>VDFB02075321.1:371454109-371735274 GCA_007258455.2 Sequoia sempervirens
AGATTGAAGGTGGATTATGGAACTCAAAGGTTACAATGAAAAGGATTAAAACAAAGTCTGAGATCTATTTAAAAGCCATGGTCATGAAGATATTAAAGATGTCACATGCAAAAACCTAGTAGCTGGAATAATGAATACAGTGCCAAAGAGGATAGTGTGCTGGGGCAGATTTAGGAGATCTCCACATTATCTAATTACAGGGAAATACATCATTTATTTATTTTTTTAATTAAAAGAAATCATTCTAAACCCTATATAGGATACATTGATACTTCAAAAGCCTCTGAAGGAATTTGAGATTATGCAAATATATGTCAAGTAACATTCATAAGGTTTAGAAAATCTTGATCACTCTCTAGAATAGCCCATTAAACATGGGTTGTGCTTAAATGCACTACATAATTGATATAACACAACCACTCTGCATATCAACCAGAGTTATAGGCTCTTTATTGCAGCAAGAGGTAATCACTCTTGATCATGCTATAATTACATCCTAACCTGTTAAACTTGAGACAACTGAATGCACCCAATGATGATTGACACCTACATTATACAACCTGAATTAACTACATTATATGAGTGCCTCATTTCTATCACAACATAGCCACATTAAACTTGGGTCACACATGAATGCATCCTATATTTGTTATAGCACAATTGTGCCACATGACCAATACAGTTATGGATCACATAATTACATTCACAAGAATCTGTTCCTCTGATCTTATGGTGATTCCACACAACAAAATCTGGACATGAAATTCTCAAAACCCTTAACCTCTACAAATGAAATCTGATGAGATGTTGCTTTAAAATATGATTTTCAAACTGGAACTACAAATCTGACTTCACAATAATTCTCAAAAAGACAATGACTACCCTCAACTGGTCATATCTTCTTGAATTTTTCTGATTTTTCCCAAGAAAATCGTCCTTAGTTCTCCACAAACTGTCTCAGAGAAAAACATGCAATAATAAAGCGAACTCACTTTTCTTTATGTCGGCCACAATTTGATTTTTTAATTTTTCATGTTTGTCGAACATTCGACGAAAATAATAGCCGACATTTCGACGAACACCAGGTTCGTCGATATTTCGACGAACGTCGGGGATAAACTTTCAAAAAAATTGGAAATTACACATCAAATTTTACAAGCACCCGACGAACATCGAATTTTACATATTTTGTCAGACAGTTTCGTCGTATTTTGCAGTCAAATGTATTAGTGAGGCTAATTGCTACGCACTTAATATTGGTGTACATAGGGTTATGAATAGTCAGCTTGTGGCTATATTAACTCCTAATTAAGTCATGTTATCATTATTATATTATTATTTAGTTGGTTGGGTCGGCCTAGGTGATATCCTAGGCATAAATAGGTATATATAGGAGGTAGAGAGTCTAATTTTGATGATCATATTGTGAAGTGTGTTCTCATTAGAGATATTTGGAGGTTTTCCCCCTCAAAGAGGCTTTTTATTCTTAGTTATTATCAAGTATTTTTAGAATATTTCGTATCATATTTTTCTATTTTGCAATTTATTTCATAACAAGTGGTATCAAAGCATGATCTTGGCACCGTAGAGGCAAGGTTTTTTCTCAATATTGGAGGCGATTTTGGGAAGAGCATATATTTCAGATTTTGGTGTATTTTTTTCTGATTTTTAAAGGGTTTTTGAAGAACATATTAAAGAAGATACAGTCTAGATTTTAGAAGAATTGGAGTAGAATTCTATGAATTATTGCAGAATTATAGTTTCTACACAATTTATTTAGAATCAACATATCTCTCACATATTATTGAATTGGAGACTAATTTTTATTGGGTTTTTGAAGAAAGACTAAGGGAGATTATAGTAAAAATTTTGAAGGAATTGGAGAAGAAATAAACAAGTTATTGAAAACTTAAAGTTTTCACAAATATCACTCGCAAGGCTGCGAATCTACTTATTTCTTGGAGATTTTTCTAGGTGAGAGTTTTTTTTGGCCCTATTACATTATAGTAAAATTTTTAGAGGATTTAAGTTTCATTTGTGTGATTTATTTCAAAATTATTGGTTCCCATCATGACGGGGCCTGCAACAAGGGGGGAAAAGAATGTTGTCACTCTGGGGAAGACTCCTGAAAAGGATGAGGTAACAATAGAGGATATTACTCCTAATGAGGAAATAAATAAGGTCAAGGAAGACATTTCCTCAATGAAGATGGATATGAGTGACCTAAGATGAAATATATCGGATATACAGAACATGTTAAGTACCTATATGGTTGAACCAAGAAAGGAGTTCTCAAGCAACCAAGGTAAAAATTCTAGGTCAGATAACATTGACACAAGTTTTAACACTCCTATGGGATCTAGGAATTTATTTCCAAAGGTGGATATGCGCAAGTTCGATGGCAAGGATCCTCTAACATGGATAAACCAAATGGAGATTTTTTTTGAAGTACACCAAATCCCAAATGGAAAAAAGGTCACAATGGCTTCCCTATATCTAGAACCAGATCAATTCATTTGGTATCATTGGCTTTGTACTAATCAAAGGAAAAAGGGGCTCACCGTCTCATGGTCAGTTTTTATGGAGGAACTCCAAGCACAATATAGCAATAGCATGACAGACAACTTCTTCAGCCAGCTTGCTAAACTTCAACAAACAGGATGAGTTAAGGATTATATTCAGCAATTCCAAAATCTATCCTAAAGAGTGGATATAATTACAAAGGATAACTTGAATGATTTATTCTTGGGGGTTCTCAAGGATCAAATTCAACATGAGGTACACATGTTTATCCCTAGCTCTATAAATGAGTCTTTTATCTTAACACGTAGGGTAGAAGAGAAGTGTTTGATTCCTAAGAAAGGAGCTAATATTACAAGAGAGAAAGGATATTCAACACAACCTACTAGGTTGAATCCACAACAAATTGAGGAGAAAAGAGTAAAAGGGTTGTGTTTCAATTGTGATAGAAAATACAGTCAAGGACATAAATGCAGTGAAAATAAATTGTTCTATATTGAAGGTCCAAGTGAGGAAGAAGAGGAGGAACCCATAATAGAGGATAAAAGGGAGTCAAATGAAGAATTAAATGATTCTCAACCAATCATTTCTTGTCATGCACTCTCAGGTTTTAGTTCTCCACAAACTCTCAAGGTGGTGGGGTTCTTAAAGAAGCAAAAGGTAACAATGTTGATCGACTCAGGTATTACTCATAATTTCATCAACAAAAAGTTAGCTACTCGTCTAAATTATTTTATATATCCAGCTCTAGAGTTTCATATTTTGATTGCAGATGGTGGTACAGTTAGTTGTTTAGGGAAGAGTCATAGCATTCAGTTATCCATGGTAGATTATCAACTTGATTCCCCAATGTATGTGATATCTATGGGTGTAGCAGATATTGTTTTGGGAGTAAAATGGCTTACTGCATTGGGAATGATTGAGATGAACTTCCAAGAACTATTCATGAGATTTCAATCAGAAGGAAGAGTAGTAGAGCTAAGGGGGTTGAAGGAAAAATCCCCACAAATGGTAAGCTCTCATCAAATGAAAAAGTTTCTTAAGAAAGGAGTGGATGGATTTGCGTCCCAGCTATGTTCATTAGAAGTCTCTCAATATAATGCACCTACTCATCCAAATTTGCAAGCTATAATTGATCATCACTCAGTTGTTCTTGGAGATATGCCTAAACTACTTCCTCCTAAGAGAGATCATGATCATTCCATACAGTTAGTTCCAGGAAGCCAACCACTGAACATCAGGTCTTACAGGTATCCACATATACAAAAGAGTGAGATAGAAAAAATTGTTGAGGAGATGCTAGAGACAAGAATTATCAGGCATAGCCAAAGTGCTTACTCCTGCCCTGTGGTGATGGTACGTAAGAAGGATGACACTTGGTGCATGTGTCTAGATTATAGATTTCTCAACATGTACACCATTAAAGATAAGTTTCCTATTCCAGTCATTGATGATTTTCTAAATGAATTGGATGGATCTATGTATTTTACCAAGTTAGATCTTAGATTTGGTTATCACCAAATTTAGATTAAGGAGGAAGATATTTGTAAGACAACATTCTGAACTCATGAGGGTCATTATGAATTTTTTGTGATGCCATTCGGTCTTACCAATGCACCGTCTACATTCCAAAGTCTGATGAATTCCATTTTTAAGAAGTTCTTGAGGAAGTTTGTGTTAGTATTCTTTGATGATATATTGATTTATAGCAAGACTTGGGAAGAACATTTGCAACATGTGGATCAAGAATTACAAATACTTGAAGATCATCAACTCTATGCTAAGCCATCCAAGTGTGCTTTTGGTCTTAAGGAGGTGGATTATTTGGGACATAGTTTCACATGAAGGAGTAAAGGTAGACCCTAACAAAATTAAGGCTATCATGGAATGGCTTATTCCAAAAACCATTAAGAAACTAAGGGGTTTCTTGGGATTGATAGGGTACTATAGAAGATTTGTGAAGAATTATGGTCGTATAGCAGTACCCCTCACCACTCTATTGAAGAAGGATTATTTTCATTGGAACAAGTTCGCTAATACAACATTTGAGAGATTGAAGGAGTTTATGTGTACAACTCCAGTGCTTGCCACTCTTGACTTCACCAAGGAATTCATTATGGAATGTGATGCTTTGGGAAATGGGATAGGAGTAGTTCTCATGCAAGAAGGTCAACCAATTTATTTTGAGAGTCATCAATTAAAGGGTAAGAATCAGTTAAAACCTATTTATGAGAAGGAAATGCTAGCAATTCTTCATGCAGTTAAATAATGGAGGCCTTATCTAATGGGTAGACACTTCAAGGTTAAGACAGATCATGATAGCCTAAAATATTTTTTGGAGCAAAGACTATCTTTTGAAGAGCAACAAAAATGGGTCACTAAGATGTTGGGATATGACTTTGAGATTACATATAAGAAAGGGAAGGAAAATATTGTAGCAGATGCACTTTCAAGGAAGGATGAGAAAGATGAAGCCTTATTGCGTGCCCTTTCAATATTACAAGAAAATTGGGTGGAGGAAGCCAAAGCAGAGTGGAAAAATGATGTTGCAACAAGTAATCTCATCCAAAAATTAAAAAGTGATCGTAGTAGTTCAGATAAGTTTTGTTGGAAGGGAGATACTCTTTGGTATAAAGAGTGTTTGTATCTTTGCAAGAATTCCACTCTTAAACACAAGATTCTCACAGAGTTGCATGAGTCTCCAGTTGGTGTTCATTCAGGATTTTGAAGACATATCATCAAGTCAAGCAAGATTTTTTTTGGGAAGGGCTAAAAGCTGATGTTCAAAAATTTGTGGTTGAATGTTTGGTTTGTTAAAGGAATAAAGGGGAGACAATTAAGACACCAGGTCTCTTGTAGCCCTCATCTATTCCTAACCAGCATTGGGAAGAGGTATCCATGGACTTCATCATAGGGCTTCCCAAATCTAAAGGTCATAATGTCATCATGGTAGTAGTTGATTGCCTCACTAAATATGCACATTTCATTGCATTATCACATCCTTTCACAACAAGTGCAGTGGAAAAATATTTGTTGGAGAATATCCAAAAGCTACATGGTACACCCAAGGTTATTGTTAGTGATCGTGATCCTATCTTCACTAGTCACTTTTGGAAAGATTTATTCTAATGTTTGGGTACTCAATTGGCTACCACTTCTAGAATGGTGGTATAACACTTCTTTTCATAGCTCATCAAAAATGTCTCCATTTGTGGCACTTTATGGATATCATCCTCCTTCCATCACATCATCAATAAAGGTTTCACCAAGAGTTCAAGTAGTAGTGGACCACTTGCTTCATCAACGAAAGATACTTTCAGGACTCAAGGAGAATTTAGCCATGGCACAAAATCGAATGAAACAATAGGCAGACCAACATCGTAGTGAAAGAAGTTTTGAAGTTGGGGATTGGGTCTTCTTGAGATTGCAACCTTATAAGAAAATCTCACTGAAGCAACAAAAAAAGAATAATAAGTTGTCTCCAAGGTATTGTGGACCATACAAAATCATGCAAAAGATCGGTAGTGTTTCCTACAAGCTAGAGTTGCCACCAACAACAAAGATACATCCAGTTTTTCATGTTTCTTGTTTGAAGAAGGTAATTGGGCATAATATTCAAACTCAAACAAAACTACCAGAGCTCGATGAAGAAGGAAGAATCATTTTGGAACCAGAGTGCATTCGTCAAACATGCACAAAGAAGCTAAGGAATATAAATCTCACTGAGTATCTCATCCAATGGAAGAATTTACTAGTTGAAGATGCCAAATGGGAGGACGAGGAGTTCATTCAAAAGAATCCAAACTTGACTAGTATTGAGGAGAATGCTTCTTTGAAGAAGGGGGGCATGTTATGCCCTTAATATTAGTGTACACCGGGTTATGAATAGTCAACTTGTGGCTATCTTAACTCCTAATTAAGTCATGTTATCATTATTATATTATTATTTAGTTGGTTGGGTCGGCCTAGGTCTTATATAGGGGTGTCTAAGTCGGCCTAGGTGATATCCTAGGCATAAATAGGTATATATAGGAGGTAGAGAGTCTCATTTTGATCATCATATTGTGAAGTGTGTTCTCATTAGAGATATTTGGAGGTTTTTCCCCTCAAAGTGGCTTGTTATTCTTAGTTATTATCAAGTATTTGTAGAATATTTCATATCATGTTCTTCTATTGTGCAAGTTATTTCATAACACTGATTTTTCTCAAGATCCTCGTAATATAAGGTTGGGTTTGGTTGTAGATGGGTGAACCCAGTCTTAGATCAAAGTACTAAATGGTGAACTTGGCCAGTGCTTTTAATAAATTATA
Source organism: Sequoia sempervirens (assembly GCA_007258455.2). Lineage (NCBI taxonomy): Eukaryota > Viridiplantae > Streptophyta > Pinopsida > Cupressales > Cupressaceae > Sequoia > Sequoia sempervirens. The sequence goes on from VDFB02075321.1 coordinate 371,460,941, forward strand.
ACTTTCCTCCATTGTTAGCAACTAAACCATTTTTCTTAATGCTATTATTGATTATACCAAGAAAGAAAAGTGTGACTTCAAATACAATTGATGCTTATATAGAGCCATTATATGATGAGCTAATGGAATTATGGAAAGGAATTGAAGCAATTCAATCTTTAAGGGATGGTCATTCAATCAAATTCACTTTAAGAGCTTCCTTATTGTTTATGATTCATGATCTTCCTATATATAGCACATTGTTTGGTTTTAGTGTTCATGGATACCATGGATGTCCTGCTTGCAACTTTAAGGATTTTGTGAGGCACTCAATAATTTTGCATAAGTGTATTTATTGTGGACATAATTCTTACCTTAAAATGTATCATCCATATCATCAACAAAAAACATGGTTCAATGGTCAAGAAGAGAATAATGAAGCACCATTGCTAGTAAAAAGTGATTACATTGTTGAGAATGGACAAAAAAAGAATGTCATTTATTGAAAATGATGGGATTGATGGTAGTAGATATGATCCATGTAATGAAAGTGATGTAAAAAGGTTTTGCATATTTTATAAGCTATCATAAATTAAGGATATATCCATTAGGCATAATGTTGACTTTATGCATATTGAGAAAAATATAGCATATGCTATTATAGAAACTCTTTTTGGGGATTTTGTTAATATTTCATCACATGAAGACTTTCAACAACTAAAGATTCATCAAAATATTTGGGTTGAAAAGTATGATGATGAAAAATATGGAAAGCCTAGTGCTCCTTGTGTCTAGACAAATGAACAACGTGCACAATTCTTACAATTGATGTCTCAGACTCACTTTCCCATTGGATATGTAAGTAGTAGTATTAGAAGACAAACTAAAATTAATGGCTTAAGAGGCCTCAAGACCCATGACTATCATGTCATAATGGAGAATATTTTACCTATTGTGTTAAATATATTAAGTTTGGCAAAGGGGCGAAGATTGGCAGTTATAAGGTTGGGCCTAATATTAAAGAGAATGATTTTACTTGTATTAGATCCTTCAAACTTTTATAGTTTGAGGGAGGAGGTTGTTGAAGTCCTTTGTCTATTGGAACAAGAATTTCCACCAACAATATTTAACATTTCTATGCATATTTTGATACATCTACAATATGAACTAAAGCATTGTGGCTTGGTAAGAACAAGATGGATGTATCCTATAGAATGATATATGATTTTGAAAAAAATTGTTTGTACTAGGGAAAAACTAGAAGGCAACATTTTTGAGGGATATTCAATGCAAGTGGCCATGGGATTTTGCACAGAATAAATGAAGGATTTAAAAAAATTCAATTGACATGTACGGTACAATGACAAAGAAGAGATAGTTACAGGTGAATTATTGAAGGCAATGGATGTCACTTCAAGATATCACACCAAGAAAGAAGTGTGATACATGCCTATATTCTTGAAAATACATCTTCATTTGATAAGTGTCCACTAGTACAAAAATAATAATAAACTACTAAAAACTGCTTATAAATGACTATAGTTGGTCAAGTGACCACTAGTAGTTTATTGCCAGTCATATATAATGCAACCAGATTGATGACTAAACCATTTTTAGTTATTTATTGGTTGTTTTGATTGATCGATTTGGCAGTATATTTAGTCATTCATTGCTGTGATTTGGTCACTTATTTAGTCACTTTTTTTCCATTGATATATTTAGTCATTGATTTAGTCATTCATTTTTGTAATCTGGTCACTTATTTAGTCATTTTTTTATTCACTGATATATTTAGTCATTGATTTTTGTTAACTAGTCACTTGTTTAGTCATTTTTATTCACTGATTTCACTAGTCATATATCTAGTCATATTTATTCACTATTCACTAATTTCTATCAATTGTTAGTATATTTAGTCAATTTAATTATTAATTGATATCAATTAGTAGTATATTTATTCATTTTAATTGACTGATATTTGAGGATTTAAGCATAAAACACATAAATACACATCAATCATCAATTGCACACAATAAGACAGCCATTGAGAAGGCTAAATCAATGAACTTTATTAATAAAAGAAAGGTTTTCTAGTTATAGCTTACAAATAGAGTATTACAATTGTTATTTTTAATCACAAGGCTAAAAATCTGAGTTACAATATTGCAGAGAAATGACTGCAAGAAAGAAACTTCTCCAAAAGACTTTTGCAATGATGGAAACACATGTTTGAAGCCCTTCAATGCAAGCACATGCCCCTTTCATCTCTTAAAACTTCTACAATGTGGGAAATCTCCCTAGATAAATTTGTAACATGTAGAATCCAAGGAGAGTGTTGATCATATCCCATATATGAAGCTCTCTTGACCAGCTTCAACGCAATCAACAATAACCCAACTAGAATATTTCTTCCTTTATATGCAATGTGCCATCTGATATGAGCAACATGGTGCTACCTTTTTTGCCATAAATGAAGTTGTGCCTCAATACAACCAACAAAATTAATATTAGTATCAATTTAGAAAGAATAAAAGTGCATTGTATATTGCAAGTTTACAAAAGAAAGTCCAAACATAGCAGAAAGACAAATCAATTAAAAAATTGTAGCCTGGTCAACAAATGCCTTAAACAAAGTGTTCAACATAGGCCTGAAATATGCATATTGAACCTTTGGTTTTAGAACCTTGTTCAAAATTTAAGAAAGGTGATACGCTCATATTATAGAGTAAAGTTGACATATTATAGAATGAAGGCTATCAGACTAACTAGATTGGAAAAACATTATCAACATAAATTTTCTATAAACCAAGCCCAAGAATGCCATCAGACTTGGACAAAAAAAATTTCAACCTTGGTTCATGTGTTGTCTCAGTAAAGACCTACACCATTAAAGAATCCATTATACATAAATTCAAAATTAAGTTGATGAGAAAAGATCTTTGATATCCAACTGGGAAGCCTTAACATCCAAAAATTACTAACCTGATGTTTCACAACAAGTTTCCCAACTGTGACATCATCTTCCCCATTCACTTTACAAGCATTTCCCAATTCAAATTTTAAAGGAACAAACACATAAGGTACTTTTTGCAACAATAATTTTAAAACTAATGATTAATAAAAAAACTTAAGGCATCCATTAAACTTCCAAGAAAACAACTACTTGAACAAATACACAGAAACATCACCAAATGGTTCAAAACTCATCATCAGTATGAGTCCAAAACTTTGATGTTCCTATGCAAGTTAATTAGGTTTATTCTCTTACAATTCAAAAAAATTAGAAAAAAGGGTAGCAAGTCAGGGGATTTGATTGTGGGAAAACTTTGTGGTTAAAAGGGTTTTGTACTATGTCAAACATCATTTCATTAGTTTCAATCCCACAATTTTACTCATGTGATTATTACCCTATACAATAAGAATTAACTTGTGTTCATTTTATTGGTTTCGATCCCTTCAATCCACCTTTACAACATCTACATGATGTAAAGATTTCTAGTGAACGGTTGAAACATATCAGAGCCGATTGAAGAAATCCTCTCACAAATTAAGGAATGATTCAAGTATTGAATGGCACATGGAGTTAACCTAAAAATGTTTCAATTCCCATATGACATCTTAAAAGGCTGCAATAATGTCAAAATTCAAAATGGTACAAGGAGAGAGAAAAAAACAATACCTTATCTTTGGCCAATGAAATCAAAGTATCAAGAATGACAGAAGGATTTGTATCAACCGCCATAACTATAAACTCTGATGTTCTAAAGTATAATGTCTTGCTTGTTGTAGCACTCTAATCTCATTCAGTATTAGCAAAAAAGAAACTGGATATGGATCCACTGCCATATTGGATCTCATAGGATTCTCCTTCACAAACAACAAATGATATATATTAATTGTTTACCAACTTCCTTAATATCCCCATGTAAGTAGACTAAACTAAGTGAGGTTGAGGGTTTGAACTAGAGTACCTTCTTCTTGGTATGTTCTTAACTTTGATCATGACTTGTATCTTGGATGGAAATAACAAGCTAGATGCACTGTAAAATCATTGTTAGAAAAATAACCACAAAATCCTCTTTAATTAGAATAATCCTTCTAGATATTTCAAGACAAGATATTTTAGTTAATTTCTAAGAGATCTAATTTCACTATCCAAATAGCCATCAACCTATTTACTATATATAATTTCCCATAATTCAAAATTTGAATGTGATGAAACTAACCATAATTACCAAAGATTTGACACCAAAATATAGTACAAAATGAATTTTTTGACAACAAATGTGTTTTGATAAACCAAATATACCCTTTATATATTGATTTAAATAACAAGGAAAGATCAAATAGGAGACAACAAGATAGCATTCGTTAATTCACTTCAACAAACAATTGAAACTAGAATTCGGCCACCAATTATAACTTCATTCTATTTATCTTCAAAAATATTTTACAATACGTTTCAAAAAAATTTCTTGACTAACATGTCAAAAAGTGTCTTGTTAGTTACCCACTTTTAACATAAATCAAAAATTATTAATTATTGTTGTTTGCATAGGATTACATAAAACTTTAAAAGTAATGAAAGTTGAGAAGTGAAGAGAATTTATTAGATGTTGAAGTCCACAACACTCGTAAGATACAGAAGTTTGTTACTCATTGTAAGGTACCTATGATCATTCAAATCTAGCAAGGTCCTCTCTCCATGATAGTATTTTCAAGGCTTGGTACTTCACTACAAGGCCTATTCTTTTGGGGGAGCTAGATATGTCTACTCCCATTCATACACCGTTTAATTATGAGGGCATTTGTACTCCTAAATTTTTTGTGTGTTGGCCAAGTGATTATTCCATCTGTTGTCTAAAAACCCTTTGGTATCCATGATGAATTTTGAGTACCCAACATCCAATGCAATTATTCCATCCAAGGTTGAATTGAGGCAGTGAATATTTATGTCACCATCCTTCTGTATATTAGTGAGGTAGTTGGGAACAATTTTTCTAAACTCATATGTCCAATCCTTGGAGCCTTTCAATTGATCATCATCCCTTAGTATCTTAGGCACAAGCCACTGTTTAGCATGTGAAATGAATCCATTCTTGCCTTGATCTTTTTCTCTTCTGCAAACATGTATTGAAATTCATCTATGATCATTCAGACCATTTGCTCAGTAGGCTTTAAAGTTGCGGGGGCCTCAAAACTCCTTTGTAAAATTATGCACAAATTCATTAAGGTGTGATGTACAGGTTGCCATTTCTTGAATAAGGGGTCCAATATAGGTACATGGGCCTTTATCTGATCAACTGCTTGTGACAAGGAGACATAACATTCATACACATTTTCCAATTTTTCCACAATTATTTTAACCCTATTCTCCAAGATTTGTTCCAAGACCTTGAGGGTTTCTCTCTTTTCTCTTTCCTTTGCTTCTTCATTACTCTTTTTTAACTTCTCAATTTCTTGTTTTAACACATTGACTTGTTCAATAATGATTGCACTTGTATCAGTCTAGATGGCAGGGGGATGGTATACTGTTAATTTTGTGCTTTGGGAAGGAATTGTTCCCTTCAATTATTGTTTCAATTTCACATTTTCTATGAATAACCTATTCAATTCATCATTCAAATCAATATGTGATTTCTCATATTTTTCCAATCTAAGCTCCATAGCTTTAACCGCATCCCTGGTAAACATTGTTGAGTGCATTGTCATAGTAGCTACCTCCAATTTTGATGTGTCTTGAAGTGTCTTTACCATGGTAGTCCCTCTCATTTCTTTTACAACATCAAGCAATCTTGGTTTTTCGTTTCTTTTATGCTTTGTCCAAAAGGCTAGGGTTTCAAGTCTTGGATTGTAGCATGTCCACTCATTCCCTCATCTGAATTGAATTTAGAAACCAGCATGGGATCTTCTTAGCTCCTTACTTGATCTAGTAAGAATATCTTTTTTAACTCCATCCCAGGAATAATTAGTAAATTGCTTTCTAAGACCAATTTTGTTGCTTCTTAGGGGCTAATAATAATTTTATTAATCCCGAGTTCTTCAAGAGTTTGGGAAAAAATTTGGTCATGTTGTGACTCCTTAGTGTCCATCTTATTAATTTGGATTCTCTCCTCAAATTATTTCATTTTCATCTTAAACCAAAAATCCTTAAACTCGGGAATTTGAATAAATTCACCATCTTCAATAAATCTAAGGGCAACAATGACCCTTTCATCATCATGCACTTCTTGATCATTATGCCCATGTACAGCCACTCTTTCTTCTAGTTTGTGAGCATCATTTGAAGCTTAGGCGGTGGCTAATCAACTTCATCATCTTTAAAATTCAAAAGTACATCAACTACCTCTTCATTATCCCCTACTCCACTTATTTCAAATGCCACTAAGGGGAGCACTCCATGTGTCTTATACCTTTTATGACTTGGTTGCTCATGGGATGCTTTTGATTGTATTGTGGCAGTGTCTAGTAGGGGTTATGTGATTACAATACCACTTGGTTTGATGGGAAGCTTGGAGGGTTTCAAAGATTGTCCCTCAAGTTTCTTTTCTGGTTCAATGTATAATCTTTCAAAGTTATCAATTATTACATTCATCCTTTTGATAGGATCCTTTTCTTCAACATAGAATCCTTGGAATCTAGTGTCCCTTTTCTTCTTCTCCTTCTCAAGCCTCTTTATTATTTCCCACATCCTCTTCCTTTGAAAAACTTTATCGGGTGTAAAGCAATTTCTTATTACATCTTCATAATCCATTACATGGGTAATCCTAGCTTTAGTGAGAAGTGTCTTCTTTATAAAATTAATATTCCCTTCAAGATCAGATACCCTTTCTCCTCATGACTTTAATGAATGCCACATCTTTAAATAGTTTTTTAGTTCTTCAAGAGTGTCAGACGCTATAGATAGCTCCTCACATTCAGTTAGGTCAGAGAGGAATGACCACTTTTTCTATCTTTTCATAACATCCTGTTCCATCCATAAAATTTTCCACATAAATTCTAAAAATACAATTCAAATAGAAACAAATTTAGGTAAAACATGTGGGGCTTGAGGACACCCATAGACCCTTATTACTATTTGGGCTACTAAGAAGAACCGGTCACCGAAATTGTGAGTGTCCCTACTCTAGCTTCAATGCTAAAGGTCTTAATACTTGCGTGATTTTATTAGGAAATATTGGTGAAATATGACCAAGAGCATCCATGATATTTACTACTAAATCATCATGAAATATTACATAATCATTATTTTTACATCTACTATCCTAGATGTAACACCAGTTTTGTACAAGAAACCTATTACCTTCATCATCATTCATTCCCAAACACATTATTTCAGTCCATCTATATCTATTTTGGTACAATATTAAATGACATACTAGAGAGTATTTCTTGAAAGTGATAGGAGCTAAGTTCTCTCTTACTTGCAAAAATCCCTCATGTAGCCCTTTCTCAATTTCAACAACAAAGTCATACTCAATGTTGACTTCAGGATTTTGTATCCTCATTTCCATCATCATGAGTTAGGTTGGCATCCTCTCTTCAACATCTATTCCAAGCACTTGACACAAAGAAAAATAAGTTCTTTTAAAATATACTTGGAAGTCTTCTATGGAAAATGGCTCATTTTGGGTGAGGGAGATAGGTATCCTCCTATTGTTTACACCCTTTTTCATGTGTAAAGGAAGTTCATCACTCCTCTAGGTTTTTCTCAATCTCCTATAATTGTCCTCACTTATTTCCAAGTCAATCCTAGTGATAGCTTGCTTGTTTAACATAAGACACTCTATAATTTCTTCTTTAGTCAGCACTACTAATGGTGAACCATCTGGCATTCTTATAGTCCTGGTAGCCGGGTGATAATATTGTGCCAATACTTTAATAAACTCAACATCTACAAAGACATTTGGGATTATCAATTTGGCCAAATCTAAGGTTCAAGGAATCGAAACTGGAATCTTCTCAACCCTTTTTTCATAGAAATACCAAAACAGATCCCACCTTGAGATAGGGATAATTGGGTCTCTACATCCATGGGCTATATCTTTAAACACCTTTTTAGATCCTTTGTCTACAAAATTAGATAACACATCTAAAATGGATTGTTATAGGGACCTCTTCCTTTTTACTTGCAATTTGACTTCTTTTGGGTGGAATGATGAAGAATTTACTCCTACTTTATTTTTTAAGTGTCTACTTGTAGAAGAAAATTCAATTCTTTTACACTTGCTATAGAGTGTTTTTGTTCACTTACCCAACAAAATAATAGTTGCAGAGTTTTCTCGCTTGAACTCCCTTGCCTCTAGTACCTTGATATTTGTGAATGATTGCAAAAATTTCATCGAGTCCCAAGTAATATTTTTTTCTAAGCTTAGTCACCTCACTATTAATGTGAATTCATGCAAAAAAAATTAGAATCTGCCCATATTTTGAGTTTGAATACATGATGTTGATCTTGGGAAATCGAACGGTGTAATCATTTAATGCTTTGATAGCTTGTACTATAGTACCACTCAGTCATTTCAAGATGGTTGTGGGTTAGCGCTAGCAATACCGCCACCCCGTGCATACCCCTTTGGACTCTCGCAGGACGGCGGGTTAATTCTAGCGGTTGAGTGAATGTTCACTACCATACCACTTTGTCATATCAAGATAGATGTGTGGTAGTGGTAGTAGTACTGCCATACCACACACACCCCTTTGGACTCCCGTGGGACAATGGGTTAATTCTAGTAGTTGAGTGATTGTTCACCGCCATACCGCAGAGTCATTGTTTACCCCTTGCAAGGCTACAGTTTACTTTAGTTGTTAACATGTTCTCACCACCACCCCACGGTATTCATATTTGGTTGCCACGATATTGCAATAAGCATTTGTACATTGACCTATATGTCCCACCATCCCACACATACCTCTATTGATTGTTGTGGTAGTGTGGTATTGGATTTTATTATGAATGCAATATTTTAGATATTATTTTATTGAAAAGATTGAGCAATTTTCTAATTTTGCAGTCTCTCAATTTTAGTTTTCAATGTTAGTCAAACCTAAGAGATCATTTCTTTGTTTGTAATGAGGAGGCTTACTTCACCTAATGTTAAGATATCTATATGTATTATTAAATCATAGATGTTCATTATATGTTTGCATCTAGAAAACATATAGGACATATAAGAAATTATATTCTAACTAAAAAATAATAATTTCAAATTTTCAACCAAAGTAAGAAAACTAAGAAGAATAATTGAACCTAACTTTAAATGCACTTCAAATCAATAGTGAACATCTCAGGTTTTGTTTACAATATACCAATAGAATAAAGATGATTACATTTAGAAATGTATCAGTAAAACAATAGTGAATAAAAATACCTATACTCATATCTTTATTACATTCAATAATAAATTACACCATACATATAACCAAAGTTTAGGTGACAAGCTAACCTCTTAAGGTGACAAAACATTATCATAATCATTTGCATTGCTAACAAGATCAAAATCCTAATCATTTGTGTCTACATCTGCTTTATTTTCTTCCTCATCCTCATTTGTGACATGCAATGCATTTTCTCTCCCAGTATCTTCATCGGTAATCAAAATGTCTTCTTCAAATAGTCCATCATCATCTTCATTCACGTCTTCGAATGTTTCTTGTAAATTGACATTCAAGCATTATATCAACAACTTCCATGATTTTTTATTTTGAATGAGACTCTGTTTGAATGACATATGACCATCCTGGGCTTCTTACATCATCAATTAGAAATAATTGGTTAATTTGAAGAGGGGAAACATACGGCTCATCCGTCTCTTATAAAAATTGTCTTCTATTTGCATGTGCAATCCATACTCATGAAATTGTACTACAGATGGTCAGATCCACTTACATTTTAATAATATGGGACTATTTTCACCATAGTCCACTAGAATTTGTTGGATGAATCCAACATAAAATTTCTTCTCAGTTTCGTGAAGAAATTCAGCACTAACAACACAATCACAATTTATCTTTCCTTTGTATTTTTCTTCCACTCTTAAATGACTACCATAGGCCCACATTCCACTAAAACGTGTAGCGCATAAACATGGAGATTATGAAATCTCACTTTCCTCCATTGTTATATCTTGACCTTCTTCTTTTGCATCCCTGACTGCATTAGCAATTCATTCTTCAAATTTTGGAAAAGAATCACCTCCAATCAAATCAGCATGACATTTGCGCCTTTGAGGTCGATCTTGCATCCAAGCTTGATTGTCTTCTTCATTTTTTGTACATAGAATATTAATGTACAAATAGTAAGATTGAGAATATAAATGTGTAAATGCAATTGAGTAAATAAATTATTTTTTACCGACACCACTTATCGAACAAAGATTTGTTTTGAAGAATATAGGCATGTATCACACTTCTTTCTTGATGTGATAGCTTCAAGCGACATCCATTTCCTTCCAACACTTTGCCTGCAACTATGTCTTCTTCTTCATTGTCCCATACACATCGATTGACATTTTTTAAATCCTTCATATATTCTATGCAAAATCCCACGGCCTCTTGCATTGAATATCCCTCAGACATGTTGCCTTTCGGTTTTTCCCTAGTACAAACATTTTTTTCAAAACCTTCATATATTGTTCTATAGGATACATCCATCTTGTTCTTATCGGACCACAATGCTTTAGTTCATATTGTAGATGTATCAAAAGATGCATAGAAATGTTAAATATTGTTGGTGGAAATTCCTGTTCTAATAGACAAAGGACTTCAACAACCTCCTCCCTCAAACTATCAAAATTTGGAGGATCTAATACATATAAACTCATTCTCTTTAATATTAGGCCCAACCTTATAATTTCCAATCTTGTCCCCTTTGGAAAACTTAATATATTTACCACAATAGGTAAAATATTCTCTATTATGACATGATAGTCATGGGTCTTGTGGCCTCTTAAGTCTTTAATGTCAGTTTGGCTTCTAATACTACTACTTACATATCTAGTGGGAAAGTGAGTATGAGACATCAACTGTATGAATTGTGCACGTTGTTCCTTTTTCCAAACATAGGGAGCACTAGGTTTTCTATATTTTTCATCATCATATTTTTCAACCCAAATATTTCAACGAATCTTTATTTTTTGAAATTCATGTGATGAAATAGTATCAAAAGCACCAAAAATAGTTTCTATAATAGCATAGGCTATATTTTTCTCGGTATGCATAAAATCAACAATATGCCTAATGGTTATATCCTTAAAGTATGAAAATTATAGGATATGCACAACCTTTTTACACCACTTTCATTACATGGATCATATCTACTACCAGCAATCCCATCATTTTCAATAAATGACATTATTTTTTGTCCATTCTCAACAATGTAATCACCTGTCATTAGCAATGGTTCTTCATGATTCTCTTCTTCACCATTGAACTGTGTTTTTTTGTTGATGATATGGATGATCCATTTTAAGGTAACCACGATGTCCACAATAAATAAACTTACACAAACTTCTTGAGTTCCTCACAAAATCCTTAAAGTTGCAAGTAGGACATCCATGGTATCCATGAATGCTGAGACTAGACAATGATCATATGCAGGAAGATCATGAATCCTAAACAATAAGGAAGCTCTTAAAGTGAATTTGATTGAATGACCATCCCTTAAAGATTGAATTTCTTCAATTCCTTTCCACAATTCCATTAGCTCATCATATAATGGCTCTAGATAAGCATCAATTGTATCTGAAGTCACACTTTTCTTTCCTGGTATAATCAATGATAGCATTAAGAAAAAGGGTTTACTTGCTAACCATGGAGGAAAGTTATAATTTATTAAAAAAATTGGCCAACTTGACCATTTAGTACTTTGATCTGAGAATGGGTTCACCCCATCTAAAACCAAACCCAACCTTATATTACGAGGATCTTGAGATAAATCAGGCCATTTGTTATCAAATTCCATCTGTTTCGTAGAATCAGGCACATGTCATTTTTTTCCATCAGTGCTCTTATTTTGGGAATGCCATTGCATAAGTTCAACAATGTCTCTGCACCTATACATTCAGAGTAATTGTGAGATTACCAAAAAGTGGCAAAGAACCTTTCTAGGAACCACAACTAATTTCAACCCTTCTCTATACCCTGCTTCATGACATTTCAAACATTCACTATCACTTGCAAGATTCTTGCAAAATAATACACAACCATTTACACATGTGTGGATGTTTTCATACCCTGAGCCTAGCTTAGTGATTTCCTTTTTACATTAACTTCATTTTGTTGGAAATGTCGAGTCAGGTAGAAACAATGAACTTGATAATGCCAATAACTGATTTGCACTCTCATTTTTCCAACCAAACACCACTTGAAAGTTAAGAATTTGAATGATTGTTGTCAAACACTTAACCTACAATTAGCATACAAAGGCTTTGAATCATCCTCCATCAACTTGGCCCAATCATCGTTTAGAACCTCATTCAACATTTTATCAACTTCAAATGCTTCGTCTAACATTGTTGCCTCTTCATCTATGTTTGGAGCCACTTCATCTATGTTTTTTGCCTCTTCATCTCTCACACTCTTCCATTCTATAATATCTTCGTAATAATTGACATTCCAAGGGCTTATACCACTATACCCATATCTTATCATATGTCAATAAATCTGACCTTTTTTTTCACCTTTCCACCAATACATTCATTACATGGACATGGATATTTGTCCATGTCACTCTCATCGGCTACTCCCTCATCAAATGCATGGTATTTCAACCTTTGATGTTGATCCATCTATAATGTTCTACACATAGCAACAAAAAATTGTAGACTAAGAGACAAAAACTATTTTTTTAATTGAAAGGAATTTCCATAGCAATAGAGTTATAGAGAAAATAAAATAGAGAGTTTAACTAATGAATTGTAAAATTTAGTAGATTTTTGTAGTTTATATTCAAATTTTTGATTACATTGCATTGCACATATTTCAAACTCAAAGCTTTACTTCACATTGCATAACTAATAACTAGATGTTGATAGATGAAAAAATTTCAATTACAATATATAGTACTTACAAAGTCAACCTAAGTAGTTATGCAATTACTTCACATTGCATAAATAATAAGTAGGAGTAGCTGGTAATTGTATTTGCTTGTCATGGCATTCCATGAGACCATATTTCTTTGAGGCATTTTTTCAAAAAGTTCATTTTCTTGTCTATGCTACCACATTTTTCATACATGTCTACCAAAGAATTTTATCAAACATTTCACTACCTTGTTGCTATGGCTAAAAGCCTAAAATAAGTGCTTTCAAACAAGCTAAGGATTCTTGGAAATAATCTATCAAAGCATAATAGTAAGCAATAGCATAGAAAAGGAAATGAATTGGTTGAAAAAATACCTCAAAGAAATGTGGTCTCATGGTGATGGAATGCCATGACAATCCATAACAATTTGCTTGTCATGGAATTCATCATGGAATTCCATCACCATGAGACCACATTTCTTTGAGGCATTTTTTCCAAAGTTCATTGTCTTTTCTATGCTACCACATTTTTCATACATGTCTACCAAAGCATTTTATCAAACACTTCACTGCCTTGCTGCTATGGCTAAAAGCTTGAAATAGGCGATTTCAAAAAATCTATGGATGCTTGGAAAAATATATCAAAGAATAATAGTAAGCAACAAGCTATGGTCTCATGGTTTTTTTTTTTTGGCACGAAAATTAGTGTGATTTTATTTGCAATTTTTTTGCAGGTTTTAAACACATTTTTTTTGGCAATTTTGTTGTTTGAAATGGGGAAAAATTTGTGGTCAGTCTTGTGCACTTTTTAATTGGAGGATTCTCATAGTTAGTGAAAAAGGTAGTGTTCATGAAGGAATGGAAAATATGTGTAGAGCCTTTGAATTATACCCATACTCTGCAATGACATTGAATCATTTAGCAAACCATTTTTTCTTCACAAAAGGACAACATTTTCATGTGGAAAAATTGAATGAGACAAATCTTGTTTCAATTAACCACCCTCTCATGAAATCTCATTCATATTATAATCTTGCACGATCTTATCATATTAAAGGTGATTATGACACAACTTGTCAAGGAAGGTTAGAGGCCATAGGATTTTGTGGATAGGATCAATTGAAGCTAGGAGGTATTAAGAGTTCTCTCTCAAATTTTGAAAAGGTTTTGGAGGTCCATCCTGAGAACTTTGAGAGCTTAAAAGTTGTAGGCCATATATATGCTCAACAAGGGTTGGACGAGAAACTCACATAGATCCACCTAACGCCCATGCATTTATCAAGATGTGTGATTTATTAATATCATCAAACCCTAGTGTAGCCTTAGATTCTCTTAAGATTCCAAAATGTCCTCTAAAGAAGAGTAGAGAAGAAGTACCCATTCAATTGCTAAACAAAATTGGGGTTCTTCATTTTGAGCATGATGAACTAGAGTTGGCTCAACAAACTTTTACGGAGGAATTAGGAAATAATGTTTTGCCTCTACATAAATCTCTGTGGTCAGTTTTGTGCATTTTTTACTCATAGAATTCTCACAGTTAGTGAAAAAGGTAGTGTTCATGAAGGAATGGAAAAGATGCATAGAGCCTTTGAATTATACCCATACTCTACAATGGCATTGAATCATTTAGCAAACCATTTTTTCTTCACTATAGGGCAGCATTTTCTTGTGGAATAGTTGGATGAGACAACTCTTGTTTCAACCGATCACCCTCTCATGAAATCTCATTCATATTATAATCTTGCACGATCTTATCATAGTAAAGGTGATTATGACACCAATTGTCAAGGAAAGCCAGAGGCCACATGATTTTGTGGATAGGTTCAATTGAAGCTAGGAGATCTTAAGAGTTCTCTCTCAAATTTTGAAAAGGTTTTGGAGCTCCACCCTGAGAACTGTGAGATCTTAAAAGTTGTAGGCCATATATATGCTCAGTAAGGGATGGCAAAGAAGGAATTGGAAATTTTAAGAAAGGAAACTCGCATAGATCCACCTAATTCCCATGCATTTATCAAGATGGGTGAGCTATTAATATCATTGAAACACCTATGCAACCTTAGATTCTCTTAAGACACCAAAGTCTCTTCTTAAGAAGAGCAAAGAAGAAGTACCCATTCAATTGTTAAACAACATTGGTGTTCTTCATTTTGAGTGTTGATGAGTCCAATTTATGGCTCAATTTTGATAGATTTTATTATCCATTTTCTGTTGTTGTCATAAACTTTAATACTTGGATGTTGACATTTTCATGTTATTTCCTCAAAACCATAGACATTGGGTATAAGCTTATTCTTTTAATGACATTAACATGCTATGTGAACTATCTATGTTAATTTTACATGTGGATTAATGAATGATACTTTAAGATAGTTATAGATATGCAATTGTTGTGTGTACTAATGTTGTCATGTAGATATAATTAGAGCCTAAAAAATTAAGGAAGATTCTGCCAGCTAGTCGTTAGCCATAAAAGTAAAAAAGGTAATCATTCAAAGGTAAATGGAGGGAAGACTATCAATAGAGGGAAATTCCTAGTTCAAATCGAAGATTGTAACTGCCTTGTAAATGTTCATAATAGTTTGTTGAGTGAATATAGGAGCTATTGTTATGCTAGATCTACATTAAGGCAAACCAGTTTGACCAGATTCCATGCATGCATAACCTCCTTTCCACTTTTGCTTTCCATAAAGTGGCATCCTCCTAATCTATTGGAGTTGACCACCTTGCTAGGTAGTTAGTTAGTAGTTTTTCCTTCTATAAATAAGACTCAGATACTCCTTCTCAAAAGGTTGATTGATCTGATGTTGTACTTGCATTCTTAGTTTTTTGGTAATACAGTTATGTTACTCTATTCTAATCATGTTTTCCAATGAATAAAATGAAGTTATAAGTTTATTGCATCTGAGTTTGTATTAAGGGATACTTATCCAAGGGATCCCACTTGGTGAGTATTCCATCCTTTAGCTTAGTTATTACTTTTCTGTGCAAATAGTTACAAATCTGGAAATTGTCTATTCCTACAACAACTAGAATTTCATTCGGTGACTATTCTTGTAGCCAAAGAAGACAGAGTAGTTTCCTATTTGTTTGCTCATATTTTCATTTTTTGTGCACTTCAGCTTAGTATAGTTGTTGGTTGATGTCCAGTACTTATGCTACTTCTTTCTAAGCAATTTACTTTCAACATTATTTCTTTCTTAGTTGTAGGATGAATATGGCTACTATGGATTCCTAGTGCACATACTATGCTGACCCATTTCAAGTCTACGTCCCTAGGTTGATAATTAAATGAACCTTCATGATGATTGAGATATCTATTCAAATCAGATGCCCAATCTTTGAATCACAACTTTAAGGGCTTAGTTGTTAAGTCATTATAGGAGGCCAACATTTTTGGCGTTGTTGTCGGGGATGGTGTCATACTAGGAAGTTATTTGGAGTCATTGATAGTTTCTTTCTTGTTGTAGTATTTCTTGAAGTTTGTTCCTAGTATACCCCTCATTTAGGAGAGTAATGATCCACTATTATTTTTCCAATTCTTTGTGTGAGCTGGCTGATATTGAGTTGATACCGTATGCATAGAGGAAGGAGGAGAGATGCTCATGGGAGATTCCTTCCTAATAAGTCTGATCCATTCTAGCTAGTTGAACATCAGAATCTACCAAGAGATGATGAAGAAGAAGTACCCCCTTTTTCTGATGCATTTACCAATCTAACCAGTTATGAAACTTCCTCTAAAGACCAAAATTTGATTGAGAATCCCTTTGCTTTGGAACTCCATCAAGCAGGCATGGGTGATGCAAATAGAAACAAACCTAACCAGCTATCTTTTCCATTCCCCATTGCTCATCAGAATGAAGTTGACAACCTCAAAAATATCCCTACTTCAGTCCTTCCTAAGTTCTATGGACTTGTCATAGAAGACCCTGATACTTTCTTGTTTGAATTTGATATCCTCTACAGAAGCCATGACTATACCACTGATACTCATAGGCTTAAGTTGTTTCCTAACACCTTGAAAGAGGTTGCATTAAGATGGTTTATGAGCCTAGGAAGAAATACTGTGGAGACTTGGGATGACATGAAGACAAAGTTCCTTGAGAAGTACAAGGAATGTTGTAAGGGCAGTGACATGAGAGGAGATGACATCTTTAGGATGCAGCAGAAGGAAGATGAGAGTCTGGAGGATTACATTTCAAGATTTTTGTTTTTCTTGCAGAAATCTCCACATCATACACTCAATGAAGAATCCCAAAATCTGCTCTTCTTGAGAGGGATTAATGAGAGATTCATTGAGGCTTTAGACCTAATGGGAGGAGGAGATATCTCCCAAACTCCTTGGGAAGATATCAAGAAGTTATGTCAGAACTATTCTAGGGCAGCTTCAAAGAAAGGGAGAGCTTACCAATCCTCTATGGGTAAGTCATCCACAAGTATAATTTCAAGGATGTAGATTACTCACTTGCTGGAAGACTTCAAATAAGACATCATAAACAATCTAGATACTCAGCTGGATACACTTCAAGAAAAGAAGAAACATAAGGAGGCAAAGGCAATGTTGGCATAATATTGCCCTCATTGTAGACAAAAGAAGGACTATAGATGCAAGATGGTAGCTAGCATTGATAGTAAGTAGATCCCACCTGAGTCCAAGCCAATCCAGGGTGAAGATCAAGTCTACTACATTGCACAAAGGATACCCTTATCCATTATCCACTAGATCCCACCCGAGTCCAAGCCACCAGATTCGTTATCCTTTGTTGGACCTTATTTAATTCTTATGCATCTGGTAACCAATGGAAACCCCCATATCCATCAAACTATGGAGCATACCCACCACAACCTTGGAATAACCCTCCAAATACCTGGCCCAATCACCCAAAATCTCCACCCTAGTGGCAGCAACCTTAGGGGAATTGGCAGTAGTTTCAAGGAAATTGGTAGCCACCTCTAGGAAACTGGCAGCAAACATCCCAATGGAGAGGAGGACAACAATGGCCAAGCCAGACAACCAGTTACATGCAACCACCTTCTCAGCCCCAACAACCTGCTATAATGCCACCTCCTACTAGCTCAAGTTCAAACACACCTAGACCTACTCAGCTACTAGCTTAGCCTACACCTAGCCCAAATAACAAACCACAGTAGCAGCTAGTCTATTTTGTTGATTCAAATCAATTTCCTGCATATGTTGTGAGTGTAAGTGACATCCACTTGCATTCATGAACCACTTTTCCAGTTCCTTCCACCCCTATCATCACAAAGCTTCATGTGGAAGAAGAGGAGCCTCAAAATCCATCTAAAACACCTTCTCAACCAAGTGTGTCCACCAATCCTAAACCAATTCCGCAATTTTATCCAGAACCACCATTTCCTTAGAGGTTATAAGTTGTCAAGCAAAAGGAAGAGGAGGAAATAACCTTTGACCTTCTAGATC
The DNA here is from genome assembly GCA_007258455.2 of Sequoia sempervirens. NCBI lineage: Eukaryota > Viridiplantae > Streptophyta > Pinopsida > Cupressales > Cupressaceae > Sequoia > Sequoia sempervirens. Next base: position 371,479,379 of record VDFB02075321.1, read on the forward strand.
AGTTGAAGCATATATGTGTCAAGATACCTTTATTTCAGGCTATAAAATATGTTCCCATATATGGAAAAGCAATTAAGGAAGCATGCCTCAAGAAGCCAGACAGGAAAAATAAAGACCCCACTATGGTTCATGTGGTGGGACAACTAGCTGACAATATGCTTGGGAAAGTGATTGTTCCCAAATACAATGACCCAAGTAGTCCTGTGGTAGGAGTTGTTATAAATGAGACCCAAATAAAGAATGCTCTAATTGATTTGGGATCAGCAATAATTGTGATGACTAAGGATATCCTGTAGCAACTAAATGTTGCAAGAATGATACCTACTCCTACTTTCCTGCAACTTTTTGATAATTCCACTATTAAACTTGATGGTATAGTAGAGGATCTTGTGGTAACTCTAGACTCTTGGGAGTACCCAACAAATTTCATGATTCTTTCCCCAAAAGCTACACTAGGCGGGTATCCCATTATCCTAGGGAGACCATGGTTAGTAACAGTAGATGCCTATATTGGATTTCGGTCAGGAGACATGATCATTTCTGATGGTAAGAGTACCAAAAAGCTTGTTCTCTACCCTCCTGCTCTGCCATCCCTTGATATGGATAACCCCATATGGCCACATGTTGGTGAAGAGTCCGAGGAAGTCAATTATGTGGCACAACTCATGATGTTAAGTAGAAGTCTTTCCTACAAATACAGGAAGAGGATGACATATTATCCAATATAACCTAGAAAAAAAATGAGACACATGAGGAATTACCTAATTCTGAGTCTAGTTTTGTTGGACCACTGTAGACACTCCTGCATGCTCCTGTAGCTGAATGTCCTACAACAATAGGTGTGTCTCATACATTGCTACCATATGAGCTCAAAATGCCAAGAATTAGTGAAATGGCTATGGTAACCACACAAGTGCAAGTGTTAGAAGGAAAATATCTAAATATTAACAGCAAGCTGAGTGAAGAACAACAACTGTCATTGAAAAACTTACTGAAAACCTACCAACATGCATTTGCATGGGACTACCATGATATGAGGGGATTGGATCCTAACCTCTGTACTCATAGGATATACATCAGAGATCATTGCACACTAGTGAGGAAGCCACAAAGAAGAATTAAGCCTGCACTGAGGGAGATTGTAAAAGGGGAACTACAAAAATTGCTAGATATAGAATTTATCTACCCCATTTTAAATAGCCAGTAGGCGACTCCATTGGTGATTGTTCCCAACAAGGGATGGAAGGGGTGAGTCTGTGTTGATTATAGGGAACTCAATGCTACCACCAAAAAGGACCATTTTCCCCTTCCTTTCATAGACCAAGTGTTGGATTCCCTTGTAGGCAAGCAATATTTTTCTTTCCTAGATGGATTCAATGGCTATAACTAGATACAAATTGCACCTGAGGATCAAGAGAAGACCACCTCTACCTATCCATGGGGGGACTTATTCCTACTTATTACTTCCATTTGGCTTATGCAATGCACCTGCAACTTTTTAGAGGGTAGTCATTAGCATATTTTTAGATATGCCACATGATTGCATGGAAATTTATAGAGATGATTTTACTACCTATGGTGCTTATTTTAATGAAGCATTGGAAAATATCAGGAGAGTCTTACAAAGATGTGAACACCATAATTTGTCCTTAAATAGTCAAAAGTGCTTCATGATGATGTAGGAAGGTGTAGTCCATGGCCACTACATCTCTCACAAAGGAATTCAAGTAGATCCTACCAAGATTGTGGTGATCACCAATCTTCCTATACCTGCAAAAAAAAAAGATGTTAGAAGTTTCTTGGGACATGCAGGCTACTATATGCATTTCATTAAAGATTTCAGCAAAATAGAAGCACCACTGTACAATCTCCTAACTAAAGGTATTGAGTTCCAATGGACAGAAGACTGTGATAAGGCATTCTTTGATTTGAAAGAAGCTTTAACCCATGCTCCTGTACTCAAAGGCCTTAATTGGGAGCTTCCTTTTTACATTCATACAGATGCATCAAACTATGCTATAGGAGCTGTCTTGGGACAAAAAGAAGGAGAAATTGAGAATGTTATTTATTTTGTCAGCAAAAACCTACAAGGAGCTGAATTTAATTATACAGTGACAAAAAAAGAAATGTTGGAAGTGATCTATGCCCTTAACAAATTCAAGCACTACATAATAGGCTATCAGATCTTTGCGCACACAGACCATGTAGCCATTAGGTGCCTCATGAATAAGCCCCCGATCTCAGGTAGGCTAGCAAGATGGTTTTTGCTGATGTAGGAGTTTGACATAACCACTGTTGATAAACCAAGGAAGGCCAATGTTGTAGTAGACTTTCTTTCTATACTGACTACGTCAGAAGATACTCAAGTCATTGATGACTCTTTCCCTGATGAACATTTATTTTCTATCAATGTGCATACACCCTAGTATGCTAACATAGTTAATTATCTAGTCACAATGAGAGTTCCTCCTCATTTCTCTCCAAAAGAGAGAAGGGTTCTCATTGAGAAAACTTTTCCTTTCTCATGGATTGCAGGATGTTTGTTCTACACTGGACTAGATCATGTCATGAGGAGATGTGTGAGGGAAGATGAGACATATGATATATTGCATGCATGTCACAATGAACCCTGTGGAGGGAATTTTGCAGCCAAGAGGACAATAATGAAGATTTTGAACACATGATATTACTGGCCCACACTCCACAAGGATGCAAGGAAATACACAAGGAAGTGTGATAGATGCTAGAGGATGGGCCAGCCAACCGAATCTGATGAGATGCCCCTTTACCCCTAGGTAGTAATCACTCCATTTGATAAATGGGGATTGGATTTTGTAGGACCCATTGACCCTCCATCAAATGGTAAATCCTATATCTTGATTTGGACTGATTATGTGACCAAGTGGGTTGAAGTTAAAGTAATGAAGCATGCAAGAGATAATGAGGTTGCAGAATTTCTTTATGAGGAAATTTTCACTCGTTATGGAGTTCTAAAGGAGATAGTGACTGATCAAAGGGCACAATTTACATTAACCTTTGTCACAACACTAGTTAATGAGTATAATGTGAGGCACATTAAGTCTACTCCTTATCACCCTTAGGCTAATGGCCAAGTTGAGGTGACTAATAGGGAAATTGAAGCCATTCTAACAAAAATAGTGGCTATCCATAGGAAGGATTGGGAAAATAGGCTTCTAGAAGTTGTTTGGGCCTATCAAACCACCTGGAAAACAACCATAGACTTCACTCTTTTTGAATTACCAAATGGGAAGACAACTATGATGCCCATTGAATTTGAGCATGAGACTTTTAGGACTGCACTAGACTTAGGGATGAATATCTTTGTGGCACAAAAGGATAGAATTATGCAACTGAATAATTTGGATGAGATAAGAAAGATAGCCTTGCATCACACTGAGGTAGTGCATAATCAAAGGATCAAATGACATGATAAGTACATAAAGGAAAAGAAGTTTTAGCCTGGTGATTGGGCACTCCTTTATGACTCAAGGTATCAAGATAACACAGGAAAATTGTAGACTAGATGGTTGGGGCTGTACAAAGTTGCAGAGGTCTTTCCCAACAAAGCTATTCAACTCACTACCATTGACCCTATCAGATTTAAGCTGCTTGTCAACGGTCACCACCTCAAGTTGTATCACAAGCCAACTTCCAAGGAGGAATTCATGCAGTAATTCACTCAATATGCAACACCCGAACTTCCTACAGCCAAAGGAAGCAGACCTATTGTCCCTCCTTCTGGCTAACCAAGGTACGTAAATTTTCATAATAAAGACTTCCACTTTTGTGGGAGTCAACTTCTTCATTAATCCACCCATCTGCCCATCCATCTCCACCTTTCTCTCTCTTCCATCACTTTTCCATAACATCACTTCATTCCACTTCACTCCATTCCATCTCCACTTTCATTAATTACTCAAATGACTTCTTCAAAGGTGACGGGTACTTCCTCAATATTATTTGCAACAAATATTCCAAGAATTCAGGTACGTGCACATCAATTTGTTACATCTTAATTATTGTACATTAATGTAGATGTTCTCCATAGCATGTAAATTATCCCCTTCCCTATCAAATTGTCATTACCACATCACATGTGAGGACACATGCTCAAATATAGGTTGGGGGGAGTGTGAATAACATGTCCACATGTTAGTCCATGATGGTCCATGTTAGCAAAATTTAAATTGAGCAAATGATAAATTGATGGGATAACTTGCATGTGTAAGATGCCACTAAACCACCGCCATTTCTATCAATAATACCCCTCATTAATGAACATTTATTGCCTAGTCATAATTTCAAATGTTAGCCAACATAAGTAATTTAGTAAGCTACATGAAATTTCCATTCAGTATGATAGAAAGAATAATTGCAAGAAGAAGAAATTGGGGTTTCTCAGGAAGAAATTGCAGGAAGGGAAACATTGAAAAATTCTTGCTTGATTGCAGACAACTAAAACAATGGGAGGTCGGTTAATTAGAAGTGAACCCATGGTTCATGATGTAGTAATGAAGGATGCACCTTCTTTGGCATAATCTAGAAATTGTGGATGGATGGACTATTTCTTGAAGCTCGACAGTTATAATGAAGACATTGTGTAGGAATTTGTGCAGACATTTTCTAAACGAAAGACCTTGGTAAAAGGGTTAGAGGTAATAGCTATTGAAGAGAGGATTGTAGAAGTGACAGGGTTGTCTGGAGATGGTGAACATTACCCTACTACCAGAGATGCAAGGTTGGGTAGGGCTGAATTTACTGAACCTGGTGACCCTCCATTGGATGTGGACAAGCAAGGTACAAAGAGAACCTCTCTGCTTGAGCCATGGAAGCAAGTAGCTATCCACATTGTGAAGTAAATTACTTGTGAAGGCCACCAGTCGAACCTACATTTTATGCACTTCAAACTCCTAAATCATATGAGGCATGGGAGAAGAATGAACTTGCCAAATGTGTTATATCATCTTCTTTCAATCATGGCAGTTGAAACCCAAAAAAGTAGGGATAATTTTGTCTCCCACCATTGTTTGATCAAATTATTAGTAGAAAAATCTCTGCATGATGTGTCTAATATGACTTGGGAGGAATTTTAAATATTGATCAATTTAGACCAGAGCATCTGTGACCTAGGGTTTTGCCTCAACCTCATAGGGTTAGTAGGAGAGTGAGTATTGTTGAAGCCACTCCTGGAGCCTCAACTTCTGGTGCAATCCCTAGTGTAAACCCTCTTGCAGCTGAGAAAACTATAGAGATTAGTTCTTCTAAGACATAACATTTAGACAAAGATAGTTCCTCTTTAGACTTTAATGATGATGTCCCTCTTGGAACCCTAATTCAAACTAGGGCACAAAAGAAAGAGGAAAAAATGAGGAAGTGAAATTTTAAAAAGAAAATGGCAGAAAAAGAGGCACCAAGTTGTAATAAATGGAAGGATGACATTGTTCTTCCTGCAGCCGAAGAAAAACATGAAAGCCCTCCTGGTGGAGGGGCACCTACAACCATGTTTCAAAATTTGAAATGGTGATGTGTGATAAGGTGACTCTTTGGGTGTGTAGGTCATCTAAGGGAGTGTTCAATGTTTTTTGGTATCAAATAAGGTCTAAAAAGACCATTTATCTTGTAACAAGGTGTGTTTTGAGTCATTAGTAATTAGGAGTTAATATGTCAAAAGTTGCACAACTAATGTAACAATGTTAACAAAACAAAGTTTAAGGGAATATGAAAAGTCATTTTAAGTTCTAAGGATAGTTTTGGTTGGTTGAGGGACATTTTTTGAATTGAAAATGTATAAAATCCTCTTGAAGACTCGAATGAGGGGGTTCAATAAATTTTTAAAAAAAAATCCAATAAAGAAGCCAACGTTTATGAGCAAATTTTCTAAGTTTTTAATCTTCTTTGTTGTGTATGGCCTAGTACAGGCCTCCAAAGATCTGAAACTCATATAATATTGTGGAAAAAAATTTTAATATACATCTCCTTCTGTTTTGAGGCTCCTTCAATTGATTTTGTGAAAGAAAATCTTCATTTATCTTACTCTACCTGTAACAAGCTAGTAGGGTCCGAGTTTTCATTTTATTTAAGAATGGAGCCTTTCCTCCTACCGTGGTGATTTTTGATTTGGAGGAAAGGCCTATACTATGTTAATTTAAGTTCCCATGCTTTATTGGAACCATGGCAAGGCGTCTATAGGACTGGGTGGTGTTACCCTAGGCTAGAAATGTGAGTTTTTGACATGAAAAAGAGAAACTAAAGTAGTGATTTTGAAAACTAATGAGGTTAAAGGCCTTGTGAATGTTTATTATGTTTGTGCAGAACCTATTAAAGTTGTGTGATTTTTTGGTTAGGCTTGGAAATCCTTGGAAGGGTGAAATACAGAAAACCCTAGGTGTTTGTAAGTAAATTGAGGGTTTTGGAGAATGGTAACATAGAGAGCATGAAATTGTCAAAGAAATATGGATTTGGGTGTTTTGTGACACATTTGAGGACTTTCCAGGAGATTTAGGGATTAGGAGAAGTCTAAGAGGTACTTTGTTTGTAAAACAGGGCTAATTCTAGTAGCCTTCCTATAGGTCAGTTTGATGATTCTCCATAATGTTTCAAAGAAACCTTGTGTGATTGGTTTGGGGATTGTATTGGGGTCTGATTGGATGCTTAATTTATGTTGAGTTGGTATTTTTTTGGCCTTCTCTAAAAGATAAGCCCATTTGTTGAGATTTGGAGGCTAGAAGCATTAGGTGTTGTCTTGGGTAGATTTAGTGAATGGTGTTTTGATGGTTGAATCCTTGTTGAAGTCTAGTTATTTTGGTCTGATTGTGAGTTCTCCACCTTGGATCTACATCAAAGTGGTATCAGAGCATCAAGGAGTAGATTTTTTTACATTTTGCAGGTTGTGAGAAGAAGTGGATAATTTGGTATTCAAAGATGCCTCCAAAGAACAAAGATATGGCTAAAGAGATGAAGAAGATGAAAGACATACATGCTAGAGAAATCAGAGAGTTGGAGGAAATAATCATAGCCTTGGAGACAAACAAAACAAGGGATGTGGAAGAGAGTGAGTCAGATGAAGAGGAAGATGATGAGTTTGAAGATATGGAAGAAGAGCTTGACCCAGAGGATCAAAGAATTGCAAAGTTGGTGAAGGCACTTAGGAATGACAAGCCTAAGGTAAAGATTGATGTTCCAAAGCAAGGTGGGAGTCTAAATGATGAAGATTTACTTCATTAGATTTCTACATTAGATAACCATTTTGAATGTTATGAGGTTCCTAAGGAGTAGAGGGTAAATATTGCAAAGAAAAAGTTGCAAGGCCATGCTTTGGTATGGTGGGACTACTTTCAATCAGAGAGGAGGAAGCAAGGAAAGTCTAAAATCACCTCATGGGACAAGATGGTATCAAAACCCAAAGGTAAATTCTTACCTAAGGATCATCAAGTTCAAATTTTTAAGAAATTACAAAGCTTAAGGAAAAAAGAAATGGAAATTAAGTCTTATACCAAGGAATTTTATAAACTAAGTTTGAGGTCTGGTCATCATGAGAATGAAGATGAAAAGGTTGCTATATATATGGGTGGTTTGAGGTTAAACATACAAGATGAATTGATTTTGGCTAACCCTAGGAATGTAGAGGAATGTTACCAAATGGCCATCAGGGTGGAGGAGAAAATGAAGAGAAGACAATACAAAGCAGTTAGGGGAAGAGGTAATGCATCAAGAGGTAGAGGATCTATGCCTAATCAAAAGCCAAACAATGACAATCAAGAATATTCCATGAAAAGGAAAGAGCAATCTGATTTCAAAGGTGGATGGAGAGGCACAAGGGGAAGATTTGGAGGAGGTAGGAGTTCCAATGTGTTTTCGGGTAGATGTTACACTTGTAATGAATTTGGCCATCCATCCTACAAGTGTCCTAATAATATTGGTGCATCATCAAGTGGAATTAAAGGTGATAAAAGAGTTCAACTTGTGCAAGAGGATGAAGAGGAGAGCACTGGTTCATCAAGCCATCCCGAAAACCCTGAAGTTGGAGAAGCTTTGATGCTACACAAACAACTTTTGAAGACTTCCAAAGAAGAAAAACCATTACATAGAAAGAGGCTTTTCAAAACCACTTGCAAGAGCAAGGGAAATATATGTAAAATTATGGTTGATTCTAGTTCAACTAAAAGTATGGTGTCATGTGAAATGGTGAACAAGTTAAACTTGCAAAGGATTCCTCATGAATTTCCCTAAAAGGTATCATGGCTAAGTGATGGTCAATATTTGTTAGTGAATGAGAAGGTTGTGGTAGATTTTCAGATTGGGAATTATAAAGACAGTGTTGTTTGTGATATCTTACCAATGGACTGTTGCCATATACTCCTAGGAAGACCTTGGCAGTATGATAGGTGTGCCATGTATGATGGAAGAGAAAATGAGTACACTATAATGAAGGATGGTCATAAGTTTGTCTTGACTCTACTTGTAGAGGATTGGAAAGGTAAAGCTAAGGTTATCATGTGTGGTAGGAAGGAGTTGATAAATGTTGTAGAAGAAAACAAGAATTTTGATATTGCAATCAGGTCTAGGACTGAGAACAAAGGTGCAATAGGGGTAAAGTCTGATTTGACAGTAAGTTTAAAGGATGAAATGTTGATAGGAACCATTTGGTGTCCTATAGTCAAGAGTGGGTTGGTTAAATCAAATCAAACTATAAGAACACAGGTTAAAGCATCAGAGAGGAAGGTGAGTATAGTGGTTAAGGAAAATGCAAGTCTAGGGATAAAGAATGTTGATAAGACAATAAGCTTTGAGATAGGGGTAAAGAGACATGGTGGATAGAGTGATCCGGGTAGGTTCAAGCAAGAGAAAGAGTCAAAAATGAAAGAGATGTATGGAACTACTCACCCTTATCTATTTGCAAGTGTGAACAAGGAAGTGACTTCAGGTTTTGTTTAGGAAATGGCACAAAGACCATTGACAAGTCTGAGAGCCAAAGGTGCAACACTTTCAAGTGCAGGGAAGAGTATAAAGATAGAGCAACATGGAGCATAGAGTAGCATGGGTCAATGGAAATGGCCTATGGATCAATGGTGTCTTAATCAAGCTTCGGCACAGTCGTATCAACTCCAATTCATGGGGAATGAATTTCTTTTAGGGGGGTTGTATGGTGCAGGGGCACCTACAACCATGTTTCAAAATTTGAAATGGTGATGTGTAATAAGGTGACTCTTTCAATGTTTAGGTCATTTGAGGGAGTTTTCAATGTTTTTTGGTATCAAATAAGATCTAAAAAGACCATTTGTCTTGTAACAAGGTGTGCTTTGATTCATTAGTAATTAGGAGTCAATATGTCAAAAGTTGCACAACTAATGTAACAATGTTAACAAAACACAGTTTAAGGGAATATGAAAAGTCATTTTAAGTTCTAAGGACAATTGTGGTCAGTTGAGGGATAGTTTTTGAATTGAAAATGTGTAAAATCCTCTTGAAGGCTCAAATGATGGGGTTCAATCAATTTTGAAAAACATTTCCAATAAAGAAGCCAATGTTTGTGAGCAGATTTTTTGAGTTTTTAATCTTCCTTGCTGTGTACAGCTCGGTACAGGCCTCCAAAGATCTGAAACTCATATAATATTGTGGTAAGAAAAATTAATATACATCTCCTTATATTTTGAGGCTTATTTAACTTATTTTGTGAAAGAAAATCTTCATTTATCTTGCTCTTCCTGTAACAGGCCAGTAGGGTATGAGTTTTCATTTTATTTAAGATTGGAGCCTTTCCTCCTACCGTGGTGACCTTTGATTTAGAGGAAAGGCATGTACTATGTTAATTTAAGTTCCCATGCTTTATTGGAACCATGGAAAGGTGTCTATAGGGCTGGGTGGTGTTACCATAGGCTAGAAATGTGAGTTTTTGACATGAAAAAGAGAAACTAAAGTAGTGATTTTGAAAACTAATGAGGTTAAAGGCCTTGTGAGTGTTTATTATGTTTGTGTAGACCCTATTAAAGTTGTGAGATGTTTTGGTTAGGCTTGGAAAGCCTTGGAAGGGTGAAATACAAAAAACCTTAGGTGTTTGTAAGTAAATTGAGGGTTTTGGAGAATGGTAACATAGAGAGCATGAAATTGTCAAAGAAATATGGATTTGGGTGTTTTGTGACACATTTGAGGAATTTCTAGGAGATTGAAGAATTAAGAGAAGTCTAAGAGGTACTTTGTTTGTAAAACAGGGCTAATTTTAGTAGCCTTCCTATAGGTCAGTTTGATGATTCTCCATAATGTTGCACAAAAACCTTGTGTGATTGGTTTGGGGATTGTATTGGGGTTTGATTGGATGCTCAATTGATGTTGAGTTGGTCTTTTTGTGGCCTTATCTAAAAGATAAGCCCATTTGTTGAGATTTAGAGGCTAGAAGCATTAGGCGTTGTCTTGGGCAAATTTAGTGAATGGTGTTTTGAAGGTTGAATCCTTGTTGAAGTCTAGTTATTTTGGTATGATTGTGAGTTCTCCACCTTGGCTCTACATCACCTCCTAGAAAATCAAGACCAGTTGAGCCAGCCATTGGTAAGCCTCTGAAGAGAATCCTTAGGGCTCCAGAAACATCACGAGAGGACACAGAAGCCCCAATGGGGCAAGTGAACGTTGAGGAAAAGGATAGTTTTGATGAACAGGAAGACATAAGGTTGGTAGAGATTTCTGCCATTGTAGAATAGGTTGAGAGTCAAGAGTATGATGAGAATCAGGAGCTCCTGCAGCAAGAGTAAGAGTTCCTACAACAAGAGAAAGAACCCCTGCAACCAGAACTAGGTGAACAATTAGAATCCCTACAGTAGGTGCCATGTGAAGAGCAAGAATCGGTGCCAGGAGAAAATTTGGTAGGAATACATAAACCCTCCGATTTTTCATGGAACATGGTAGTCATGAACCTATGGAATGAGATGCAAAGGAGGGAAGAAGAATGGAAAAAAGATAAATGTAGGCTAAAGGAGGAGATTAAACAGAAAGATGCAGAGATTGAAGAAAAGAATACAAAAATTGTTGCCTTAAAGGAAAAGGTGGACAATGTAGTAGCCTTAGTGCCTCAAATGTTAGAGTGCAGGAGTCCTCCAAGAGTCTATGCTCTATATTTGAAGGAGAGGAATATTTCTTTTAAACCGCCAAGGATCATTTCAAGTTTGAATCCTTCCATTGAGACTCCTCTTGAATTTTTCCAAGCTTATCAGATTGCTCCTCCTGAAGTGAATTTTTTTTTGTGTGAACTCTATTTGCATAATTATGTTGTGTCCCATTATCATGATTGGAATCAATTTTTGTATGTTGGAGATCTCCAATTAAGGGAATTTATTTCCTAGATACATAATGAAATTAGTTGGGGACAATAGTTGAGGACTTATAGGAAAATAGAATCCAACACTCCCTTGCCCATCAGGGCTGAATCTAGAAACCCTGGAGACATTTTACGGGAATGGCACATATTTATTTGCCGACCAAGCTATAGCAAAATGATCCTACCTATGAGAGAAGTAGCTTACAAAGAATATGAGAAGATAGCAGAAACTATAGGGAAATTATTAATGGGATATCTGTCACAGAGGTGGAATAGTTTGATTGATGAGTTAAAACAAGTTGAACCTCACTCTCTGCAAAACTATGTTGCAACATGCAAAAGAGTTGATAGATATATACAGCTTGGAAGGATGAAGGGGAAATTTTGGCTCTCATTAAATTTTTAACCACCTACCATATTATGGCTTGTGCCAAATTTTAGGTATTATCAGTATGATATAGCTGCAAAATGGAAAAGATGGAACAAGTTGGATAGAAGCAGGGATTATATTGGGACCCCAATTCATACACTGCAAGAATTGATGTGGGGCAACTGACAGTTACAAATTTTAGGGTATTGACTAAGCAAAGGAATAACTCTTCCTCTATTGGAGGACTAGTAAAACCTTAGGTTAAGGGGAGTGATGAGTCCAATTTATGGCTCAATTTTGATAGAGTTTATTATCCATTTTTTGTTGTCATGAACTTTGATACTTGGATGTTGACATTTTCATGTTATTTCCTCAAAACCATAGACATTGGGTATAAGCTTTATTTTGTAACTTTTAGTTGCATTAACATGCTATGTGAACTATCTATGTTAATTTTACATGTGGATTAATAAGTGTTACTTTAAGATAGTTATAGATATGCATTTTTTGTGTGTACTAATGTTATCATGCAGATATAATTAGAGCCTAAAAAATTGAGGAAGATTCTTCCAGCTGGTCGTTAGCCATAAAAGTCAAAAAGGTGATCATTCAAAGGTCAATGGAGGGAAGACTATCAATAGAGGGAAATTCCTAGTTCAAATTGAATATTGTAACTACCTTGTAAATGGTCATAATGGTTTGCTGATTGAATATAGGAGCTATTGTTATGCTAGATCTGCATTAAGGAAAACTGGCTTGACCATATTCTATGCATGCATAACCTCCTTTCCACTTTCTATGATTTCCATAAAGTGGTGTCCTCCTAAATTGTTGGAGTTGACCACCTTGCTAGGTAGTTAGTTAGTAGTTTTTCCTTCTATAAATAAGACTCGGATGCTCCTTCTTATAAGGTTGATTGATATGATGTACTTGCATTCTTAGTTTTTTGATAATATAGTTATGTTACTGTATTGTAATCATGTTTTCCAATGAATAAAATGAAGTTATAAGTTTGTTGCATCTAAGTTTGTCTTAAGGGATACTCATCCAAGGGGGGCCACCTGGTGAGCATTCCATCATTTAGCTTAGTTATTACTTTTCTATGCAAATAGTTACGAATCTGGCAACTGTCTGTTCCTGCAGCCACTAGAATTCCATTATGTGACTGTTCCTGCGGCCAAGGCAAATAGAGTAGTTTCCTATCTATTTGCTCATATTTTCATTTATGTCATGGACTTCAACTTAGTATAGTTGTTGGTTGATGTTCAATACTTATGTTACTTCTTTCTAAGAAATTTACTTTTAGCATTATATCTTTCTTAGTTGTAGGATGAATATGGCTACTATGGACTCCTAGTGCACATATTGTGCTGACCCATTTTAAGTCTGCGTCCCTGGGTTGATAATTCAGTGAACCTTCATGATGATTGAGATAGCTATTCAAATTAGATGTCCAATCTCTAAATCATGGCTTTAAGGGCTTAGTTGTTAAGTCATTGTAGGAGGCCAAAAAGCATGATGAACTAGAGTTGGCTAAACAAACTTTTATGGAGGCATTATTTCATGGAATTCGGGTTGAATTCAAAAATAAAAGCCCTAGTGCTAATTTTGCAGTTTTTCTTGTTCTCTTTAACGATATGAAATTCTTCCATCAAATTGAAGAAGGCGGTGTTTCACTTGAGTTACCATGGGATAAATTCAAAACACTATTTAATCTTTCTAGGTTGTTTGAACAACTACATGATACTAAAAAATCAAATATTTTATACAGGCTAATATTGTTCAAGTTTCTTGATTATGTGGATGCATATCTACGTCTTGCAACCATGGCTCATGCTCAGAATGAGATCCAAATAAGCCTATAATTGATTGGGGATGCACTTAAGGTGGATAAGAACTCATCAAATGTTTTATCTATGCTTGGAAAAATGGAACTGACAATAGATGAATGGCTTAAAGCAAAGAAACAACTAAAGTTGCACAAAGTGAATTAGATGCCAAGAATTCTTATGTTAACATTTCACTTGGAAATTGGAATTATTTGGCAGATTTTTGCAATGAGAGAAGGGATCAAAAGGTGGAGGCACAAAATCTTGAGAAGGCTAGAGAACTTTATTGTAAAGTGTTGGCACAAAGATCAAGAAATTTTTATGCTACAAATGAGGCAACAATTGTGCTAGCTGAAAGGGGTCAATTTGATATTGCAAAGGAAATTTTTACATAGGTACAAAAAGCTACAATAGGAAACATCTTTGTTTAGATGCCTAATGTGTGAGAAAATCTAGCACTTGTTTACTTTGCACAAGGATGGTTTGTGCTTGTAGTGAAAATGTATCAAAATTGTTTGAGGAAATTCTAATTTGGCATTGACACCCAAATTTTATTATATTTAGCTTGAGCACATTACGAAGTAGAATAGTGGAAAGATTGTAAAAGAACATTATTAATAGTAGTAGAACATTATTAAGAGTAGTAGATTGTAATGAGTGTTTTGAATTTGTGTTTAATGTAATGAGGGTTTCAAATTACCTCTGAATTTGATGTAGAGGGCATCCTCAAATTCGATTTCACTGCAAAGGGTCTCAAAAAATTCAAATTCATTGCAACAAACTCTGAATTCATTTCCCTTTCCCGCCATTTCAGAAGTCTCCAGGTCCTCTCTGAATCCTTATCGCCCATGAAAATAGCTGCTAATCAAAATGCCTCATGTCGGGCTAATGAATGAAGTGAGGTTTGCAATGAATGAAGGAATCAAGGTCAAGCAAGAATCTACAGTGAATGTGAATCATCGCACGCATGAATACATCATGCCAATATTTGGCTGAATTATTTTTTAAAATTTTTGTCTACTTTGGATTTGATGACTAACTATTTAGTCATTTTTATTTCTATGACTAATGTTGGCTTCTTCTATGGCATTTTGTCCTTGATGTCAAAACTTGTTATGCATTGGCATTGGCAGCTACATTTGTTTTTTGGCATCTTGGTTTACACCTGATGATATCTTCAATTGTATTTGTGATGATCTTAGTTTAGTTTGAATACACTTGCATTATTTGGTTTTGTTACTTTGTTTGGACTAATCCTTTTTGGAGACATGTGCAAATCATTCAGACAGGGGTTTGTCTCCATTTGTAGATGTTTATCACATCTGGTTTTCAGGTGATTGCCCATTTTGCATATGATATTCAATTATCATTGAGCTTTTACATGGCTTTGACTTGGAATTATTAGTAATTGGGTTCTTCATACTTCAAATGAGCTATGGTTTGCATTATATATTACATAGTGTATTTTGGCTTACACTCGGGCTTACCATATTACATATAGTTCATATGAACTTTTATTTGTATTGGCTTTGATAGATAGTCAACATTGATTATCACTTTGGCACTATATTTATTTTTGTCGACTTAGCATAAAGTATATGATACTTTATCTTGGACAGTCGAAGGCAGAGAATAATATTGTAGTGTTCATGACACACATGGACAATAATAAACATGTGGATAGTGTGACTTGGTAATTGAGTTGGTAATAATGTTGTCGGTGGTTTTAAACATGCACACAGACTTCAAATGATATGGAATATCATTGCATTCGGATTTGACATCATTATACACTTGAGTTTAGTATTTGATGGAGTGAAGGAATAGTGCAAAATGAGTTTTGTCATTATCATTTTTCTGAAGGTGAAACCCTAGCCACCTAGAGCCAACATGGAAAAGAGAAGGAATGGAAGCTTGAAGCATGGATGGTTAGTCAGCTAGAAGCTCTATAAGGGTAATACATCTGGTTCTTGTTTTCATTCATAAAAAAGGTAACACCAAGCCTTATCCACTTGGAGTAAAATCAGTTATTCATTTTCTTTTAAATCTGGAAACGGTGATTAAAGAATAACAATGAACTTTTTTGAAGGTTCAATTTTTTTTTTGAGATTAAGCTTTATGTAGAAAATTAGTTGTGGAATTAGTTAAGGTTTTTCAGAGAAGTTTTCTTATTTGAATCTGAACAAGAGTTAATTTTTTGAAGGGTTGCTTATGAAAATCTAATGAATTCAATGATTAATTAAAAAACATTTATAGGTTCTTTTTAAAGCTGATTTCTATGAAAGGGTTTTTATAAAACCCTAACAGAAATAGTCATGAAATTCAAAATACTTGATCATTTTATTAAATGGACAGTTACGAGGTTTATTTTAAAAAACCCTTATTTTGATAACAGATGGTGGTTGGAAATTACTTGAAATCTTGTTAACTGTTCTAAGACAATTACAAAATCCAACATTTTTTTTTGAAAATAGGGATATCATTTTGTATATATATAAAATGGTCTTTGAACTAGTTAGATGTGTTGATGAAAAAAAAATACTATTAAGCAAATCTGATTATATGTATTTGAAATATTGAAAATCTTTGAGAGGCAGATCATTATACTGCTATACCTGATATTTTAAGGATTCTAATGTTCTTTTGAATTCTTAAGGTATTGTGTATACCAGTCAATTTTTGTAAAAGGCTTTATTGAAACAGAGAAACCCTTTGAATCATTGATATTTTTTAGAATTGATAAAAGGGGTTGGTGCTCCTAAACTGTAAAGAGTTGGTGCTCCTGATTGAGTTGGTGCTCTAAATAATAAAAGGAATTATTCGAGTGGTTTTTATACCCCAAGAGGGTTTTTACACTCAGGACAAATATGGTGTAATGTGATGTTCTTTTGTGAGTGTTTAATTGGTCTGCATTAGTGTCATTTTTTGTTCAATTGCATAATTCTTTTCATACTGCTCAGTTGCCTAAAACAAACAATTCAATTGCCAAAAGTATTTGTGCAAACGATTTGAGTATCAAGTCTATTTTACTATTTCAAATGCTTAAGTAATGTTCTCTGATATCTGAAACAATATTTTCTATATTGTCATCATTGCCACATCTTATCATTGCATACTATTCATATAAGGGAAAGTAAAGTTTTATTATTGGCCTTCTTGAAAAATATTAATCGGTGACTATTTTTGAATCACTGATTCACCCCCCCCCCCTCTCAGTGATTCTTTTCATTCAACAACTAAATAATTTTTTAGTCAATGACCAAATTAGTCATTTATTTACTCATTTATAGTTGTATTGTAAAAAATGAGTAGAATTTAGTCATTTTTAGTTGTTGTGACTAAAAATTTTAGTCACTTAGTCATTTATTTTCCAAATTCTACTAGTGGGTGCAGGTAAAAAAAAAATTACACAATAATTTATTTACTCAATTACATTTACACATTTATATTATCAATCTTATTGTTTGTACATTAATATTCAATGTAGAAAATA
Source organism: Sequoia sempervirens (assembly GCA_007258455.2). NCBI lineage: Eukaryota > Viridiplantae > Streptophyta > Pinopsida > Cupressales > Cupressaceae > Sequoia > Sequoia sempervirens. The sequence continues at coordinate 371,496,397 of VDFB02075321.1, forward strand.
TGAAGAAGTCTACAATCAAGCTTGGATGCAACATCGACCTCAAAGGTGCAAACATCATGTTGATTTGATTGGAGGTGATTCTTTTCCAAAATTTGAAGAATGGATTGCTAATGTAGTTAGTGATGCAAAAGAAGAAGGTCAAGATATAACAACAGAGGAAAGTAAGCTTTCACAATCTCCATATTTATGGGCTACGTATTTTAGTGGAATGTGGGCCTATGGTAGTCATTTAAGAGTGGAAGAAAAAGAAAAAGGAAAGATAAATTGTGATTGTGTTGTTAGTGTTGAATTTCTTCACAAAATTGAGAAGAAATTTTATGTTGGATTCATCCAACAAAATATTCTAGTGGACTATGGTGAAAATAGTCTTATATTATTAAAATGTAGGTGGATTCGACCATCTTCAGTACAATGTGTTGAGTATGGATTTGTATGTGCAAATACAAGACAATTTTTATTAGAGACAGATGAGCCGTATGTTTCTACTCTTCAAATTAACCAATCATTTCTAATTGATGATGTAAGAATCCCAGGATGGTCGTATGTCATTCAAATAGAGTCTCGTTCAAAATTAAAATTCATGGAAGTTTCCCTAATGGGCAATATGTTAATTTACAAGAAACATTTGATGAAGTGGATGAAGATGATGATGGAGTGTTTGAAGAAGACATTTTGATTACCAATGAAGAGATTGGGAGAGAGAATGCATTGCATGTCATAAATGAGGATGAGGAAGAAAATTAAGTAGATGCAAACACAAATGATCAAGATTATGATCTTACTGGAAATGCAGATGATTATGATGATTTTTTGTCACCTTAAGAGGTTAGCTTGTCACCTAATCTTTTTTTATATGTATGGTGTAATTTATTATTGAATGTAATAAAGACCTGAGTATAGGTATACTTATTCATTGTTGTTTTACCAATACATTTCTAAATGCAATCATCATTATTATGTTGGTACATTGTATACAAAACCTAAGATGTTTACTGTTGTTTTGAAGTGCATTTAAAATTAGGTTCAATCATTCTTCTTAGTTTTATTAGTTTGCTTGAAAATTTGAAATTAATTTTGTTTAGTTAGAATATAATTTCTTATATGTCCTATATGTTTTCTAGATGCAAACACATAATGAACATTTGTGATTCAATAATACATATAGATAGCTTAACATTAGGTGATCTAAGCCTCCTCATTACAAACAAAGAAATGATCTCCTAGGTTTGGCTGACACTAAAAACTAAAACTGAGAGACTACAAAATTAGAAAATTGTTCAATCTTTTCAATAAAATGATATCTAAAATATTGCATTCATAATAAAATCCAATACTGCACTACTGCAATAGTCAATAAAGGTATGCACGAGATGGTAGGACATATAGGTTAATGTACAAATGCTTACCGCAATACTGCGACAACCAAATATTGAATATCGTGGGGTGGTGGTGAGAACATGTTAACAACTAAAGTAAACACGGCCCCGCAAGGGGTAAACAGTGACACTGCAGTATGGCGATGAAAAATCACTCAAACACTAGAATTAACTCATTTTCCCACAAGAGTCTAAAGGGGTGTGCACGGTGTGGAGATACTGCTAACCCTACCATATCGTTATCCTACAATAGTATTGATATGACAGAGTGATATGGCGGTGAACAATCACTCAACCACTAGAATTAACCCATCGTCCTGTGGGTGTCCAAAGGGGTGTGTGTAGGGTGGTGGTACTACTAATGCTACCTCATAGAAGTCTTGAAATGACAAAGTAGTACTGTGGTACAATCTATCAAAGCATTTAATGATTACACTGTTAGATTTCCCAAGATCAAAGGCATGTATTCAAACTCGAAATATGTGAAAATTTTGAAATATTTTATAAGAATTGACATTAATAGTGAGGTGACCGAGCTCAACAAAAAATATTACTTGGGTCTTGACAACATTTTGGCAATCATTCACACAACTCAATGTACTGGAGGCAAGGGAGTTCAAGCAGGAAGACTCTACAGTTATTATTTTGCTAGGTAAGTTCAAAGAAACCATATGTAGAAAATGTATAAGAACTAGATTTTCTTCTACAAGTAGACACTCAAAGAAATCAAGTAGGAGTAAATTCTTCATCATGCCACCCAAAATAAGTCATCTTGCAAGTAAAAAGGAAGAGTCCACAGTTTCTAAATCAAAGAAGAGGTCCCTGTAACAATCCATTTTAGATGTGTTACCTAATTTTGTAGACAAAGGATTCAAAAAGATGTTCAAAGATACAACCCATGGATGTAGAGACCCAATTATCCCTATCTTAGGGTGGGATATATTTTGGTACTTCTATGAAAAAAGGGATGACAAGATTCCAATTTCGAATCCTTGGACCTTATATTTGGCCAAATTGATAGTCCCAAATGTCTTTGTAGATGTTGAGTTTATTAAAGTATTGGCACAATATTATCACTTGACGACTAGGACTATAAGAATTTCATATGGTTCACAATTAGTGGTGTTGACTAAAGAAGCAATTATAGAGTGTTTTATGTTAAAAAAGCAATCTATCACTAAGATTGACTTGGACAAAAGTGAGGACGATTATAGGAGATTGAAAAAAACCTACAGGAGTGATGACCTTCCTTTACACATGAAAAGGGGTGTAAACAATAGGAGGATACCTATCTCCCCCTCCCAAATTGAGCCATTTTCCATAGAAGACTTCCAAGTATATTTCAAAAGAACTTATTTTTCTTTGTGCCAAGTGCTTGGAATAGATGCTAAAGAGAGTATGCCAACCTATCTCATGATGATGGCAATGAAGATACAAAATTCTGAAGTCAACATTGAGTATGCCTTTGCTATTGAAATTGAGAAAGGGCTACATGAGGTATTTTGCAAGTAAGAGAGAACTTAGCTCCCATCACTTTTAGGAAATACTCTCTATTGTGTCATTTAACATTGTACCAAAATAGAAACACATGGACTAAAAGAATGTGTTTGGGAATTATTGATGATGAAGGGAATAGGTTGCCTATACAAAACTGGTGCTACATCTAGGATAGTAGATGTAAAAATAGTGATTATGTAATATTTCATGACGATTTCGTAGTAAAGGTCATAGTCGCTCTTGGTCATATTTCACCAAGATTTCCTAATAAAATCATGCAAGTATTAAGAACTTTAGCTTTGAAGCCAGAGCAAGGACACACTAACAATTTTGGTGACTAGTTCTTCTTAGCAGAACAAACAGTAATAAGGGTCTATGGGTCCTCAAGCCCCACATTTTTTACCTAAATTTGTTTCTATTTTAATTTCATTTTTAGAATTTATGTGGAAATGATTATGGATAGAGCAGGGTGTTATGAAAAGACAGAAAAAGGGAACATTCCTCCCTGACCTAATTGAATGTGAGGAGCTATCCATAGGGTTTGACACTCTTGAAGAATTGCATAACTATTTGAAGATGGGGATTCATTGAATTCACGAGGAGAAAGGGTCTTTGATCTTGAAGGGAATATTAATTTTATAAAGCAAACACTTCTCACTAAAGTTGGGATTACCCATGTAATGGATTACGAAGAAGATGTAATAAGAAATTTCTTTACACTTGATGAAGTTTTTCAGAGAAAGAGGAAGTGGGAAATCATAAAGAGGCTTGAGGAGGAGAAGAAGAAAATTGGACACTAGATTCCAAGGATTCTATGTTGAAGAAAAGGATCCTATTAAAAGGATGAATGTAATAATTGACAACTTTGAAAGATTATATGTTGAACTAGAAAAGAAACCTGAGGGTCAGTCTTCAAAACCCTCCAAGCTTCCCATCAAACCAAGTGGTATTGTAATCACAGAGCCCCTACTAGAAAATTCCACAATACAATTAGAAGCATCCCCTAAGCAACCAATTCTTAAAAATAAAAAGACACATGGAGTGGCCCCCTTAGTGTCATATAAAATAAGTGGAGTATGGGATACTGAAGAGGTAGCTAATGTACTTTTGAATTTTAAATATGATGAAGTTGATCAGCCACATACTAAGCTTGCAATTGTTAGTGTCATATGAAATAAGTGAAGGAGTATGGGATACTGAAGAGGTAGCTAATGTAATTTTGAATTTTAAATATGATGAAGTTGATCAGCCACATACTAAGCTTGCAACTGATGCTCACAAACCAGAAGAAAGAGTGGATGTACATGGGCATAATGATCAAGAAGTGCATGATGATGAAAGGGTGATTGTTTCCCTTAGATTTATTGAAGATGATGAATTTATTCAAACTCCCAAATTTAGGGATTTTTGGTTTAAGATGAAAATGAAATAATTTGAGGAGAGACTCCAAATTAATAAGATGGGCACGGAGGAGTCACAACATGACCAGATTTTTTCCCAGACTCTTGAAGAACTTAGGATTAATAAAATTACTATTAGCCCCCAAGAAGCAATAAAATTGGTCTTAGAAAGCAATATACTAATTATTCCTTGGATGGAGTTAAAAAATATATTCTTACTGGATCAAGTAAGAAGCCAAGAAGATCCCATGTTGGTTTCTGAATTCAATTCAAATGAGGGAATGAGTGGAACAAGTTACAATCCAAGACTTGAAACCCTAGCCTTTTGGACAAACCAAAAAAGAACAAATAAACCAAGACTACTTGATGTTGCAAAAGAAATGAGAGGGACTACCATGGTAAAGAAACTTCAAGACACATCAGCATTGGAGGCAACTACTATGACAATGCACACAACAATGTTTACTAGGGATTCAATTAAATCTATGGAGCTTAGATTGGTAGAATATGAGAAAGCACAAACTAATCTGAATGATAAAGTGAATAGGTTATTCATAGAAAATGTGAAATTGAAAGAGAATTTGAAGGGTGCAAATCCTTCCCAAAGCACATAATTAACAATATATCAGCCCCCTGCCATCTAAACTGATACGGGTGCAATCACTGTTGAACAAGTAAATGTGTTAAAACAAGAAATTGAGAAGTTGAAAAAGACTAATGAAGAAACAAAGGAAAGAGAAAAGAGAGAAACCCTCAAGGTATTGGAATAGATCTTGGAGCATAGGGTTAAACTAATTGTGTACAAATTGGAAAATGTGTATGAGTGTTATGTCTCCTTGTCACAAGCAGTTGATCAGATAAAGGCCAGTGTACCTATATTGGACCCCTTATTCAAGAAATGACAACCTATGCATCACACCTTATTGAATTTGTATAGAATTTTACAAAGGAGTGTTGAGGCTCCCACAACTTTAAAGCCTACTGAGAAAATGGTCTAAATGGTCACAAATGAATTTCAATACATTCTATAGAAGACCAAAAGATCAAGACAAGAATGGATTCATTTCACACACTAAAGCAGTGGTTCATGCCTAAGATACTAAGGGATGATGATCAACTGAAAGGCTCCAAGGATTGGATAGATGAGTTTATAAAAAAATTCCCAACTGCCTCACTAATTTACAGAAGGATGGTGACATAACTATTCACCACCTCAATATAACCTTGGATGGAATAATTGCATTGGATGCTAGATACTCAAAATTCATCACGGATAGCAAAGGGTTATTAGATAGAAGATGGAAGAGTCACTTGGACAACACACCAAAAATTTAGGAGTACAAATGGCCTCATGATTACACGATGTACCAATGGGAGTAGACATATCTAGCTCTCCCAGAAGAATAGGCCTTGCAGTGAAGTACCAAGCCTTGCAGATACTATCATGGAGAGATGACCTTGCCAGATCTGAATGATCACGGGTACCTTACAATGAGTAATGAACTTCTATATCTTCCAAGTGCTTTGGACTTCAACATCTAAACATCTCTTCACTTCTCATTTTTCATTGCTTTTATGTAATACTATGTAAACAATGATAATTAATGCTTTTTGATCTATGTTAAAAGTGGGTAACTAAAAAGACACTTTTTGACATCTTGAATGTTTATCCAAAAAAAAGAAGCTAACTTTTTGACATGTCAGTGAGGACAAAATTTTAAAATGTATTGTAAATTTTTTTTGAAGATCAATAGAATGAAGTTATAATTGGTGGTCGAATTTTGGTTTCAATTTTTTGTTGAAGTGAATTAATGAATGTTATCTTGTTGTCTCCAGTTTGATCTTTCCTTGTTATTTAAATCAATATATCAAGGGTATATCTGATTTGTCAAAACAAATTTGCTATCAAACAATTCATTTTGTACTACATTTTGGTATCAAATCTTTGGTAATTATGGTTAGTTTTATTACATTCAAATTCTAAATTCTAGGAAATTATATACAATAAATAGATTGAAGGCTATTTGGATAGTGAAATTAGCTCTCTTAGAAATTAACTAAAATATTTTGTCTTGAAATATCTAGAAGGATTATTTTAATTAAAGAGGATTTTGTGGTTATATTTCTAACAATGATTTTATAGTGCAGCTAGCTTGCTATTTTCATTCAAGATACAAGTCATGATCAAAGTCAAGCACATACCAAGAAGATTGTACTCTAGTTCAAACCATCAAGCTCACTTAGTTTAGGCTACTCATATGGGGATATTAAGGAAGTTGCTAAACAATTAATATATATCATTTTTTGTTTGTGAAGGAGATCCTATGAGATCCAATATGGCAGTGGATCAATATCTAGTTTCTTAAGTAAAGATGATGTCATAGTTGGGAAACTTGTTGTGAAACATTAGGTTAGTAATTTTTGGATGTTAAGGCTTCCTAGTTGGATATCAAATATATTTTCTCATCAACTTAATTTGGAATTTATGTATAAATGAATTCTTTCATGGTCCAAGTCTTTACCGAGACAACACATGAACCGAGGTTGACATTTTTTTGTCCAAATATGATGACAATCTTGCGCTTGGTTTCTAGGAAATTTATATTGATAATGTTGTTCCAATCAGGTTAGTGTTAATGGCCTTCATTCTATAATATGTCAACTTCATTCTATAATTTGATTGTATCGTCTTTCTTAAATTTTGAACAAGGTTCTTAAATCAAGGGTTCAATATCCATATTTCAGGCCTATGTTGAACATTTCTTTTTTAGGCATTTGATGACAAGGCTATATTTTTTTAATTGATTTATCTTTTTGCTATGTTTGGACTTACTTTTGTAAACTTGCAATATACAATGCACTTTTATTCTTTCTGAATTAAGAATAATAGTAATTTTTTTGGTTGTATTGAGGCACAACTTCATTCATGGTGGAAAAGGAAACACCTTTTTGCTCATATTAGATGGCACATTGCATATAAAGGAGGAAATATTCTAGTTGGGTTATTGTTGACTGCATTGAAGGAGAGAGCTTCATATATGGGACATTATCAACACTCTCCTTGGATTCTACACGTTACAACTTTCTCCAGGAAGATTTCCCACATTGTAGAAGTTTTAAGAGATGAAAGGGTGATGCAGAGCCAAAAGACACAAACCCTTTCCAATTGGAAACTTGGCTCCAAAAGACATCCAACAATATTATAATGATTATATAAATAAATGCAATCAGTCCTCCAAGTTCAACAATCTTTAGAAACACAAATTCCACAATTTCACCCCTCAACTCTAGTAGTACTGGGAACCCAGTTTTCAAACTTTAACTCAATAAATTTCCACAAAACTTACCCAATACATGGATGATTCAGATACCCATTTTTTTGACACACAACATATCCAACAAGTGCATTAGACTCCTTCAGAACCTTTCTTTCAAAATGGATTTTTTCACTGTTTTGAGGCCCCAATTAGCCCTCTTTTTCAAAGGAACCCATCTAAGATTTCATTCCCAAACCAATACAACCTAAAAAATTCTTCATTTATACTTCCAAACAAAGGATTCTCTAGTTATTAGGACCCCAAGGGCCTATTTTGATTCCATATTCAAAAACCCTTCTTGTAACCTAGAAACCTAGGGTTTTAGAACACCTTTAATGAAAATACACATTATTGACCCCTTCAATCAACACCAACTGCTCAAAAATATTTAGTTAGACCCCTTCAAGCTTCAAAAACTCTCACATGCCTTATGTAAATGCTGCTCTTGCCTCTTATAGGTTTGATCCATCAAATTTCCATGGAAACTACACAAACTGTTCCCTCAAACTCTACCACATACCCTCCAAACTCGCTCCCTGCACACCAGACCTTGTAAACACATCAAAGACACCTAATAGGGTCCATCCACTGAGTCACAAAAGAATTACAGTGGGTGGATGGATATTTTCATCTTGGAGACACTCAAACCCTTAAACTTGCTTGCACATGTAGTTTGAAGAAAAATAGAAAGAACTCTTACAAATAAGAATATTAAACCTTCAAAATGAATTCAAAATGGAAGAAAACTCCTGCCAACATCAAGTGAAGAGACTTTTAGACCATCCAGAGCCTGTAACAGTCTGTACAGTGGTGAGAAAATCTGGAAAAATAGGAAATTTGCAGAGAAAAATGTTTTTTTCCTATTGATTCTTCAATTACATTTACCACCAACCTTTTGCACGAGCCTTTCAAAGGCCTTTAAGTACATTCTCCAACAGAAAACTAACCAAAAATGCCACCAACTGTCTTATTAAACCTCTAAGACTCTAAACCGCATTTTGACATTCTTAATGACTCCTTTAAACACCTCTTCCTCACTAAACTCTCATGACCCCTAGAAATCACCCAAATGGCCTTCAAAAGCCTTATTACATTGTCAAAGCTCCCACATTGCATATTCACATAAAAATCTAAGAATTTTCCCTCAAAGGCTTACAAGACAATCTTAATGCAAGATGGGAATTTTACACCTTATGTCCACAAAACCTAAAAACTCAACTAAGAACATGACAATTGGTCTTGTTTAGACCTTATTAGCAACATAAGACCTCAAAACACTAATTCTTACCACTTGAACACCCTATTTGCTTCCACATGATCACAAATTAAGGGTGAGGTGTAGGTGCTCCTGCACCATACACCCCCCTAGAAAACTCTCATGTCCCATGAGTTGTGCTTGACACCATTGTCTCCGCATTTCTTGAAGGTTCCATTGGTTCACAAGTCTCTTTCCTTGATATACATGTGTTGAATTTGTAACCTTCCCTGCACCTTGAACATATTGAACTATGGATTCCATGGAAGTAGGACTTAATGTAACATTCAATCCTGCAAAAGTTCTCATCCCTGCTCTGTGGTCAAGACCAGACTGTATGCCTTCACCAACACTTGCAAACAAGTAGTGATCAATGTCCCTTGACTTTGATTTACCTATTATCACACCTCCATATTCACTTTTGTGCTTAAACTTTCGCATATTCTTCCCTGTGATCAGACTGTTGTTTCTTGATTCATTTTTTGATTTCCTTACTATCCTCAAACCTACCACATTTTCTATACCATGTACCCAGGTATTAGTAAATTTATTCATCCCCACATTAGCAATTTTCACTGAATTTGTAACATGAAACTCAACTATAGGACATTCCATAGTCCCAATGATGATTTCACCCTGCTTTATGAGTTCCTTTCCTAGCATTCCATTGTGTTTCTCATGTTTCCCTGCAGATGATTCATCATGCACCTTGCCTAAAGCAGACCTAGGAAAAAGTAAACCTTCCACTGTCCTTTCCACTGTCCTTGCACAGTTTGTAGATTTCCTTCTCATTTCCCCCTCATTATTTGCTTCAATCAAAACAGTGCTAGGCATGATTCCCTGCTCTATCTTTTGCAAAACTATACCTCTTACTGTCATTGCACTACTTAGAGGTGCTTCTCTTGTTGTATTGATGCCACAACCCTGCTCCAAACTTTCAAACACATCATGATTAATGTCCTCTAGCCTTAAAGTATCTTTCTTACCAAAAATTACCACCTTAGACTTGCCTTTATCCTTTTCTTTTCTCTGTAAAGGAGTTAGTTTGTAACTTTGATTATCCTTCCAAATGGTATAGGTGTTTTCCCTACCATCATACATAGACTTCCTATCAAATTTCCATGGCCTCCCCAAGAGCAGATGACAACAGTCCATTGGAAAATAATCACATAGGACTCTATCCTTATACTCCCCAATCTGGAAATCAACATAGGCTTGCTCATTTACTATTAGACTTTGGCCATCATTGACCCAAGAAACTTTATAGGGTGCCACATGAGGAATCCTTTCTAGACTTAACTTATCCACCATCTCCCTAGACACTATATTATCCTGGGAACCAGAATCAATTACAACTTGACACACCTTACCTTTGCTTTTTCATTTTGTTCTAAAGAGGCTCCTCCTTTGGCTCAGATCTTCTTTTTGTCCTTGTAGCAAGGTCCTTCTTATCATAAGTGCTTCTCCTATTTCTGGATCTGCAGGTCTGCTTGGTGAACTCACACTCTCTTCTTCATCTCCTTGCACATATTGAACTCTTTTATCACCTTTCTTTTCACTTCCACTTGCACTAGTACTAAACCTTTAAGGACACTTGAATGGTGGGTGTCCAAACTCATTACACCTATAGCATCTTCCTGAAAATTCACCATAATCTCTTCTTGATCTAAAGTTGGTTCTTCCTCCTCTCCATCCTCCTCTTGCTTCAAGAACTTGGTCCTTGTTCTTATCAGCATCTTCATGATATTCTTTAGGTTGGCTTGATGTTGAGCTTGTACCTCTGCCCCTAGATGTACTACCTCTTCCTCTTGCTGCCTTCTCTTGTATTCTCTTTAGTTTCTCTTCTACTCTCATGGCCATCTGGAAGCATTGTTCAACTAACTTAGGTGCCAAAATGCTAATCTCATCCTAGATGTTGTACCTCAACCATTCAAATACCTAGCAACCATTTCATCCTCATCTTCTTCATGCTTAGTCCTTATACTTAATTTATAAAATTCTTCAGTATATTATTGTACATCCAAATATTTTTGTCTAAGATTTTGCAATTTCTTAAGCAATTGAACATTGTAATCAGCAAGAAGAAATTTACCTTTCATTTTAGCCTTCATCCTTTCCCATGAAGTGATCTTTCTCTTTCCTTGTCTCTCCCTTTCCTCCTGCACAAAATTCCACCATACCAAGGCATGTCCCTTCAATCTTGTTTTGGCTCTCTTCACCTTAAGTCCTTCATCAACATCTTCACTATCAAAGTAGTTTTCCATAGCCCCAATCCAATCCAAGAGCTCTTCACTATCAAGTTTTCCTCCATACATGGGAACATCTATTTTTCCATGTCCCTCCTTCTTCATAGCCTTAAAAATCTTCATTTTTCTTGCATCATTAGGATCCATCTCCTCTTCTTCAATAAAAGTCTCTTCTTCAGAATCACTTTCATCTTCTTCTCCTTTGTGCTTTGCTTCCCATGCAACCACCCTCCTCTGCAAGGCCTCTAATTGTTTATCCTTTTCATCCATTCTTCTTACAACAACACTCCCCTTGGGAGGCATCCTCTCAATCCTATATCTTCACTAACCTGCAAAACCAATCAATTAATAATACAAGATCTACTACCTTGCTCTGATACCACTATGATGCAGAGCCAAAAGACACAAAACCTTTCCAATTGGAAAATTGGCTCCAAAAGACATCCAAAAATATTATAATGATTATATAATTCAATGCAATTAGTCCTCCAAACTTTCAACAATCTTTAGAAACACAAATTCCACAATTTCACCCCTTAACTCTAGTAGTACTGGGAACCCAGTTTTCAAACTTTAACTCAATAAATTTCCACAAAAATTACCCAACACATGGATGATTCAGATACCCATTTTTGAGACACACAACATATCCAACAAGTGCATTAGACTCCTTTAGAACCTTTCTTTCAAAATGGCTTTTTTCACTATTTTGAGGCCCCAATTAGCCATTTTTTTCAAAGGAACCCCTCTAAGATTTCATTCCAAACCAATACAACCTAAAATAGTCTTCATTTATACTTCCAAACAAAGGATTCTCTAGTTATTAGGACCCCAAGGGCCTATTTTGATTCCATATTCAAAAACCCTTCTTGTAACTTAGAAACCTAGGGTTTTAGAACACCTTTAATGAAAATACACATTATTGACCCCTTCAATCCATACCAACTACTCAGACATATTTAGTTAGACCCCTTCAAGCTTCAAAAACTCTCACATGCCTTCTATAAATTCTACTCTTCCCTCTTATAGGTCTGATCCATCAAATTTCCATGGAAACTACACAAACTTTTCCCTCAAACTCTACCACACACCCTCCAAACTCAATATCTACACACCAGACCTTGTAAACACATCAAAGACACCTAATAGGGTCCATCCACTTATTCATAGAAGAATTATAGTGGGTGGATGGAGATTTTCATCTTGGAGACACTCAAACCCTTAAACTTGCTTGCACAGGTAGTTTGAAGAAAAATAGAAAGAACTCTTACAAATAAGAATATTAAACCTTCAAAATGAATTCAAAATGGAAGAAAACTCCTGCCAACATCGAGTGAAGAGACTTTTAGACCATCAAGAGCCCGTACTAGTTTGTACAGTGGTGAGAAAATCTGGAAAAAAAGGAAATTTGCAGAGAAAAACATTTTTTCCTATTGATTCTTCAATTAAATTTACCACCAACCTTTTGCACGAACCTTTCAAAGGCCTTTAAGTACATTCTCCAACATAAAACTAACCAAAAATGCCACCAACTATCTTATTAAACCTCTAAGACTCTAAACTATATTTTGGCATTCTTAATGACTCCTTTAAACAACTCTTCCTCCCTAAACTCTCATGACCCCTAGAAATCACCCAAATGGCCTTGAAAAGCCTTATTACATTGTCAAAGCTCCCACCTTGCATATTCACATACAAATCTAAGAATTTCCCCTCAAAGGCTTACAAGACAATCTTAATGCAAGATGGAAATTTTACACCTTATGTCCACAAAACCTAAAAACTCAACTAAGAACATGACAATTGGTCTTGTTTAGACCTTATTAGCAACATAAGACCTCAAAAAACTAATTCTTACCACTTGACCACCCTATTTTCTTCCACATGATCACAAATTAATGGTGAGGTGTAGGTGCTCCTGCACCAAAGGGGCATGTGCCCACATTGAAGGGCTTCAAGCATGTGTTTCCATCATTGCAGAAGTTTTTAGAAGTTTCTTTCTTGCAGTCATTTATGTGCAATATTGTAACTCATATTTTTTAGTCTTGTGACTAAAAATAACAATTGTAATACTCTATTTCTAAGTTGTAACTAGAACACGTTTCTTTTATTAATAAAGTTCACCAATTTTTCCTTCTCAATGGTTGTCTTATTGTGTGTAATTGATGATTGATGTGTATTTTTGTGTTTTATGCTTAAATCCTCAAATATTAGTCAATTAAAATGACTAAATATACTACTAATTGACATCAATTAATAATTAAATTGACTAAAAATACTACCAATTGACAAAAAATAGTGAAGAGTGAATAAATATGACTAGATATATGACTAGTGAAATCAATGAATAAAAATGACTAAATAAGAGACTAGTTAACAATAATCAATGACTAAATATATCAGTGAATAAAAAAATGACTAAATAAGTGACCAGATTACAACAATCAATGACTAAATCAACAACTAAATAAGTGACCATAGCTCAAACTTTGTCTCCAAATTCTGTAATTTTTCCTCTATGACCCTTTCATTACCTTCATCTACCTTTTTCCATAGCATCCCAGAATTCCTTAGCAATCTTCAGATTTTGAACTTTAATCAATTCAGAATGTACAAGACTATTCTTCAAAATGTACTTTTCCTTATTGTTCGCTTCATGTGCCTTGATCTCATCAACTGTACTCGGACCATTAACAGGAGGAGTGTAAGGATTCTTGTAAGATTTCTCCACATCACATCCATAATACTCTAGATACTCTTCCATTAGTATTTTCCATATAGCATAATTAGTTCCACCGAACCTTAGATAATCATGAGTGATTTTCCCATCCATCCCAAACCTTCCTTAAGCAGTTAAGCTCTTCTGCAAGGAACCAAGCTCTGATAACAATTGTTGAAAAAGACAACTGAGAGGGGGGTGAATCAATTGTCACAAATTTCACTTTTATAATATTCACCAAAACTTAGATCAATCACAATTCTCAACTCTTCTAAAATGATTAAACATTAAATGCAAGTGTAGAAACTGAAAACCATCACACAAACATAGTAACACTAGATTAATGTGGAAAAACAAATGAGGGAAAAACCATAGTGAGGATTAACTCACTCTATAGAGAATATCAAAATTGATTACAAAAGGCTCACTGCCTGAGAAAAAGGCTCACTACCAAAACAAGGACTCATTGTCTAGATGAGGACTCATTTTCCAATAGGGCTAACCACCTGGAGGGTTCACTGCCATAGAGGTGCTAAGAAGATATAAGAGATATGTTATAGAGAGAAGAAAATCTCAATGCAACAGAGAAATCTACCACAATTTGCTCAACCACTTGCAAACATGCATGAATGATAGATTCCACCTTCAGCTCATTGCATCTAAAAACTCAACATTTAGAATTTTCATTGATCTGACACAATCACATTACATTCATCCACTTGATCTGCACCTATTTCATATCTATCTACTTTATTTCTTTGCACTTATCTCTTTGTTCTTCTTTCACCACTAACTCATCCTATATTTATCCCACCTTCAACTTTGAAACATATACAAATTTGACCATCCATCATTAAATTCAAATTAGGTCAGTGCCAAAACATCCTAGGGTGGAATTAGAATGAGGTCGGCCCAAACACATGCTTAATGAGGACCCAAATAGGTCCCAACACGCTTCATCAATTTTTAAGGTAGTGTTTAACACAAGGTCAGCCAAACCAGTGTAAAACACATAGAACAATTAAGCACGATCCTTCCAGATGTTGAAATCATCTTCAACGTGATCATAAAAACTTAATTCTAGAACTACAAGTCATAAGACTTAACCAAAGAGAAATCTGACCAAAAAAATTTCTCCTAGACCTCGGCCAGATACACACAAAACCACGATTCACAACTGGTGAACATAACTTGCACTATACAATGAATCATAAACCAAAATATGGATATAGAATCTTCCAACAACCATGATCAACATATCTAAACCACACACACATAGAAGAAAATCCTAGACCAAAACCAGAAACAACCACTAAACACCTGCAATCTTCCTTCAATACAATTTTCTCAATATCCTCGACATATACAACCAATAACCTACATCCATGACATTAATGACAACAACCAGTTGATAACCAATTGACCAGTTGACATCAATGAAAACACCTTGCAACAACTTCTTCATTCTTGCAATAGGTTCCTCATTATCTCATGAGGATAGAGCTAAATTGTCTAAGTTATGTGCCAAAAAATTTAGGACAAAACAAAGAGTAAATATTCTTATGAGAAAATACAAGTATGATATAGAAAAGTTAAGGAAAGAAACATTGCAAATAGATGAAAATACTCTTAAAGAGTTGAGTGATTCTCCGGATGGTGAAGATAAAATAAAAAAATACACATCCCTCCTAGAAAGCAATGGGCCAGTCAATAAGCAACATGAGCAAGAAGATATGTTGAATGATAACACTCCTCTGGATGTGGAGATAACTACTGATCAAAACAAAGAGGATGAGCAAGGAGTCCTAGAGAAGACTAAATCTCAAAATGAACAAACCATGCCTCCTCTAGATGTTGAGAAGGAGAAGAGTGATACACAAGAAAAAGAAAGCACTAAAATAGGTTGTGAATCCTTTGGACCCTTCAAATACTCATTCAAAGATATTTTGGACATGGAATTGTAGTTCCAACCAGTGGTTTTTGAACAATTGTTACAAATTCATATGCAACAAGGAAAAGTAGATATGGAAAGGATCTCTCCTCTCCATAAGTTGTAGTTTGGTGATGTATTTCATGCCTCCACAAGAAAGGAGATTATTCAAAATTGTTAGAAGAGCATAGATTTAGTTGAAGAAGTGGTCAAGGTATTGCAATAAGGAATTCCCAAAGTATCCATTGATACTTCTTTGTCAGGTATTCAATATTTTATTCAATATTTGAAGTTGTTAGAATCTTTTAAAGAGTACTCTACAGGATTGGAAGAGAAGACTGAGAAGGAAGTAGCAAGGAAGTTGAATGACAAGAGGCTAGCCAATGCCTCAAATAAATGTGCTACTACACATACCAAGTTATAGGAAAACTTTAAGGAATCTCAAAAGCATTTGGACGAAGCTAAACAATTGTTTCAATTTTCTTTAAAGTGGCTAGTATCTACAAAGACCATAAAGGATCAGATGGACTCAATTGTGTCTCAAATTTCTCAAGCCTCTAGTGTGTATGATCCAATGAATGATGGATATGGAGCTACTAGAGAGGTCATTGAAAATATACTGGGGTCAATTCTTTTTACTAAATGAGAAAAAATAGAAAATAATAATGTACTATAGTCAACTTTAATGATATATGGTGAGCATAAGGCTTACATCTTTAACTGGAGTTTTGGTCAATGCATAGAAGGTTGTGCAAAAGACAACAATGCCTAGTTCTTTGGAAGAAGGAGAAGACCTCCATGTAAAATTTGAGAACCATTGCTACATCCTTTCCTTCACCAAGAAGGATTGGGAGGAACACCTTGTAAAATTAAAGGCAACATATCAGATTTAAGGTGTATATTTTTATACTAAATAAACAAATTTTGATATCGATGTATATATGTAGAGTTAGTAGATGGTACATTGCAGTATAGTTTTGTCTTTTTTGTGATGGATAACATATATAAGGGGAGCTATTATGATGTAAATATATCTACAAGGGGGAGTGAAGCAAAGAACTGAAGCATTTTTTCTACCCTTTGCCCTTGATGTCAAAGGGGGAGTGAAGTAGAGAAGTGTGTTGCCATCAATGATAAAGGGGGAGATTGTTGGAAATATGAGCATGATGATGTATGGTGTTTTCATTGATGGAAAACCATTGTAGAAGTGATGGTTCATCAGTTTGAATATATTCCAAAGCAAACCAAGTGTTTTTGGGAAATTGGCTAAGTGTTTCACTGAGACAGTGATGTAATCGAACATCAATTTTATAGTCCACATTGATCCACATTGAAATATATTTGCATGTGGTTGAGGTGATAATGGTATGTATTGGAGGATTTTACATTCATATTTTCAAGGTTCTATGTCTTCCACACTCAAAGATATTAGTGACATAGTATTGAGCTATGTTGTGACGAGGTTACTGTTGCAGAGTGCATGTTGGAATGCTCTACATTCCATCGTAGATGATCACTATGCTCTACATATTTTAGGAAGTGTTTAATATGTCAGATGAGTGTGCACTCTAAGTTGCAAGATGTTTAGTGGTTTGCATGTGAAGTTTTGATATGACAGTTGGATCATTCAATTTTTACTTCACCAATTTTATTGTGGGGTGCCGACCTAAGGGTTTTGGATTCATGCAATAAATAATTATGTATGGAGGATTCATAGGAGTGATTATAGGTCATGCTAAACTATTATTATGAATAAAATGTTTTGGTTTCTTCCACAAGGTATGCATGATAGATTTTTGAGTTGATAGGTTATGGTGTCACACATTTCATCTAATTAGATCAACCTAATTGATGATATGATTGTTTATGGAATATATAAATATATATATAAGGTCAATTCATTGATGGTATGAGGATGTAGATGTGGATAAGAGAGTGTGTTAAGTACGAAAGGTGTTATTGGTGAAGAATGAAGTGTGTAAAGCTAGTTTACTAAGCCTAACTAGAATTGTATCTTTAGCTTATTGTAGATGAATTTTTATTAGTTCAAAATATGGTAGTGAGCCACTCTTTTCTATGTATTTTGTAATTTTGGAAGAAGTGATCTTCCTTAGGTAGTGAGCCCTCTTGGAAATGAAAACTTTAGGCAATGAGCCTCCTATAATGTATTGTAACCGATTATGATATATTGTGAGCTGATACTCACCATGGTTTTTCCATTTCAAGGGTTTTCTATATAAATTTGGTGTTCTTGTGTTGATTGTTGTGATGCATTCTTTAATTGTTCCTTTCCGTTTTTGCAATTTTAATGAGATTCTTTGAATGCACTTTAAGTTAATGAATTTCAAAGAATACTGATTCACCCCCCTCTCAGTATTTTAAGTGTTCAACAAAAAATGACATAGGTGTCTAGAATATAAAGAGATATAGGGATAGAGATGGAGAGGGAGAAAAATATAGAGATAGTGAGAAAGATATATAAAGAGATAAAGTGAGGAGAGATAGAGAAATAAAGAGAGTGAAAATGAGAGATAGAGAGAAGTAGATATAGATAAGGAGAGAGGGAGAAGGAAAGTGAAAAATATAAAGAAAGAGGGAGGAGACATATAGATATAGAGGGAGAGGGGGGTATATATAGAGAGGAGGGAGAGATAGAGGGATATTGTATGTGAGAGAGATAAATATAGGTAGGAAGAGAACTGGAGAGAGAGGATAGAGATAGAGATAAAGATAGGAATATAAAGATAGTGAGGTACAAAGCTAGAGGGTAAGATACATATAAAAATATAGTGAAAGAGATTAAAAAAATAGAGGGAGTGAGATAGAGATAGAAAGAAGAGGGAGAGGGAGAGAGTGAGATAGAGAGAGATAGGAAAGATATGGATGGAGGGATGGAGGGAAGGAGAGAGGGTGGAGAAATGATGGAGAGAGAAAGATAGATAAAGAGATAGATATAGAGAATGATATGTAGAGATAGAGATAGATGTTAAGAGAGAGGGAGAGAGTGTGTATGAAAGGGAGAGGGATAAAAACATAAATAAATTGTGATCTAGAGAAAAATATAGAGGGAGAGGGAGAGAAAGAGAGGAAGGATAGAGAAATATAAAGAGATGGAGAGATAGATATATAAATAGGAACATTAAGAAAGATAAAGAGGGAAAGGGAGTGGGATATAGAGATAAAGAGTGAGGGGGAGAAACATAATGTTGACTGAGATTGAAAGAGACAGAGAGAGAGACAAAGAGACAGAGAGACAGAGAGAGAGAGATAGAGAGAGACAGAGAGAGACAGAGAGAGACAGAGAGAGACAGAGAGAGACAGAGAGAGGGAGAGGGAGAGGGAGAGATAGAGAGATGGAGAGGGAGAGAAAAAGATGAAGAGGAAAAGATAGAGAGAGAGAGAGAGGGAGAGGTATAGAGATAAAGAGATAGAGGGATAGGGAGAGAGAGAGAGAGAGAGAGAGATCTTGATATATGGACAAGTAAAGATATAGAAATAAAGATAGTAAGAGGGACAGATAATTAAAGGGAGAGATAGAGAGATAGAGGGAGAGAGAGGTAGAGGGAGAGGGAGAAATAAAAATAATGAGAGAGGGGATAGAGAGTTCAATAGGGATATATAAGGATATATATAGAGAGAGAGAGGGTGAGATCCATATAAAGAGATATTGAGAGATATAAAAAGATATATAGAGATAAATAAGAGGGAGAGGGGGATACATATATAATGATAGTGAGAGATAGAAATGGATACATGGAGTAGGAGGGATAGATAGTAGGGAATATAGAGAGATAGAGAGGAAGCGAGAAAGAGAGAAAGATAGATATGTGATAGAGATAGAGTAAGGGAGATATAGAGAGATATATTCAGAAAGGGTGAGAGAGATGGAGGGAGAAATATAGAGAGAGATAGAAATGAGAGAAATGGAGGGAGGAAAAGATGGGGAGGGAGAGAGGAGGGAGAGAGAGGGAGAGAGAAAAAAAGAGAGGGAGGATAGAGAGATAGAGAGAGGGGCAAATAGATAGATAAAGAGAAAGAGAGGGAGAGTGAGAAATGGAGAGAGAGTGTGAGAGAGAGGGAGAGGGGTAGAAAGAGAGAGGGGGGATAGAGAAAGATAAAGAGAGGGAGAGATAGAGAGGGAGAGGGAGAGGGAGATATGGAGAGATAAAGAGTGAGAGGGAGAGAAGCATAAATAAATGGAGATAGAGATAAAAATAGATAGGAAAGGGAGAGGGGGAGGGAGAGAGAGATAAAAAGATAGAGACAAATAAAGCGAGAGAGAGGAGATATGAGATAAAGTGGGATGGAGAGATATAAAGAGAGAGGGTTGGTAGAGAGAGATAGAGAAAGAGAGGGAGAGTAGAGAAGGAGAGGGAGAGAGAAATATATAGTGAGAGATATATAAAAGGATAGAGGGAGATGTAGATACATATAAAGATAGTGAGAGAGATATATAAAGAGATAGAGAGAGGGAGAGAGAAATAGACAGTGAGTGAGAGATGAAGAGATAGAGAGATAGAGAGAGAGGGAGAGGGAGAGGGAGAGGGAGAGGGAGAGGGAGAGGGAGAGGGATAAATATATAGAAAAAGAGGGGAGAGAGATATAAGCAAGGAGAGAGATGTGGATAGGGGGATATATAGAGAGAGGGAGGGAAGAGAGAGACAAAGAGAGAAAAAAGAGACAAGAGAGGGATATAGAGCTAAAGAGAGGTAATGATAAACAAAGACAAATATAGAGGGTCAGATAGAGAGAAAGGAAGAGATAGAGAAGGAGAAATATATAGAGAGAGGGAGTGTTTAATTTTAATATATGGGATTGTATTTTTTAATTTATAAAATATTACATCTCATGTTCAACAAAACACGATTATGTTTTTTGAAACATGAAATGTACCATATTTAATGTTCCACAAAATGTGCTCATGTTTTGTGGAACATGAAATGTGCTCATATTTTATGGAACATGAAATGTGCTCATGTTTTATGGAACATGAAACATGCTCACGTTTTGTGGAACATGAAACATGCTCACGTTTTTTGGAACATGAAACATGCTCACATTTTGTGGAACATGAAACGTGCTCACGTTTTGTGGAACATGAAACACACTCGTGTTTTTTGAAACACAAAATGTGCTCACATATATTTTTGCACAAAATATGCTCACATTCTATAGTCAAAAAAATTTCCCACTCTTTTTTCTTTGGAATAGGTTTAGACAACAATCCTAAAGACTTGTACTATTAATTTACCTCTATTTCATGTATTTTTGATCTTCAATGGAGTTTCTCAACTTGCACGCCATCAAGTTTACACATTATATAATGATATTTAATAAAATTACTACCAAAATTTCACACATATTCTTAGCTTTCTAACCATTATTTTTTATTTGAAATTCACTAACATTTTCATTTTTAATTTCTTTTACTAATGTTTCTATATTCGTCTAATACATATGTCTCAATTTGTCTTTACAACTTTTTATTTTCTTATAATAAATTTTAAAAAAACATATAGGATTTTTCTACACTTCATTCTTTACACACTGAAAAATTGTATTTTCGATTATTATTGTGCAAGTAATATGGCACACATGCTTAATGATTCAATTTTTAGGATGCAACCACTTTGGAAAATCACAAAAAAATATTCAAGAAAAAGTTATAAAAAAATATGCTTCTAGTACTCACTCTTAACTATGTTTCTGCCAATCGATTTTAAAAAATACTAAATGCAATGTAACAAAAAATAGGGGGGTACACACTAGAAACTATGTTATATCTTAATGAGAAAAATATGAAAAATTTTGTGTCTGCAACATTTCATCCTCTTAACCATAACTATTTTTGAAAAAAAATAGTTTAGAAACTAGATTCAGAGTACTACAATCGTTTTTGATAAAATAAGCAGGGAAGGGCCCTAATCATATGGAACAATAGCATATCAAAAAGAGAAGCATAGGTGGGAAACAACACCACCAACCAAACCAAAAAATAACATCAGGTTGGCACGCAGGCCCAAATTTAAAACCATCGCTATAGTCCAACCATTATCTATCAAAAACAAAAAGTTACTACCAGCAAAATTTAAGCTACGAAGATCATTAATTAAGTCCACAGTATGCCAGGTAGTATTCCACCAAATATTAAACAAAATAAATGAATAGTCTCAGATATTGGTATAATTCAAAAAACCCATCAAAAAGTAGGATAACAACAAACCAAGCCATTAGTTGGCCTTCCTTAATAGGTCCTCATACTCACCTAAGAGGGCCATATATTCATGCCAATCAGGTCCCTCTGTTTCATCTAGCAGTTTTAGGGCATCAAATTTCCCCTACTTCTTCAATTTTCTGGTTATCTTTGCTTCTCCCGAGGTCGCTCCCAGCACAACAAATCTCATCAACCTATTAGTGACTCTCATCAGAGTAACCAAAGCCTTTTCCATATCCTCGAATTGGATCTTCAAAAAGGTTAATCTACTTTTTTAAAAATCATTACTCAATTCTTTAGTTTTATTCTCTAGACCAGAAAGCCCAACATCCTGTTCATTCCCAGTTTCATTATTTTCCTCAAACAGCTCCACTTGCTCCTCCTCTCCCTCATCTTTTTCCTCTTCCTCCAATTCATCTCCCCCCATATCATAGAAAGTTTCCTCAAAATTAAAATCTTCAGAATAATCATCTTCTAGAGCCTTGAACTCCTCATAACTTAGGATATTCTCCACATCCATAGACACTTTTTCCTTCCCCTTTTTCTCTTTCAAGGCCACCTTGGCCAACTGGGCAGACCTTCTTCCATCGCTACTGCCACTCCCTTGTCCCCATAAATTCTCCTTGACCACCTCCTTTTGATTCACATCCTCTGAAATATGAATAACTTCACTAGGATTGACATCCCTTCTAGGTTTCTTGGCTTTTGGGGGTTCAAGCGGTAGGGGAGAGTGTTTTCTCTTTTCAAGGGTAGCTCTGGTAAGCAGCAAGTCTACATTCTTCAAATCCTCACTTTTTTAGGACTGAGGGGTAGAAGGTTTTGGCACATTTTCCACTGAAGTGTTGCTCTTGGCAAGGATAAGCAAACATCTCATAACAAAAATAGGAGGGTTGCAGGGAAGTTGTTCAACAGCCAGGGGTTCATCAACATCTGGGTTATCCACCCTCCACGGTTCAACATTGTCCTCATCAGACTGGTCAGGGTTCTCAACTCTTGCATTAAGAGGATTACCATGGGGATTTTTGGAAAGGGTAAATTTGTATAAAGTAAGCATTAGGCCCTGGTGAAGTGTGGGTTATCACCTTTCTCTATATTCAACTGCT
This sequence comes from Sequoia sempervirens, assembly GCA_007258455.2. Classification (NCBI taxonomy): domain Eukaryota; kingdom Viridiplantae; phylum Streptophyta; class Pinopsida; order Cupressales; family Cupressaceae; genus Sequoia; species Sequoia sempervirens. The sequence continues at coordinate 371,519,454 of VDFB02075321.1, forward strand.
TGAGGAAAGGAGGTAAAATGACAAGTTTATGTGCTCCCCATGTCTAATGTGGTTTAAAATAGAAAAGTGATAAGCATGAATAGACATACAATGACCTAGATTAAAATAATGCATAACAAATAGACTCACAAGGGAAAAAGGAGGAGGAAGTTCGAGTCTCGCATACCCATTCTGGAACCGCTTGAGATTTTCTCCATCATGCAAAAAATTATCCACAAATATTTGGTAATCAACTCCACTTTTTTTGGCAACCTTCATACCAAAATTCTACAACCTTGTAGCCTCAACTATGAAATGAGAAGTAACCTCAAATTTCATAGCACCTATAGAAACCTAGCCTCTCCTCCAAGAATTAGTAAATTTCACTATTAAAATTTCATTATAGCCTTTGAGGGATTGGAAGAAGGATGACATTCCCGCGTTTTCAAAAAAACTCCAGAGGTCGCCATTTTTTTTTAGTGCTTAGTAGTTAGGTGGTTCAGTTCTTTTTTTCAGACCTCCCATCTTCCCTGTCTGCAAGTTCTTATGCAAATACTGGCTAGACTTCATACTCTCCCCAAAAACTGCTTTCTTCCCTGACTGAAACCAACTTTTGAAACCCAAACTAAACACAGACTCACAAAAGAATTACAATTCGAGAAGTTTCTTCTTAGGGAGGACAACCTCACATTTCCCGGAGCCCAAAAAGCATTACGATTTTTGCTAGTATTAACAACCATAATTATTTTTTTTCCATTTCCCTCTATAGAAATACACGAATAACTGATAGAGGGCTTTTGTAAGGGAAAAGTGAGGTCAGCTGAGAGAAACCTCCAAGAACAGTAGTGCCTTCAGTAACTTTAATTTCATTAGATTTCCTCAAAGACACGTACAACTATGTCCTAAAGCGAAAACAGACACAGTTAATTCCCACATTAATCCTTCTGAGAGAATCACATGTAAATTCAATAGCAAGCAATGACAGATTCTAGAAATAGAATCAATACAAAAGAAAGATAAGACAAAAAACAGAACACAAAGATTTACGTGGGGAAAATCCTCTCGGATAAAAAACCCCACTCTCCAAAGATCGAGCCATTGTATTATTCAGCAACTGAAGGTTACAATACAATTCAGGCTCATAGCCTTTTCAGAGATTACATCTTGTTCATTCTGGATACAACTGGTAGCATCTGATCAATTCCTTTGTTTCGGCCTCAAGGCCTCGGCCTCAAGCCAGCCTCTCAGCCCTCTCTCTATCGCTCTCACCTTCGGCTCTCATGCACTCTCTACACACTTACACATAGAATGTCCAATGCATACATATATACATTCATTCTCATTTGACTCTGTGAATCGGTTCAAGATCACAACTGTCAAACACCAATCTCCAGCTCAGCATCCTTATCATCGTAGATGTTTCCATTTCCTCATGTAGAGTTTTCCCTTCCACACAGAAACGGTTGCAACGGTCTCATAGCAAACGGTTCACATTCTGCTCTCTCTGATTGGTCCAAGTCACACCATGTAGGATAGACTTCACTCGGTCAACAACGATCAACTTGTGTCGCATGTCGGTGAGACACTATCCGTGTCTCCCCGATGCCACAAGACTTGACAAACGATATCGCCAAGAGTCATCCCTATCGGCAAGAGGTTACACCGAGTCCAGAAAGCTATCGCTAAGACTTCTCTGTGTCGCCAAGACCTCATACTAATGATCACCACTTGTATCGCTATTGCCAAGACCATCGTTTTTCAATGAGACATCATACCGAGGCTCCAGAGTCACATCGACCTCAGCAATCCCATCAGCAAGACTATCATAGTTTGCCAAGACCTCATACCAAAGTCTTCAAGTCATGCCGACGTGAGTATTCCATTCGATGAGACTATCATCTTTCGCCAAGACATCACACTGAGCTCTTCATGTTATACCAAAGCATCCAACAGTCGGCAAGACTTATCACTTTCGCTAGGAGATTACACTGAGCCTTTATGTTATACCAAACACCGAGCAGTCACCAAGAGTCATACCGACATCTGGTTTCCCATCGACAAGAAAATCACTCTTCACCAGGACATCACATCGATGTTCATATTTCACCCTGAAGACTCATGTCGGCCAGACATTCCACATTCGCTGAGACTTCATACCGAAGCCTTTGTGTTTCTCTGATGACTCCATTCACTAGGAGTCTCACCGAAAACACTCGATCACATGTTGCTTTGTCGGCCAGACATACCGTTGTCGCCAAGAGGTTACACCGAGCCTCTTATGTTACACCGAAGTCACATAGCCATCAGTGAGACCAACACATGTCACCAAAACTTCACACCGAAGTCTCCAGGTTACCCCGAGCCCACCTTTCACTAGGAGTCATGCCGAACACATCCCACACAATCGGTGAGACAAACGCCCGTCGCCAAGACTTCATAGCGATGCCTCCTTGTTACCCCGATGACTCCAAGTGAAAGCTTATCAGTGTGACTTCTCCCAGTCGCCAATACTTCCTGTCGAACCCTTATGTTATCTCGAATACTCCAAGTGGATACTCATTGGCAAGACTTCTCCATGTCGCTAGGACAACATACCGAGACACTTGAGCTACCTCAATGATCCAGTCACCATGAGTCTCCCCGACATACGCTAGACACCCGATAACAAACCCTTCTGTCGGCGAGACATTCCATATCGGTAAGAGATCTCACCGAGTCTCCATGTCATAGTGATAGGTCCATTCGGCAAGACAAAAGTATTGTCTCAGTGACATGAGAAAAACACAAGGTTAAACTGCCAGTAGGCCAGACAACAGGAATGTCACACCAACTTTTCTCTTCCAGAGGTTACAGCCTGTGAGATTGAGGCACATGATTCCAACAATCTCCCACTTGACGAAGATCACACAGGCACCTCCAAAGCAACTAGGAACTAAGATCACACTAGCTCCACCAGTTCAAACCTTGCAACACTCAAGACACCTGATCAACATGATTCCACAGATAACAGTCGACCCTACAATCTGCAACAAAGACCAGGCATCCAACTACAACTCACTGTCAACAAGGAAACTGGTCATAGCCCTCCAGGAAACCACATAGATCTCAACATGCTCTCATGCTCCATCTAGAATTCTGCTCCAACATCCAAGATGTTCACCATTTAGGCAACAATCTTGTCATCTTCCAACATGCCACCTGTGGAAGAAGGATACAAAGCCAAGGTGTATAAGCACCATTCCAACGAACACAAGCAAAAGATCCCAGTGATATCATCAACAAGATACTGCTACCACTTCACTGTACTCAAAACACTATACAAAAGAAATATCAACTTCAAAGCTTCAAACAGAACACAACAGTGAAGTCATTCTCCAAAAACAAGATAAACAACACCAGTTAGAACAACAATCAGACTAACTGCTTCCATCCAACTGATAAACCCATGTGAATGAAAATAGCACCCACAGCTCGTGCTATACCATCCAATCTCACATACCTCAACAAGTATCAACATTAGTAAACGTATGCCAAATCAGAACCAACTCATCAACAGCAAATACAAGCTCCAAGTGCCAACCAGTCTAAGATTACAAGACACATACAAAAACTCCCATTGCCCAAGTAATCCAGATCTGAAAGATCAAAAGGCATCTCATGTCTACCAATAACAGCACATAGAAAATGTAGCCATGTAGTACCAAGGAAATATCCACAATGACATGCACAACCTGCAACAAACTGCTACAAGAAACATTTCTCTCACCACAAACCTTCACAGCCACAGAGAGAAACTCTGCACATCATCTTCTTGTAGAGCATCCTCCTACATACACTTCTAACAACCAGCTATGTCAAGAATGATCTTCTTCACATCCTAAAAGAAAATCCTTAACAACATCCATCCGGTCAATCACCAAGATCAAACCGACTTTAAAACCAACATGGATGTAAGCATCTCAAAGAAGATCAAGCTACTTCATTCTCCATTTTAGGAAATCAGCCCATACAATATCTCCTACCAATTCTCATCAATAAACAAGGAGATAAAAGAAAATTGTACAACTTCCACTATGAATCCTCCAGAACCATTTAGACAACAATTCAAGATCCATATCATGAAAGTAAACATAAAACACATCTAAAAGATATAAAGGGCCAAATACCTTTCAGATAAACTGCTGAGTAGACCAAGAGTGGGAACGAGAATACTCCTTCAAGATAAACAAGACATCATGACTAATCCAAGAGCAATCTCCTCATAGGTCTCTTATTGAACTCACGTTCAACCAAGGTGTAGGCTTCTCAGACTTTTTGTTGAAAACACTTTAACAAGAGTAACAAGCAGCAACACTTCTCTCATAAGAGAAAAACAGCCTCACCTTATTCTTCATGTATCCATGAGTACTAGCAACGGATCATCTCATCCTAAACTTTGACTGCATTACTGCACTATCACGAAGTATCAAGCAAATAATCACAACACTCAATACACAAAGAATTACTAGACCACTGTCAAAGCTCCAATCACCTGAATCAGGAACTTATCATGACATCATGATCTACACATCCCCTTAGGAGATCCCATGCTTCAAGTGACTTTACCATGGTCTCAAGTACAATGCACAGTGCCAAAACTCTAGTACACAAACAAGAGTATACATGACATAAATCAAATAAACTCAAAACCATCATCACCTGTCAAGCACCACCAACGCCTCAGCCAAAGACTCCAAGCGTCCATGGATCCAAGACATTTCACATCTTCAAGTAATGTCCATGCAAAAGCGAAAGAACCCTTTTGCAACACTAAAGAAGACCATTCACCACCATGTGATGAATCCACAGTCACTACTAGAGCTCCCACTGAAATGTGACATATGAGCTCTCCAAGCATCATGACCACCTGCTTCAGGTTCTCATTACCGACTATTCAGGTACTCAATAGTATCCATCCTCTCATCTCAAAATAGTCACACCAATGCACAAGTGACCACAGACAAGGCTAGCTAACAAGTCTGCACCAGCAATGAATCAATCTCGTGGATAAAGACAGTCCACATCCAAGTTATCTCACTGCAGCCAATGGGTAGCTAATCCACCAACCGCATAACTCGTAGATCACAAACATAGAACATGCAAACCCGTCGTCACATTGGAAATTGCAACACTAGATATCAAAGAGAATAACCATGTAGACAACATGACTCAAACACCAGATTATGCCAAATCTAATTTTCCAATCATGTCCACAACGAGCACCATAATCAAGGAACCCTCAAGCACCACCACAAGAATGCTGAGTGACAAATCACATACCAACACTCCCATGCAGAGAAGAAATCATACCTCCTCAAGCCATGCACCAAGCATACATGCAGAACTACAACTATCTCATCTAGCAACACCCCAAAAGGCCAGTGTCTAGACAATAGCTTAACAAAAAATCCACATGGTCACAAATTTTGCTTAACTGTGTAAAACTTACAAAACCACAGAGCCATGCAAGTACAAATCATCCTTAGAAAGAAAACAACAGTTCAGGAAATCCAGGCCCCTTTCAGGCCAAATCTAAACCACCACCATGTACATGCATTTGAGAAAAAGAGAAAAGCTATTTCAGAAGTTTTCAAATCAACTAATGATTAACTCCATAGCCTTTAAGTATTTGAGGTTAATAGGAAACAGTACCTTCCAACACCAAGAACCACCACCTAGCATAAGCACTCTCTTCCATGGCTGAGAAACAAACTAGGCTTCTCCATATCACCCATGAGCCTATCATATAGACACCCAATATGAAAGCTTTACTGCTCCATAGCCATGAAGCATAGAAATCCACCTCATACTCCAAGGTTAAACTGCTACCAACCAGGAGACACAGATCACAACATGATCAACTCCCTTTTCCATCTTGACCATCCTTCAAGCTGCATGCTATCTCAGAATACCATAAGGCTTCCACACATCAAAGGATCAATACATCAGTCCATTCCTCCAGATTTCTTCCAGCCTATTCAAGCTAAGAAATCTTCATAGGAGAAATATCCAGAACCAACGACCAGAAGAAGGCTCTGATACCACTTGTAAGGGAAAAGTGAGGTCAGCTGAGAGAAACCTCCAAGAACAGTAGTTCCTTCAGTAACTTTAATTTCATTAGGTTTCCTCAAAGACACGTCCAACTATGTCCTAAAGCAGAAACATACACAGTTAATTCTCACATTAATCCTTCTGAGAGAATCACATGTAAATTCAATAGCAAGCAATGACAGATTCTAGAAACAGAATCAATACATAAGAAAGATAAGACAGAAAATAGAACACAAAGATTTACCTGGGGAAAATCCTCTCGGATAAAAAACCCCACTCTCCAAAGATCGAGCCATTGTATTATTCAACAATTGAAGGTTACAATACAATTCAGGCTCATAGCCTTTTTAGAGATTACATCTTGTTCATTCTGGATACAACTGGTAGCATCTGATCACTTCCTTTGTTTTGGCCTCAAGGCCTCGGCCTCAAGCCAGCCTCTCGGCCCTCTCTCTATCGCTCTCACCTTCGGCTCTCATGCACTCTCTACACACTTACACACAGAAAGTCCAATGCATACATATATACATTCGTTCGCATTCAACTCTGTGAATCGGTTCAAGATCACAACTGTCAAACAACAATCTCTAGCCCAACATCCTTATCATTGTAGATGTTTCCATTTCCTCGTGCAGAGTTTTCCCTTCCACACAGAAACAGTTGTAACGGTCTCACAGCAAACGGTTCACATTCTACTCTCTCTGATTGGTCCAAGTCGCACCATGTAGGACAGACTTCACTCGATCAACAATGATCAACTTGTGTCGCATGTCGGTGAGACACTATCCGTGTCTCCCCGATGCCACAAGACTTGGCAAACGATATCGCCAAGAGTCATCCCTATCGGCAAGAGGTTACACCGAGTCCAGAAAGCTATCGCTAAGACTTCGTCATGTCGCCAAGACATCATACCGATGATCACCACTTGTATCACTATCGCCAAGACCATCATTGTTCGATGAGACATCATACCGAGGCTCCAGAGTCACATCAACCTCAATAATCCCATCGGCAAGACTATCACAGTTCGCCAAGACCTCATACCGAAGTCTTCAAGTCATGTCGACATGAGTATTCCATTTGGTGAGACTATCGTCTTTCGCCAAGACATCACACTGAGCTCTTCATGTTATACCGAAGCATCCAACAGTCTGTGAGACTTATCGCTTTCACCAAGAGATTACACCAAGCCTTTATGTTATACCGAACACCGAGCAGTCACCAAGAGTCATACTGACATCAGGTTTCCCATCGGCAAGACAACCACTCTTTGCCAGGACATCACACCGATGTTCATATTTCACCCCGAAGACTTCTGTCGGCCAGACATTCCACATTCGCTGAGACTTCATACCGAAGCCTTTGTGTTTCTCTGATGACTCCATTCGCTAGGAGTCTCACCAAAAACACCCTATCACATGTTGCTTTGTCGGCTAGACATACCGTTGTCGCCAAGAGGTTACACCAAGCCTCTTATGTTACACTGAAGTCACACAACCATCGGTGAGACCAACACTTGTTGCCAAGACTTCACGCCGAAGTCTCTAGGTTACCCCAAGCCCACCTTTCGCTAGGAGTCATGCCGAACACATCCCACACTGTCGGTGAGACAAACGCCCATCGCCAAGACTTCATAGCGATGCCTCCTTGTTACCCCGATGACTCCAAGTGAAAGCTTATCGGTGTGACTTCTCCCAGTCGCCAAGACTTCTTGTCGAACCCTTATGTTATCTCAAAGACTCCAAGTGGATACTCATTGGCAAGACTTCTCCATGTCGCTAGGACAACATACCAAGACACTTGAGTTACCCCGATGATCTAGTCGCCATGAGTCTCCCCGGCATACGCTAGGCACCCGATAACAAACCCTTTTGTCGGTGAGACATTCCATATCGGTAAGAGATCTCACCGAGTCTCCATGTCATAGCGATAGGTCCATTCGGCAAGACAGAAGTATTGTCTCAGCGACATGAGAAAAACACAAGGTTAAACTGCCAGTTGGCCAGACAACAGGAATGTCACATCGACTTTGCTCTTCCAGAGGTTACAGCCTATGAGATTGAGGCACATGATTCCAACAGCTTTTCGACACATATTGAAATGATAGCCTTAATCAAAACCAAAATAGGCATGTGATTTTTTATCATACTCTTAAATGGGAAATTAATGAGATTATCTCCCTCGAGGATCCTCATATACCTACACGTACACCTTAAGCCATCATAACTGGGAAAGCTTGACAACACCACTTTGTACCCTTCGGTCCTGCCAACAACTAAATTTTTAGATACACATTTGATATTCGTTTTCAAACTTTTCATTAAGGATGACATCTCTAAGAGACAGTGACATATTTGCATTGGTCCACCGTGTCCAACCCCTACACTCCAGTGCCACATTGGCTGCACAGTAAGTAGCTCTATTCCCTTCCCTATACACATGTTGAACCTGATAGATAGTAAAAGAATTTTTAATAACTTTACATCTATCTATTCTTTATTTCCCATGGGGGTACAACAACATCATTTAAAATATCCGCAATTAACTTTGAGTCCCCTTTGATGATAACATTTTTAAAACTCGACTCCTTTAGGAAATTGAAGGTGTCAAGAGCAGCCATAGCTTATGCTTTGTTGTTAGAGCAGACACCAAGGTTCACTCCAAAATCCATTATACACTCACCAGTTTGGTTTCTCATGAGGCCACCAACTCTAGCCTGACCTGGGTTGCCTTTTGAGCAGCCGTCAAAGTTTCACTTCACCCAATCTTTCAAAGGAGGACTCCAAACAATACCTATCCTATTAAGCATCTTAGACTAGTTCAAATTGGTTAAGTTTCTACTTATACCCCAATTTAATTTTATTCCCATCTCCTTGTAGTTCGACTAGGAGTTGGAGAAGCTACATTTGCTTGCCTCAATATTTTCCTTAATTTGAATTCTAATTATCTGAAACACATCCCCAGTGCTTCTCTCCACCTCTCTAAAAATTATATTTTTTCTCTCCTTCCATAGCCCCCATGTAACAAAGGGGGGAACTTGATTCCACAGATCCATGATAACATTATGAGAGAAAGGATAGTTTGACCATACTTTGATAAATAGCTTCATTGAGTTTGGAAACACCCAATCCGAAGACAACAACTACAACACATTGGACCACACTTCCCTCACATAATTGCAATGGAAGAATAGATGAGTTATCGATTCTTCCTCCTTACAAAGAGAACACCAATTAACCAAATGGAAACCTCTCTTAACCAAGTTATCAATGGTGAGGATATTTCCATGGCAATAGTCCACTAGAAAAAAATAATTTTAGGAATCAAATTCTTAATCCACACCACTTTCTAGAAGGAATTAGGAACAACAACTTGGGCCCTCACCAAGTCTTCATAGGTCTTTCTAACCAAGAAACAGCCCAAGGAGCTACTTTTACAGAGCCATTCATCCACCCTTCCTCTATCAAACCACCTCGCCTCCCCAATCAAATTATGTAGATTGATGAGGAGAGGATCCCAGTTCACCTATCTTTGACCCCACAAATTATTTCTCCTTAACAAGGCATCAAACTCCTTCCATTTTGGTTCCTCCCCTTCCCAGATTATGTAGTCACTCACCTTTTTTCCACAAATTTTGTTGAGGCTACACTTTAGGGGATTCAAATCCTCATAAGAAGATAGGGTGGCATTCTCAATGCAAGGATCCTTCCAAAAATACATGTTAATCCCATCCCCTATTCTCTTCATTTCCCCCAAATTCAGCACATTCCTTAACCTGATAAGATGGTTCCATAAGGCAGAATCAGAAGGAAGATCTGATTGAGACAGGAAACAACCAGAATTCCTATTTCTCAAGTACTTGGCTTGGAAGATTTTGACCCAGTCTTTTGAGCCTTCCAGAAGATTCTAGCCAATTTTAGCAGTTAAGGATTTATTTAGCATATGAATTTTGTGCATCCCTAACCCCCCACACCTTTTAGGCCTACAGACTTTATCCCAACTAACAAGAGATAGTCTATTTTTTTCCTTTGTTCCTGACCACATAAATTTCCTCTGAATTTGTTTTATCTTCTCCCCTATATGAGCAAGAATTTTAAACAAAGAAAGGTAATACACTGGAATATTTTGAAGAGAGGCTTTAAGGAGTTGGATTTTACTTGCCAAACTTAGAAGCTTCCCCTTCCATCCTGCCAATTTATGTTGAATCCTTTCTAATAGTTGGTTCCAATAATTATTTTCTAATCTCTTGGAAAACAATGGGAGCCCCAGGTAGGTATCAGGAAACTCAACTTCTTGACAACCCAATTTTTTTTTAACTTTGTCCCTTATCTGTTGATCAGTGTTGAAAAAGTAAACTTTTCTTTTAACATAGTTAATGCACTGACCAAAAACAATAGCATAATTATTAATTATATGTTTCCATAAGCTTACTCCCCCCACCGAAGCTTCCCCTATCATCAACAAATTATTGATGGGACTCAGGCCTGAGAGAGGAAGCAACCTTAATACCTTTAAGAGCTTGCACATCCACTAACCTTTGAATATTACTTCCTAGGGCTTCAACAACAATAATAAACAAGTAGGGAGAAAGAGGGTTCCCCTGCCTGAGACCACAACCACAGGAGAAGAATCCTTGGGCAACACCATTAACCAAAAACAAAATACATAGGAGAAGTAACACATGTTGAAATCATCTTTAAAAATCTTCCATTTATCCCATACTTCTTAAGAACAACAAAGAGGAAAGGTCAGGAGACCCTATCATGGGCCTTTGAGATGTCAATTTTGAAGGCCATCCCAGGATTTTTTGAATGCTCCATAGAGTGGATTATCTCATGGGTAGAGATAATAGGATAAAAAATGTTTATTCCTTGAATAAAACCTTTTTGATTAGGATCTATCATTTTTCCAAGCACCAGTTTGAGTCTAAACGCCAATATTTTAGAAAAAATATTATAAAAGATATTACAAAGGCTAATAGGTCTATATTCTTTCATTGCTAAGGCATCAAAAAATTTAAGGATAAGAGCTATAAAGGTAGCATTCAGATTACTTAACAACCTTCCCGACCTAAAAAAGTCTTTGGCGACATTAAAGAGATTATTTTTGAAAATTTCCCAGTAAGTTTGAAAAAAGACAGGGGGAAATCCATTTGGTCCAAGGGCTTTAAGAGCTCCAAAAGAAAACACAACCTTTTTGAATTCTTCCAAAGAAACAACATTAGTCATCATATTTAAATCTAAGCCTAAGACAACATTAGGATAACATTAAGAAAATCAGCATTAACTTGGGGATCATTGACATGATTTCAAAGGTAAGAAGAGAAGTTAACAACTTCCCTAGCAATCTCTCTTTCATTTGTAACAATAGAACCTTCCTCTTTAACCAGCGATCTGATTTTGTTTCTACTTCTATGTTTGAGAGTAGATTGGTAGAAAAATTTGGTATTCGTGTCCCCTTCCATCAGCCATTGGAATCTTGACTTTTGTTTCCAAAATATTTCCTCCATTTTGTTAATCTTATACCATTGGGATCTTAGATCTCTCTCCTTTGCACAAATCTCTTCATCCACCAAGCCAGAATCCATACTATCCTGTACCTCTTTTAGAATTTTTCCCATAGCATTTTTTAACTCAAAAATGTTGCCAAAAGTAAGCTTATTCCACCCTTTCACTTTTTGCTTAACTCCGTGAAGTTTTTCAGCCAAACATAACATAGGAGTTCCAAGGATGGGTTCCTCCCACCACAATTGGACTAAAGCAACAAAATCTGGATGAGTGCACCACATGGCTTCAAATTTGAAAGGAAAGGGGCCCTTATTATGATCCACATGTTCTTTTAGAACCAAAGCATTATGATCTGAACCAGACCTAGGAAGAGTAGAGAGAGAAAGGAATTGGGAGATATCAGGAATCTATCCAGTTTAACTTGAATTAAATGGTTTCCATTCTACCTATTTGACCAGGTAAATTTAGTGCCTTGGAGAGGAATATCAATCAGACCTGCCAAGTTAAATAATTCAACAAGCTACATCATACTATCCAAGTAATCATCCAACCCTCTTGAATTTTCTAAAGGAAGAAGGGGAGAATTGAAGTCCCCTCCCATCATCCAATGTTCATCACACCTTTTAGAAATAGCTTCACTAAGCTATTCCCACAACAAAAAATTTCCTCTGCTAGAATTAGGGGCATAGATATTTACAAGATTCCAAGACTCCTAAGAGCCAGGATCTTCCAGAGTAATCTCAAGGTGATTCTTACTAGTAGATCGTAAAGAACCTTTCAGTTTAGAGGGATTCCAGAGGGTAGAAATACCACCTGACTCTCCTTCAACTTCAGAAAAGAAAAAAAAAATCCAAACTCCAGGCCAGATACTAACAATTGCTTTTTTTGCTTTTTCAAAAGTTTCTTTCTTCATCTTCATTTCTTGTAAAAGAAGGACATCAACTTTGTTATCCAGGATGTAGGATTTAACCAAAAACTATTTATAGGGATTGTTAAGGCCCCTAATATTCCAAGAGACGTACTTCATTAAAAAAATAGAAGTACCCACACCCCCCAACACCTACCATCTCCCCAAACTACTTTTTCTTAAGCTTCGATCTCACGATCGAATCCAAGGTTTTCTATTTTCCTACAGCCACATCCCTTATAGTGTCTTTCAATCTTGATTCCTTCTGGGAGGGTCTTCCCACCTTATTGCCCCCTCCAACATCAGGTTTTTTTTTCTTTTTGCTTTTCATGGTAGCTTGTGACCATCCCTCATCATCATCCTTGTCACTTGATCCTTGAGGGAAGCCAAGAAGGGCCAATGACTCATTCAAATTTTGAACACCAAACTGGGAGATAGGATTCAGCTCCTCCAGAGATGGAGTTGTTTCTTGAAGAACATACTCTCCCTCTTCCAGGACTTCCATAGTATCATTTTTCTGCTCATTAGTCTTCAAAACCTAGACATTCTGCACCAACAAGGGGTCCTCAACTTGTACCTTAACCACCTGAGCTTCGACTTGAGGAACAAACAACACCTCAGAAACATTATCCTTCAGTAGGGGAATGGACACCTTCCACACCAACAAGGGGTCGTCAACTTGGACCTTAACCATGATCTGTTTTAGGATCTAAGACATAATTAAACAAACAAAATCAGAATTCAGAATGAGACAAGAAAGAGAGAATGCAAACAAATTGATAATGGAATTCGTCGTAAGAATGACTATGTCTCTGAGCCCCTCTCCAATGAGTAAACTGATCTAATTGAAATCTTCAAAAATTCGGCATTACATCAGTTTGCAAACTCTTCCCTTCAAGCACAACGGAATTCCAACATTCTCTTGACGTACAGGAACAACAAATTATCTCTCCAAATTGCTCTAAAGTCTCCACACCTAAATAAACCTGAATCATGAATATCCCCCTAAGCCTTTGAACTCCCCTTTTTATACAAAAAATTTACTCAATTGGGCTAATAACCAATTGATTTACAAAATCCACCTTATCTCTCCATTTTTACATAATATCTTCAAATTAACCTCCTTTTAACATAAAAATCATTCTAAAAATTCCCTAATTTTATTTAAGCCCCTTAATTGTTTCATTCTCGGGCTATTATTTGTTTTAGGAGGTTACATTTTAATCCTTAAAATGATTAGAAGGTTTGATTATTTATTGTTGAAGAGAATTATTTTAAAATTAGAGGCAAACAGTTTTAGGTCTTTAACAAAAGCCAATGAGCTCCTTTCGTATGCATAATGCTCATGGTGGTCTATTGGTAGTAAACGTTTTGCATGTCGGGGAGGTTGGGAGGTCGACACCTCAACCATTCATTTTTTTAAACCGAATTATCACTGAATATTTGAGGAAATAAAATTGTTGTCTAAATATAGGTAACGTGCAAGTTGGTGGCGCATCGGTCACCGGCTGGTCCGCTGAGCTCGAGGTCTCAGGTTCAAGTCCCGCCTGGGATGTTATAATTTTGTTGATAAATACAATGCCAACCAACTAATGGAGGAAGATAGAGGGAGGCCACATTGCACCATAAGACTCTGCCACGTGGAGGATGTTGATGACGTGGCCTCAATGATGTGTCCAAATGATGATGTGTTCTGCCATGTGGCACCCAATGATATGCCACATGGCCTTTTTTCTCTCACTTGACAATGACACATGTCAACTTATGATTGGACAATACTACTAACTATTTGTTGAATGTACCATGCTGATTATACCATGCTGATGTCAGCAAAGTCAACCCTAATTTGGTTGCTCATATCTCGTGCAAATGAACTCCGTTTTCTGTGAAACGAACATCGTCAGAAAGCTTGCAACGAGCTCTTCGTAATGGTGTTGACTTTGAAAACTTTTGGCAACATCAATTTTTTACTTTTTTTCTCTGACCTGACTCTAGGGTTGACCGAGCATAACTTGGACTTCGTAGCTCTGTTTGACCCCGTTCAAGTTGCATTGGAGTCAAAATTTCAGCCACTTTCTAACGATGCCATTTCTAAAGAAAAATGAGAAACTTCAATTTTTGGCGAACATCCTCCAGATCAGTCCTCCCCATTAGAGAGCTTCTGGACCTCTGAAAGCTGGTTACTCGGAAAGTAAGTGAGGGTAAAGTTCCCTCACTTTACCAATCTCCATCCATTTTTCCTTGATTGGATTCATCCCCTTCAGTCCCACTTTGAGGTACTCGACTTCTCCTCTTCATGAAGTCTTGGTCTTCCTGTCTAGGATGACATCCTCTAGAAACTCTGACATGTACTTTGGTAAAAGATCATCAATTGATGGAACCTAAATTTCAATCTCCTCGTCCAATATTATCGGAGGTTCATACAACTTCAAGTTCTCAATATTTACAACTAAATAGATCTGCATGTATGGAGGAAGATTAAGGAAGAAGGCATTGATTCCAATCTTTTCCAAGATCTCAAAGGGACCATACCGAATTAGATTGAGCTTCCTTCCTTTGCCTTGCATTCTTTCCTTTCTGATGTGTAACCAAACACAGTCACTAACTTAAAAATGATGATCAATGCGATGTTTATCATTCTGAGCCTTGTATTGGCTTGGCTCTTTTCCAACTATGCTTCTACTGCCTGATGGATGGCTTGGACCTTCTGGATGAACTTTAAAGCCTTCTCTAAATCATGGCGTCCATCTTCAACATCATCTTTTCATCAGAGTTTTGGGCACATAACCAAAACAAGTCTTGACAAGGGACCTCTTTGTAGAAGAGTGTGCCGCATGGTTGTAAGCATGTTGCACATAATGAAGACTCTCATCCCACAGCTTGGGATGTTTGTTGTAGTATCCTCTAAGCAGATGCACAACTATCATGTTTACTACCTTTGTCTGTCCATTGGTTTACGGATGGAAGGTTGTACTCTTCTTTAGTCTAGTGTCCATGAGTTCCCACAAAGCTGACCAAAATTTCCTTAGGAATCGAGAATATCGATCTGATACAATGGGCGCTCATATCTCGTGCAAATGGACTCCGTTTTCCGTGAAATGAACATCGTCATAAATCTTGCGACGAGCTCTTCATAATGGTGTTGACTTTGACAACTTTTGACAACATCAATTTTTTACTTTTTTTCTTTGACCTGACTCTAGGGTTGACCAAGGTTTGACCAAGCATAACTTGGACTTTGTGGCTCCGTTTGACCCCGTTCAAGTTGCATTGGAGTCAAAATTTCAGCCACTTTCTGACGATGCCATTTCTGAAGAAAAATGAGAAACTTCATTTTTTGGCGAAGATCCTCTGGATCAGTCCTCCCCACTAGAGAGCTTCTCGACCTCCGAAAGTTGGTTACTTAGAAAGTGAGGGTAAAGTTCCCTCACTTTACCAATCTCCATCCATTTTTCCTTGATTGGATTCATCCCCTTCAGTACCACTTTGAGGTACTCGACTTCTCCTCTTCATGAAGTCTTGGTCTTCCTGTCTAGGATGACATCCTCTAGAAACTCTGACATGTACTCTGGTGAAAGATCATCAACTGATGGAACCTAAATGTCAGCCTCCTCGTCCAATATTATCGAAGGTTCATACAACTTCAAGTTCTCAACATTTACAACTAAATAGATTTGCATGTATGGAGGAAGATTAAGGCAGAAGGCATTGATTCCGATCTTTTCCAAGATCTCAAAGGGACCATACCGAATTGGCTTCAGCTTCCTTCCTTCACCTTGCATTCTTTCCTTGCTGATGTGTAACCAAACACAGTCACTAACTTAAAAATGATGATCAATGCGATGTTTATCATTCTGAGCCTTGTATTTGGCTTGGCTCTTTTCCAACTATGCTTCTACTACTTGATGGATGGCTTGGACCTTCTGGATGAACTTTAAAGCCTTCTCTAAATCATGGCGTCCATCTTCAACATCATCTTTTCCAAAGGAAAAATCCATCAGAGTTCTGGGCACATAACCAAAACAAGTCTTGACAAGGGACCTCTTTGTAGAAGAGTGTGCCGCATGGTTGTAAGCATGTTGCACATAATGAAGACTCTCATCCCACAACTTGCGATGTTTGTTGTAGTATCCTCCAAGCGGATGCACAACTATCATGTTTACTACCTTTGTCTGTCCATCGGTCTACGGATGGAAGGTTGTACTCTTCTTTAGTCTGGTGTCCATGAGTTCCCACAAAGTTGACCAAAATTTCCCTAGGAGTTGAGAATATCGATCTGATACAATGGACGCTCATATCTCGTGCAAATGGACTCTGTTTTTCGTGAAACAAACATTGTCAGAAAGCTTGCGACGAGCTCTTCGTAATGGTGTTGACTTTGACAAATTTTGACAACATCAATTTTTTACTTTTTTTCTCTGACCTGACTCTAGGGTTGACCAAGGTTTGACCGAGCATAACTTGGACTTTGTAGCTCCATTTGACCCCGTTCAAGTTGCATTGGAGTCAAAATTTTAGCCACTTTCTGACGATGCCATTTCTGAAGAAAAATGAGAAACTTCAATTTTTGGTGAAGATCCTCTGGATCAGTCCTCCCCACTAGAGAGCTTCTCGACCTCTGAAAGCTAGTTACTCAGAAAGTAAGTGAGGGTAAAGTTCCCTCACTTTACCAATCTCCATCCATTTTTCCTTGATTGGATTCATCCCCTTCAGTCCCACTTTGAGGTACTCGACTTCTCCTCTTCATGAAGTCTTGGTCTTCCTATCTAGGATGACATCCTCTAGAAACTCTGACATGTACTCTGGTGAAAGATCATCAACTGATGGAACCTAAATGTCAGTCTCCTCGTCCAATATCATCGGAGGTTCATACAACTTCAAGTTCTCAACATTTACAACTAAATAGATCTGCATGTATGGAGGAATATTAAGGCAAAAGGCATTGATTCTGATCTTTTCCAAGATCTCAAAGGGACCATACCGAATTGGCTTGAGCTTCCTTCCTTCACCTTGCATTCTTTCCTTGCTGATGTGTAACCAAGCACGGTCACTAACTTAAAAATGATTATCAATGCGATGTTTATCATTCTGAACCTTGTATTTGGCTTGGCTCTTTTCCAACTATGCTTCTACTGCCTGATGGATGGCTTGGACCTTCTGGATGAACTTTAAATCCTTCTCTAAATCATAGCGTCCATCTTCAACATCATCTTTTCCAAAGGCAAAATCCATCAGAGTTTTGGGCACATAACCAAAACAAGTCTTGACAAGGGACCTCTTTGTAGAAGAGTGTGTTGCATGGTTGTAAGCATGTTGCACATAATGAAGACTCTCATCCCACAACTTTGGATGTTTGTTGTAGTATCCTCTAAGCAGATGCACAACTATAATTTTTACTACCTTTGTCTGTCCATCAGTCTACGGATGGAAGGTTGTACTCTTCTTTAGTCTGGTGTCCATGAGTTCCCACAAAGTTGACCAAAATTTCCCTAGGAATCGAGAATATTGATCTGATACAATGGATGCTCATATCTCGTGCAAATGAACTCCGTTTTCCATGAAACGAACATCGTCGGAAAGCTTGAGACGAGCTCTTCATAATGGTGTTGACTTTGACAACTTTTGACAACATAATTTTTTTACTTTTTTTCTCTGACCTGACTCTAGGGTTGACCAAGGTTTGACCGAGCATAACTTGGACTTCGTAGCTCCGTTTGACCCCGTTCAAGTTGCATTGGAGTCAAAATTTCAGCCACTTTCTGACGATGCCATTTTTGAAGAAAAATGAGAAACTTCAATTTTTGGCAAAGATCCTCTGGATCAGTCCTCCCCACTAGAGAGCTTCTCGACCTCCGAAAGTTGGTTACTCAGAAAGTAAGTGAGGGTAAAGTTCCCTCACTTTACCAATCTCCATCCATTTTTCCTTGATTGGATTCATCCCCTTCAGTCCCACTTTGAGGTACTCGACTTCTCCTCTTCATGAAGTCTTGGTCTTCCTATCTAGGATGACATCCTCTAGAAACTCTGACATGTACTCTGGTGAAAGATCATCAACTGATGGAACCTAAATGTCAGTCTCCTCATCCAATATCATCGGAGGTTCATACAACTTCAAGTTCTCAACATTTACAACTAAATAGATCTGCATGTATGGAGGAAGATTAAGGCAGAAGGCATTGATTCTGATCTTTTCCAAGATCTCAAAGGGACCATACCGAATTGGCTTGAGTTTCCTTCCTTCGCCTTGCATTCTTTCCTTGCAGATGTGTAACCAAACGCAGTCACTAACTTAAAAATGATGATCAATTTGATGTTTATCATTCTGAGCCTTGTATTTGGCTTGGCACTTTTCCAACTATGCTTCTACTACTTGATGGATGGCTTGGACCTTCTGGATGAACTTTAAAGCCTTCTCTAAATCATGGCGTCCATCTTCAACATCATCTTTTCCAAAGGAAAAATCCATCAGATTTTTGGGCACATAACCAAAACAAGACTTGACAAGGGACCTCTTTGTAGAAGAGTGTGCCGCATGGTTGTAAGCATGTTTCACATAATGAAGACTCTCATCCCACAGTTTGGGATGTTTTTTGTAGTATCCTCTAAGCAGATGCACAACTATCATTTTTACTACCTTTGTCTGTCCATCGGTCTACGGATGGAAGGTTGTACTCTTCTTTAGTCTGGTGTCCATGAGTTCCCACAAAGTTGACCAAAATTTCCCTAGGAATCAAGAATATCGATCTGATACAATGGACCTAGGTAACCCAAAATGAACCCATACAAATTGGAAGTACATTTGAGATGTCAGTTCAACAGTGACTTGTTTTTTACATGGCATTAAGATACACATAGTGTTGAACCGATCAACTACTACATAAAGATAGTCATGACCCTTCCTAGACATAGGTAACCCCTCAACAAAATCCATAGATACACTTTCCCATGGCTGGGATGAAACAGGTAATGGTGTGTACAACCCTAGTTTTCTATTACTTGGTTTACTAGTTGCACACATAATACAACCCTTAATGTATTTGGTGATAGTTTCTTGCATTTTAGGCCAATAACAACATTTTTGCAATTGAGTAACTATTTTACTTACCCCAAAATGTCCTACAATCAAAGAGGTGTGAGCTTCACGGATTACATGTGCTTGTTCATCTTTCAGAACACATAACTTGCCCATATGATACAAAAGTTTATCTTGCACATAATAATCTTTCTCTTCTATTTGTTTTCCTGCAATTAAAGTTGAATAAATATCCTTAAAGTTTTCATCGTTAGCATACCGTTCCTTAAAGCTTTCATGCACCATGGAACTTACCTTTAAGGATAATCAATGTATTCATAACAGGAGGCCTAGAAAGCATATCTGCTACTTTGTTATGGGTACCTTTCTTGTACTTAATTACCAAGTGAAACTGTTGGAAAAATCCCATCCATCTGAAATGCCTACTTTGCTATAGTTTAGACTATGAGTGCAAGTATTGTAGTGGCTGGTGATCAGTGTGGATTACAGTTTCTTTCCCCATTATATAATGTTACCATTTTTTAACACTCTGAACTAAAGCATAGAGTTCCTTATCATAAGTAGGATAGTTACTTACTACTCCTGAAAAGGTTTCAAAGTGGTAGCAGACTGGTTTACCTCCTTGCATAAGAATAGCTCCCATGGAAAACCCGCTTGCATCAGTCTCGATCTCAAATGGCTGATGTAGATCTGGTAAAGCCAAAACTGGTGCAGTGCTCAACTTTTCCTTCAAAGTGTTGAAGGCCTTCTGCTGTGGACCTCCCCACTGAAAATTTGTCTTTGTACTTGTCAACGCATGCAATGGTGATGCAATGTAGGAGAAATTTGCAATGAACTTTCTCTAACACTACACTGCACCTAAGAAACTTCTGACTTCTATTACAGTACTTGGCTTAGGCTAGTTTACAATAGCTTCAACCTTCACAGGGTCTACTTTCAATTGACCATTCCCTACGACATAGCCTAAGTACACTAGAGATGTCTTTGCAAATTCACACTTAGACATCTTTACATAAAGTTTTTCTTTTCTCAAGACATAAAAAAATTTCTTAACATGACTTACATGATCATCCCAAGATTTTCTAAATACAAGAATATCATCCAAATAGACAATGAAAAAATAATCAATGAAAGAATGAAAGACATCGTTCATGACTCTCATGAATGTGGCAGGTGCATTACAAAGCCCGAAGGGCATAACCAACCATTCATAAAGTCTTTGTTTTGTCTTGAAAGCAGTTTTCCAAATGTCATCTTATGTAATTCTAATATGATGATAACCACTTCACAAATCTAATTTAGTGAAGTAAACCGCATGTTTTAACTGATCAAGTAAATCATCAATTCTTGGAAGAGGGTACTTTTTTTTTACCGTTATTTTGTTCAGGGAATGGTAGTCAATGCACATTCTCCAAGATCCATCTTTCTTCGGAACCAACACAATTGGAGAACCACAAGGAGATGTACTAGGATAGATGACTCCTTTCTCAACTAAATCTTGAACCTATTTCTTGATTTCTTCATTTTGCATAACAGACAAACGGTACAAGACGATGTTAGGCAATGGCACATCCTGCTACCACTGGATTTCATGTTGTATTTCCCTCTTGGTTGGAAACCCCTTTGGTTCCTGAAACAAGTCACCCTAAGCTGAAACAATTTTGACCATTTCAACCTTATGTTTTGGGTCACACCCCTTAAATGCCTCATAGATATCTTCTTCTTTGGATTTTACAAGCATTAACACAAAGTTCTTACTAGAGTTGACTAACCTTTTCATTTGACCAGCATTAACTAGTGTGAGATTAGTCTTGACCTTGTGTGCACATACAATATATTCTACCCCATCTTTAAAAAGATGATACTTGTTCTCCCCCTTGTAAAATATTGTCTTTCTATCATACAGATAAGGACTCCCTAACACAAGCCCACAAATATCTAGAGGTACAACATCTACTTCTACTTCATCAATGAAATTAACAGTGATTTCAAAATGCAATTTGCACTGTTTTTTCACCTGCAACTGTGCATCATTACGTACCCATCCAAGTGGATAGGGCTTAGAATGAGGAGTAGTAGTTAGATTCAATTTCTTAACAACCTATTCAGAAATCAATTTGACTTGAGAGCCTGAATCAAATAGTGTATCAATCTTTGTGTGCTTAGTTACCACATGAATGTGAAACAATTCATTCTGTTGTTTATGAACTTTAGGAGTGGATACTTGACTTGCATTACTTGTACTTGCATTAGAAATAATTGCATCAGAAGGAAGAATTATACCTTTCCCTTTACCTTGGACCCCAACAACAACAATTTGAGTTTCATCTCCAGAGTTGGATCCAAGATCTTGTCGAATCACTGTAGTAGTCTTTTGCTTGCCTTTATTGCCTTCGTATCTTTTCAGCCTCAACTCGGGATGAAGTTTCCAACACTTTGAATCATCATGCCCCTCTTTCTTGCAATGGGAGCATGTGGGTTTATCACCCTCCTTCTTAACTGTAGTTGTCTTCTTCCCTTTTCCTTTATCTTTATCTTTTTCTTTACCCTTAGACTTCCGCTCAGACTTAGATGGTTTCTTTGAGAAATTATCACTGAAAGTGTTCTTACCCCTTGACTCTAAATGAGTAGCTTGGATTGACACTTCATCCAAATTATTAGGACTCAAAATTAGAGTAGTATGCCTTAGATAAGAATGCAAACCACCTATGTACTTGAGTAATGTATCCTGAGTATACAATGGAACATTTAAAGCAATAGCCCATTTTTTAAACTCATGAGTGTAATCTTGGATAGACTGACCCTTACCTTGCCTAAAGGTTTTCCAATTCATATTGAACTTACCATGGTGAGCAATTTCCTCCCGAGTTCTACTCTCCCACCAGGTGAGAGTTGTACCTCCCAGCTGGAGAGTGGCTAACTAGATCATAGAAGCATCTTCTGTTAGGCCTTGAATCCTAGAATACACTTCTACTTGCTGGATCCAATCATCTAACTTTTTGGCATTCAACTCACCACAATACTTAGGCAATTCAAATTTTACATCAAGTTTGATAATAGGCTTAGAGTTTCTTTTGAAAGGATTACCAATAGTAGAAGAGGAAGAAGAAGAAGGGGGAGATGGAAGAAGGGGAATATGGAGGAGATGGAGCTTCTAGATCTTTTCCTCCTTTGTCCTTTCGATCTTCCTTCTTTTCTTGCTTCAACGAATCTCCCTTTTCATGCTTCTTCTTTTCTGCATACAACTCTTCCACCATAGCCTTCATTTCGAGGAAGACTCGGTGGAAATATTTATCATCAAGCTCTTGCTCAGTGCTTTTCCTAGCTTTAGTTTCGTCCATTGTTGGCGAATTCCTTCATTTTCCGATCTCAGGATTGCATTCTTCAAGTTTTCCTTTGCCTTGTTGAAGCTTCGAACGTGTAAGCATTCAAATCTGTAATACTAGTCAAAACACAACTCTGATACCAATTTGATTTGTTTTAGGATATAAGAGGATTGCTTTAAGAATGCATATCGATTACAGTTTCAAAACTCCAAATTATGAAAAATGAAATCAACAACACATAATTAAACGAACAGAATCAGAATTCAGAATGAGACAAGAAAGAGAGAGCACAAACAAATTGATAATGGAGTTCATCGTAAGAACGACTACATCTTCGGGCCCCTCTCCAATGAGTAGATCGATCCGATTGAAATCTTCAAAAATTTGGCATTACATCAATTTGCCTTCAAGCACGACAAAATTCCAACATTCTCCCGACGTATAGGAACAACAAATTATCTCTCCAAATTGGTCTAAAGTCTCCACACTTGAATAAACCTGAATCATGAATATCCCCCTAAGCCTCTAAACTCCCCTTTTAATACAAAAAATTTACTCAATTGGGCTAATAACCAATTGATTTACAAAATCCACCTTATCTCTCCATTTTTACATAATATCTTCAAAATAACCTCCTTTAATATAAAAATCATTCTAAAAATTCCCTAATTTTATTTAAGCCCCTTAATTGTTTCATTCTCGGGCTATTATTGTTTTTAGGAGGTTACATTTTAATCCTTAAAAGGATTAGAAGGTTTGACTATTTATTGTTGGAGGGAATTATATTAAATTAGAGGCAAACAGTTTTGGGTCTTTAACAAAACCTAACGAGCTCCCGCTGTAGATTGACAGCTCGCGGTGGTCTGTTGGCAGTAAAAGTTTTGCACGCCGGGGAGGTCGGGAGGTTGACCCCCTGGTCATTCATTTTTTAAAATTGAATTCTCACTGAATATTCAACAAAATAAATCACTGGCCGGATAATGATAATATGCAAGTTGGTGGAGCAACGGTCGCCGGCCGGTACGCTAAGCTCGGGATCTCGGGTTCGAGTCTTGCCTGGGATGTTATAATTTTGTGGATAAATACAATGCCAACCGACCGGTGGAGGAAGATAGAGGGAGGCCACGTGGCACCATAAGACTTTGCCACGTGGAGGATGCTGATGACGTGCCCTCAATGATGTGTCCAAATGATGACGTGTTCCGCCATTGTATTGGAAGTTTTTTTCATTGCCTTATAATTCTATACATTCATTTTCTAATTAGAGAAAGACATTTTTTAAGTAATTCAAAGTGAGCATGACTCTTAAGGTTACTATTTCCTATATATTTGAGTGTGCCTAAGGATCTAATAGACAAATCAATAATTATGGGATATGATATATGTCCTTATTTTTAATGTTGCATCATTCCTTACATGATTTATAATTATAAAATATCTTTATCAAGGGATTTCTTGAACCAATTAATATGAAACTATTGATAGAATCTCTTCCTTTGAGAAAGGGTTAAGAAGACACTTTGATTGAAATGACTTTTGGGATAAAGTACAAAAAATTTAACTTGATCTACCTAATTAGCATGATCATACAAATTTGTAATTTCTTATAGCCAATCAAGTGTTATAGTCCCTATGTTTTAACAATGATTTATAAATTGGGGAGGTTTTGAAAATTCCAATTGAAACATGGGATTAAAATACTTATAAATTTATATTACCAACATGAGAGATCACAAAGATAAACTTTTAGGATGTATGATGTATATCGAGGTTACTAGAACGTGGTTGAAAGGTCATAGTTTATGTGAACATGATTATGGTAGTAAAGTAAAATACTTTTGAGTATATGGATATAAACATGTGTATGGAAGTGAACGTGTCTATTCAATGTTATTTTGGTGGCATATATCATAGAACCAAGAAGCCTTTAGATCATGCAATTGGATGACATATATATTGTGTAAAAGGATGTGTATACTAATTATGATTCTAGGGGGATACAATCCTTTGATCTAGAATATATATCATAGAAAAAAAATTATTTATTTTAATTTATTCAAAACTTTAATAATTCACTGAAATGTTTATGGAGGAAAAAAAATGTAATATTGTTTAATTATGATATAATTGTATTGAAAAACACATATTTTGACATGGTTACTAGCAATATATACTAAGAACCTAACGTAAAGTCCATTAATAAAATTGATTGGCACTAATAGTCAAAAGTAAATTAAAAAAATGTTACCAAAGAAAATTAAAACATAATCCATAATTAATTTTTCTTCATCAAGGATGCAAGTGTGGATGGAAAATAGTCCTAGGATATAGCTTGTTTTACAAAAGTTTTCATTTCAAAACATAAGAATTGATAATAAAAAAATCATGAAAAGTCACAAAAGATGCTTGATATTAGTGGAGGAAAGTAAGACCCCTCTCACATTTAAAATAAACAAATTTACATCTTAAAATCAAGTAATTCATCACAAGTAAATTTTAAATGTTACTAACAAATTGTTAGAAGTTATTTGTTACAAAGCATATACACTCACATTTGAGAGTCAATTACTATTTTTGAATCATCAACTATTTATAATTTTCGCATTGCATTCAATGGATTAGTTATAGAGGGGCCTAATTGGAGATTGGAGAACCCATAGAAGGATAGTTGATATTTACATCTATATTTATCAACTCATTTGGAGGTTATGGATACTACTTGAGATTATATAACTGTAATGTCACAAAATTGCACCCTAGGGGCAATTTCACATTTATGCATTTAGCCTTGAATTTATTACACGTAAGCGCATTTATGATAAGAACCTCATGGGTAATAATTTCATAATTCCAACTCCACGAGGGCCACTGACAAAGTGACAACAATCTGCCACCACATTTCCTAAAAATTGATGTGCTGGAAGATTGCGTGGTGCGCAGACGTTCACGTGATACGCTAGTATCCACATAGTTTTTTGAGTTTGAAATGTGGAATCTTGGAATCCTAACTCGTGACACATGTCCCTGCAATTATAACTTCGAGTGTAACAACTCCTCCTGTCTTCGGGGGTTCCTTCTCATTCTGAGACTTGAATCTTTTCAATCTTGCTCCATTCTCTATCTCTTTCTTCTACAATGAAGTTTTGGTGGAATGAGGTCCCTCCAACAACCAAAGCTCTCTTGCTACCATTCAACGGTGTGTTTGTGCATTCAACAGGGGATCGAGGACTGTTGGTAACACTCTCTTGTCCATATCTATTTGTGAATAGATTACTTTGTTCACTTTGCTACTTTGTGGTATAGGTTCTCCTCCTCAAGCGGGGATTGCTTTTACCACTCCTTATTTTTTCATTTTGTCTACTTTTCCTATCTATTTAGCTATCCGTGGAGGTGGGAACACCAAAGGTGGGGGTTTGATTGCGGCAAGCCCCGAAATAACCCTAACATTTTTCCTCATTCGTCTTGTGTGCAGGTTGTCGAAGTGAAGTTTGGGGAAAGGTTTTAGCGCGTAATGGTTTGTAAGTCCATCCTTGGCTCTCCTTTGTATTTTCTAGCATTTCCTGCTTCCTGTTTATCTATTTTGCTGAACAGACCTTGGGTCTAAGTGAGTTAGTAAGGTTAAAGTATTTATGTTCAATGTTTTGGCTCTTTATTTTTCTTGGACACCAGTGCATCCCTTGGACTCTAGCATGTCATGCTGGCATCCTGACACCGTGTTGTAGTCCTTTGGCTAAGAACTATTCCTTCTAAATAAAATATCTTGATAGCCTACTCTTTTGGATTCTAAAGTAGTCTTCTCTAATATTATCCTTAGTACGACTTTCTTTGCAATTTCATCATTCAGTGATGCTTGAGGTAGTTAAGGGTAGTTTTCTCCCTAGGATTCTCTTCAGAACAAAGATACTCATGAGTAGCAAATCCCCCTTCTCTAACAATAACTTCTTAAGTTTCTATTTGATATGATTGTTATAGTTTTGGATTTCAATTTCAATGTTGTATTCATAGTATAGTATTCCTATTTTTGGTTTTATTTGCAAACCTTTGATGAGGAGAGGTAGTCTATTTTTATTATTTTGTATTATCTCTTACCTCTTGACTAGTACAAAGGAAGTAGGTTTCGATGATCATTCAATGAGTAATTTAATACCTCTACCAAGATTTTTCTATGGTAGAAGAGTAGAAGAAAAACATGGTCAATTAATGTGTGTGGGGTTATGCAATTGATCATTAGGACCAAGAATGTAGATGAGGTTCATATGTATAAAGATTCAATCAAACAAAGGCCATTATAGTCTAGAAATGGTGTATATTACTCAATCTAGATGTGATATAGATGGCTATAAGAATGTTATCAAAAAAAATTTAGAATGATAATTTTAGTTATTGTTAGGAAGATAATGGATTTTAAAGTTATAGGAAGTAATAGCACATGATGCTAGGTGTACATGAATGACGTATGTTTCTCATAGAGGAGCAACTAGGAAAGGTTTAGATATCAAAATGATGCATACAAGTCTGAGCACAAGTTGATTGGTATTAGGAGACATGTGACTAAGTATATAAATTATTAGGGTGAATTAGATTTATAATTTCTCTAAATCATTTCCTTGTTTCTCTTTGGGTCAGGTGGGTTTGTTAGAGTTTGGGAATAAAAATGTGTTAGTTTTAATATGTATTCAACTTATGTTTTAGTCTTTGAATAATTGTTTTTTAATTAGCGAATTGGCTCTCAATACATAGCATTAACTCACACAAATATGTTCCAAGTTAGCTCACAATGGCTAGCGAAAATGAGCATGAAAGTTATAATCTAAATTTTAGCAATTGAAAATTTGACTTGTCGACCCCAAGTCCCTTTGAATTGAACTTGAGCATTACTAGATTAACTTTGGAGGATCATTTAGCCAAAATTTTCATTTTACTAGATACCATAGATACATGCATTATGCCAGATAAATACTACCCACCCTTAAATTAATCATAATACTTTCCCTTTTTTAATATAGAAATATCTGTCTTTTCTACTTTTACAAAATAATGTCTTTTCTCCATCCATAATAATTAATGTAAACAATATCATCTTGACAAATTAAAAAATTCTAGTATTTGCATTCAACTCATTTGTGACCATTCAACTATATAAATACTGAATTTTCCAAACTCCTCCCCATTGATTATCTTTTTTTGGATATGATATATGAAGCTCCTTTAGAAAATTATCTATACTCCATTTTGAAAAATATGATTTAACAATTAAAAATTACTAACTCCAAAAAAAAATGACATGACCATTCAACTATGATATGAATGGTTTACAATTTTGATAGAAGAAGAAGAAATCCTCCCACCTTCAACATTGGCAAAGTCCAAAATATTTTAGATGTGTAAAATGAATGAAAAATATTTAATATGATTTGAAATTATATTGACATACATATATATGTTATGTGTTCACCTAGTATGTTGGATCGTTGTTACCTTCAGCTACTAGTTGCTTCCTCCAATACAATTAATATTTCCTTGATGGATGGTTATTGTTGACATGTGAGTTACTATGTTCATATGAGATGTTAATGATGTTAAGGGATTAAACCCACCCCCATGTGTCTGATGTTGAATTAATGTAACATATAAAGTAGTGGACCCACACTCATGTGATTGTTGGTGAAGTATTGGACCATGTAAAGTATTAGACCCACACCCATGTGATTGATGTTGAAGTATGAAACATATAAAATACTAGATCTACAATTGAAATATTAGAATATACAAAGTATTAGACCCACACTTAGTGACTCTTACTAAAGTGATTCAATGATATAAAATGTTAAACCCACAATCATGATTATTGTTGAAGTTTTAGACTTTGTAAAGTAATAGACCTAGAACAACATTATTATTTATTCTCCTTTGAGATGTCTACAACATTATTATTTCTCTTCTTTATGCATATATTGCCATCCATGTGGGACAAGTAGTACTAGTGACTCGTCTAATCAGAAAGCCTTTGATGGTGTGGCACTGAAAGTATTAGACCCACACCCATATGACTCTTGTTGAAGTAATGAGATGCTATAATGAGACCATGTAAAGTATTAGACTCATGATGTAAAATATTAGACTCACGGCCATGTGATAGATGTTGCAGTATGGAACATAAAAAAAAATTAAACCCACAATTGAAATATTTGAACTATATAAAGTATTAGACCCCACCTATATGATTCTTATTGAAATAATTGGATTCTATAATAACTCTCGATGAAATAATTGAATCCTATAAAATATCACATCCATAATCGTAATTATTGTTAAAGTTTTAAACCATCTATTTTTATTTTTTTAAAGCCTGCAACCTTATTATATTCTCTTCTTTAGGCGTGGGACAAGTAGTAGGAGTGAGTGGTCTAATGATGGTGTTTCTAATTAATGACTAGTTTAACGAGGCAGCCGTTGATGGTGACTCAGTCTAACAACATCATGATCAGTAACCTGTAAAAGTAATTTGATTTCTTCAATTCAGTTCACTTCACAATTCACGCCGGAGTGAGGAATCAAATGCAATGCATCACATTTTACGACTACATCCGATTTAATGTTCTCTTATTTGGCCCATCCCGCGTGTTTTTTTTTTTAATTTAGTTGATAGGTTATTTAATTAGAGACAATAGATTTTTATAGTTCTAATGATAAAAGAGTGATTTTTGGATTCAACTGTGTGTTATTTTTTACATCAACGTTTCAGTTCACTCTATTATCAGAATGAGAAAGAGCTGAAAGAATATAATGAGTGATTGCAGACCAAGATAGGATAAATAGAGAGAGGGTGAGGGTGAGGGAGGAGGAGAAAAGCACGTTAGTCAAGAGGGTAAAGAAAAAAGGATAGAATAAGAGGATGAAAATAAAAAATAAGAAAAAGGAAATAGGAGAAGAAATATAAGAAACAAAAATCTAAAAGAATTACAAACTGGAAAATAGTTTGCAATGGTCACCTTATTAAAATGAATAATATATATTGCATAATCTATGAAATATATTAATAACAAAGAAGTAATATATTAGAAGAAAAAATATAAGAGATTGAAAATAAATAAAGAGGAGAAAAAAACAAAAAGAGAACTAAAAGAAAAACTATGTGCATCAAAATGTATCAAGTGCATCATCAAAATGTGCATCATCATCATAAATACTATGTGCATCATCATCATAAATACTATGTGCATCAATATGTATCAAGTACATCATCTATCACAAGAAAAACAAAAGTGCATAAAGAAAGGGTCTCACAAAGACTGTTTGGAAGAATGCTTTGCATTCCTTTGCCTGTGAAGATATAATCTTGCAATTTAGGATTCAGCATTTATGCTCTGTGGATGTTGCACTCCTATCTATTGTTCATGTCACCTGTGTTGCAGAGGAGGTTTCTATCAATTGCAGTGGGTTGGCAATTTTTGTTGCTTGTCAGGACTAGTCCAAAAAATTCTTTGTGTTTCTTAGTATTGATGTTTCTACTCTTACAGTTTGGTGAATGTTCTTTTAGTGTAACTTGTGCAATTCCTTAGTTCAAATTTCATGTGATGGTTTTTATCGAAAGTTGGTTTGTTAATGTTCTACCTCATGGTTGTGTATTTTGTACTTCTGGGATGAAGTGTTTTATTTATGTTATTTTTTTATGGTTGTTTGTGGCATTCAACAATGTGTTCAAGAAGTATATGGAAGTGTTGTTGGATGTTCATGGAATGTCCCTTTGTGGTCCACACATCAAAGGTTGATCTCTTTGGTTCCATGTATTGTTTTGAGTTGGTTCTCTAGGAAATTTGTGGATGTATGACCAACAAGACTTGTTCTCTTTCTTGCACTATGTGCTTGGGGGTCTATGCCAGCATTTTAAGTTGTGTTAAGTTGTGTTTGGGTTCTGACCTATCTTGTTGTGAACCATATTGAGTAAATTTAGTTGAAAATATGTTTTTGGGTCAACTGGTAATGTGTCACACGTTTCTTTGTTGTTGAATTGAGATGAACTGTGCACTAGCATGTTTAATGTTTGGGATCACATTGGAAGATGTAATAAAATTATTTTGGGTCCTCTCTATCTCTTGGATAGGACTGCATTATGTTTTGTGACCAACTTGTTGAGGTTATTGTTTATCTTCTACCTTGGTCAACCTAATTGGTGTTTTTATGATCTTGTGAAGGATATAAATGGAAGAACAAATCAGTTGCAAGTTGAGTGAGAGTATGGTGGTGTGTGAGTATGGAATGATGCAGTGAATTGTGGAAAATAATGATCAGATGAGCTTTAATGCATCAATCACCAAAGTGTATTATTAACATGTGTAGTAATTTCATATCTTCATGTATCTTGCTATCATATAGTGAATCTCTTCAACAAGTCCTTTAATCTTGTATCTTTCCATGGGGTTGGGTGCCTCAGCCTACAAGTTCTTTGTATCTTCCCCTAAGGTTTTGCACCTTAGCCTGTGTTGCAAGGTGTGTGCCCTTGGTCTCCTTGTGTTGTGCAACACAGTGCTTAGGTTCGTGACATGTCTTAACCGCCTCATGTGGATTCATTAACTCTGGCAGTTGTATCAGGCATTAACAAGTCAATCTTTTAGTGCAATGGCAACCGTCTTTGCGACAATTGGTATTAGATCTTGGGTCATGGGTTCAAACCCCTCGCTTGCGCTATGGGGGGATTGTTGAAAGGTGTGTGCCCTTGGTATCCTTGTATTGTGTAGTGCATATATCAGGTTCGTGACATGGCTCAATCGCCTCCCATGGATTTGTTAACTCTAGTAGTTGTACCGGGCATTAACAAGTTGGTCTTTTGGTGCAACAATAACCACTTTTGCAACAACTTGTAAGTCCTTTAGGGAGCTGTGTGTTTTCTTAAGTAATTTGAGCCTTAAAATAAATTGTCATTCTATAAGTAGTGAGCCTCCTATATTGTATGATTTCTCACCATGGTTTCCCTTCTTGGGTTCTCCACATAAATATGGTATTTTTGAAAGAGGAAAAAATGGGTTTTACAGGGACCCGAAACAACAAAGTTTACAAACAAAAGAAAAGATTGTCAAAGACCCCATAAACAGAGAGGCTGTAGATAGGAAAACATAATGAAAAAGCCACAACCACCAAAAAAGCCAGCAAGGGCCACATAAAAGACTCAAAAAGACCAAACAAAACGCCAACAACGATTAAACTTGGGACTTTAATGTTTCCGCTATCTCAACTTCCATGTCGTTCATTTCCTGAACCCCCCTCTTTAAGATTTGGACCATTTGGGTAGTAGGAGGTGCTTTCCTCTTAAGGTTGTCATGGGTCCTCTTCAATATTCCCTGGTCCTCAGTCTTGCTTTTATCCTTGTCCTCTTCTAGATCAACAACCAGTGAGCCCTATTGCGACTTTTCCAACTTTTCAGACATTGTATTGATGATAATGGCATTGTTCCTTTCCATTCTATGGTTTTGTTCCACAACAATTTTCATGTTGTTTTTTATTTTAACAATTTCAGCTTCCAAAGTCTTGTGTTTGTCCTCAATGTCATCATCTCCCATTCCAGTATTGTTCTTTTTCCGTTTTCCTTCTTCATTGCTCGAAGCAGACAACTTCAATTCCAGTTCCTCCAACTTGCTATTTAGAACCCTATTTCTGAGATTAAGATCATTAATCTCTTGATAGGCCCATTTCATAACCCTGAAAATATCACCAACGCCACTTCTAGCAGAGGCAAGGATATCTCCAAACTAATCCTGGTCTAAAATGAGGTTAATGTCATCCAGGTTAGAGGAGCTGGGAAATCTGGTACCATCATCTCTGAAAGAGGCAAGAGGGGTAGAGACAGAGTTTCTGCTAGCTTCAGGGTTCTTAGTTTTGTCCTCCAAAGAGTCTGCAGAGTAGGAAACCAACTTATTGGCAGGGGAACCCTTGAGAGTGGGATTCTTTAAAGGAACCAGGTAGTCGGGGTAAATCTCAAGGTTAGTTTTCGTGAGCTGGGGTTTACAAAGCTGGGTTTTCTTACCAGAAAGAATAGGGGATGGATGGGCTTCAACAATTCTCTCTGGGTTAGGCTTAGAAAGATTTTCTAAACCACATAAATATGGGCACCCTAGCTAGCCAGGGGCACCTAGGGTTTTGGGAGGTCTAATTTAACTTTTAGGGTTTGCAAAAATGATCATTCTTCTTAGAATTCTTCAAAATTTCTAGTGGATATCTTAGCCAGGCCATCAGATTCGTCAATTCCCAACAATTTCAAATCGAACAGAGAACAGATCATGAGGAACAAAAAAGGTTAAATTAGAAAGATTCTTCAAACCACATAAATAGGATGGGATTCTTACTAGACATAAATATGGTGTTATCTTGTGCATGCATGCTCATTTCCTTATCTTTTATTGTTGCTAATTTGATTAAGTATTGCTAATCTATGTAAGGGTTGTTGATCTTGTTAAAAGTTTGTATTTGCATATTGTTAAAGGTTTAAGATTTGAAGGGTTTAAGTTTTTATAGATACTAATTCACCCCCCCTCTCAATATCTAGGTGTGTTCAACAAAATATATCTCCACCAATAACACATCGGTATTTCTTCTCAAAATTATTCTTGCTTTTGTAAAGTGTTGTTACAACATACAATACCTTGCACAATATAGCCATGTGGATTTTATATTACAATCAGAGGAAGCAAAATCTCTAGAAAAATTGATCACTTTTTAAACACAAATCTTGGAGACAAGTTGATGTTTCAACAAATGAAGGACAAAAGAAATATGTTAGCAAGCTTCAAATTGAAAACACATGCTAGAAGGACACACATCCTTTTATTTACGTAACTCTTATGGAAATGAATGAGTTAGAAAGAAAATCAAGAAAGGAAAGTGTGACATACAAAAGTTGAAGAGATTAGAAAGAGTGAAGCATCTCATTCTTCATTTTTCTTAAGGTTTGTGCATAAGGAAACATTTCCAAAGAAAACTTTTTTGAACAAAATATGACTTTGTAGACTCTACAAACTCATGCTAAAATGTATGAAATTTTTTGATGAATGCATTTAATACAGTCAAATAAATATTTTTTCCAAGTCTAATTATAATTGTAAATAACTATTATATTACTAATATTATTATTTTAATATTATGATTAGAAAAATATTATTTTTTAGGCTTATCGAGTATCAAATTGAATGAAACATCAAACATGCTAGTTCCTTATTCTATAATTATCTTAATAACTTTATATCATATTTTAAACTTCTTTTTTTGTTCCTAAGATGGAATAAGCTTACTCTGTATATTAATATCAAGCAAAATTTATACACTATTATAGCTATATACACTATTACATCAGATAAAAGACAGAATTTTGATCTACTAATATTATTTCTTTTTTATATATATTTCTTTATTTTTCAATTTATTTCCACTAACTCCTCCTCATATATGAACTCTTGCATCCAAACAAGATCATGAAATGCCTCTAGATTAGTTACCTTTTTCAAAATAATTCATCCCTTTCATGTTTTATTTGATGCTCAATCAGAGAGGTTTCTTTGAAATTGGATAGAAACGACCACCACTGCACAACCGCATCTCCATTCAAAATCTTCTGACTATATTTTGGGCTTGGAATACCAATACCCAAATCAGTTTCCATCACTACATTCTCCAGACCACCTAGGAGGTCAAACCTAACTAACTTCCTTGACAATTCTAGCACCATATCATTTTTCTCTCTTAAATCCAAGAGCAACACCATGAATCGAGATGGGATATCCGAGTTAACCCTATAGGGATTGTTTTCCACCATGAATTATTCTCCTGACATTGGTCTAATCACTCTCAACATAAGATGATTTAGATATTTAAAGACCACATTTAGTCTCTTCTCTAAAATGTGACTCAAAAAAGAAAGTTGATTTCTAAGACACACCAAGCAGATGTGGGGTATCCATACGCAACTTCTGAGCCAAGAAATTACAACTTTCTTTTTTGATGCATTGGGAAGAAGATTGTGACACATTTAAATATCATTTTTGCTTCATTACACATTAGTAAAGTGTGGCCAACATCCTCTAACAATTAAGTCAAATCCCACTCAACACCTACTCCTATGCAAAATAGTAAATTCTTACATATGATTTTTCTTAATGATTTCAGGGCTATAGACAATTTACAACAAACCATAAAAAAGAAAATAACTTATTTCAAAATAAGTCTTGTCAAAATATAAAAGAAAAATAGCTCCTCTAGAAATCTTATAAAATCTTAATTACAACCTTAAAATATGGAAAACTGAAAGATGTTTGAGTGATTAAGTACACATACAAACAAATCTTTGAACAATCCCACAACAATTTTAAATGAATTAGTTTCAGTGAAACAATATTAAATTAAAGTATTAATAATAACAATAAGAACAATACTTTCCGTATAGTCATAGTTTATGTATACAAATACCTCTCTACTAACACTAAACTTTGCATGATTTTCATGTAGCAATAATGCATTTAGGTTTTTCTTTTTGGATAAGTATTTGTAATAGCTAAATCTTTCATGTCTTAAACAAGTGCCTATAAAAATGCTAATAAAAATAGCAAGATAGTAATTGCAAGTCTCCAAAATTAGTTTTGATATATCTTCCTTGCACGACAAACATCCATTGGCTTTGGTCTTACAATAGAAAAATACACGCTCTACTAGAAAGCAATAAATAGATTTCATGTATTGTAATAAATTATCTAGATACTAGTATCTTTTATAATGATTATTTTCATACTATATTTAATACAAATTAAATTAACATAATCAATCTATATCCAAAATGTATGCCATTGTGATTCTTGTAGAGTTTTGAAATAATATCACACGTTCTAAAATCCCCTAAGCCATCCGATGACAATATGTTATGTTGTTGCTCACTTAATGCTACTTGCACAGAGATGTTACAGTTTTATTGCATTGCTAAATGTTATTTGATGGTTACTTAGAATCCCGTGTGTTAATATATATGTGTATGTGCCTTGTATTATTGACCATATCAAATTGAGCTTGTGAGATTATGATGCATGTCTTGTCTTGTCAAGAACAACTCCCTATGGTTCTATGATTTTCAACTTAAATGAGTGGCTCCATGATATGCCAAGTTGGATTTGACACATTAAGCTTTTATTGTGGGTAAGTGCAAGAAGTTGGGTCCACATTTAGGGGAAGTGTCATTTTTCAGTTTTAAAACAAATACCCATTCATTTTTTAAAATAGGTACCCATTATAAAGTGGGTACTTGTTCCAAAAGGTTTGAAACTCACAAGACATGCTTTTTATTTAGATTTAGGCTTAAAAAAGTCATGGTAACCCAACACTAAAGGTTTAGACCTACAAGTACAATGTCAAGGAAATTTCAAGAGAAAAAACTAACTTTGGCAATATAACTAATGAGGCTTTTTAAAAAATTATTTTATGGAATTAAAATCCATTATATATGACAATGTCTAGTTTTCAAATATGTAATTTTTTTTTTTAAAAAAAAATCTATTTTTTAATTAATTTATAAGGAAACAGGTCCATAAACTCGAAATGTCAGGTTTTCATATTTTTTAATAACTTTTAATTTGGTAACTTTCTTGTTAAAAAAATTATATGGCATCAATCTATAAAAAAATCTTTACACAATGAAAAAAATAAAATTGAAAAAATAATAATTTTAGGTCAAGTTATGGTGTCTGTACACAAGGGCTTTGAAAACAATAAATTAGGGCCAATTAAAAATTAATAAACAAAAAATTATTACGAAAAAAATTATATAAAAATATCCTAATCAATCTTCATTATAATATACATCTTTCTCTAAAAGGAATTATAAAAGTACTTTTATTTATGTCAAATTATGGTGTCCGTACATGTGCATGGTATGGTCCTAAAAAAGTGACTTTTAAAAGGTGGTTTTTATACATGCGTATTAAAAATTATTTTGTATCATCTGGGTATTAGAATAAATTACATATTTGAAAACTAGCCTCAAAATACTATATTTTATATTAATGAACTTTTTAAAGATTCAATATGTAAGTGCTTCAATTTTAAGTCCAATATGAATGTTTTTGAAAATCAGGAAAAACACTTCCACTTTTTGAACATTTTGTGGACCCGACTTCTTGCACCTACCGTTGTATCGTTACTTATCTTTGTATTGTGAACTCATTTAACCATCCATATTTCTATCGTATTATTCTTTCATATTGCAACATGGACTAGAGTTAGCAAACTAATACACAAAATAATTTTTGATTGAAAATTAATTATTACATATTATTACATATTATATACTTTATTATAACATGTATTATTTAAGTTAAAGCTATTTGATCTGGTACGAGCTTACAAGATTGTAGGAAAGTGATATGTAACCATGTGGCATTTTTGCACACATAGTAAAAAAAACCTTAGAATTTAGATAAAAACTAGAATTAATCTTCTTCTTAGAAGATGAGAAAGAAAAATAAGTGAAACTAGGTCTAATTCAACTTTAAAATCATAAAAGCGTTCCACAACAAGAAAAATCTAAATATTTCTAACAATTTAATCTTTTACAAAGAGAATTAAGTTTTTTGTGTCAAGCATCAAGAAAGTATCCAATTTTCTCTAATTTAACCCAATTCTATGTAAATACATAATTAGCATTGCCTACAAGTAGGGTTCCAAATGCATAAAATTAAAAAATCCTACAATTCAACTAAACCCTAGATTTAATTTCTTCTTCAAAAAGCACAAAGAAAAATGAGTAAAACTAGCTCTAAGTCAAAAAAGGTGAAGAGACCCTTGGATGAATACCTTATGACTCAATTTTTCATATATTCTAAGAAGATGAAGTTGTCACAAGGTTATAAAATTTTATCAAAAAAATTGAAAGATTATGTTGTTGGTTATATAGGTACAATAATTCCATTGAATGGGTGTTCCTTGTTTGAGCATTGGTACACAAAGAGATTATCTAAAAAACCTATCTCACATGTATGGGAATTTGACCTAGGAAAACTCATTGTTTCAAATGTATTCATCAATATTGACTTTCTCAAAATTATGGCACAAAATTTTGTAATGCACATGCCATAAACATTATTTCCATAAATGAAGGAGAGTTGATAAGAGTGGATAAAATATTCATAGGGTAAGTGTGGAAGATTGGGGACCAAAATGGGTCTTAAGTGGCCACCTTTTTTTTGAAATAAAAAAATACTAAGTGAAATGATGAAAAAGTGGGATGGGGTGCTATCATATGGGTTTAGGACATAGAGTACATCCACTTCTCCAATTTCATTCAAGGATAACACTCGAGATCTCAATGAAAATGAGAAAGAGATCTTGTGAAAGGGATGCCCTAAGGATTGAATGCAAACTAATAAGGGGTTCACCACCAAGCTAGAGCTTGGAAAAATGTATGAAATGGAAGATGAAATGCTTAACCCTAATTAGATGCAATGCTTCACTAAATGACCTAGAAAAGTGTGTAAAACAAAATAGAATGTTGCAAAACAGAATGTGTGCACTTGGAGATCTTATGATGACTAGAAACAACTCTAAAATGCTCAAAATTCTAACTTTTGACCTAGTGAGACTCATTTTCCATTCTAGGAAAATCAATCCTAGATCTGGATTTTTGCACAAGAATAGGTTTTAGGAAAAAGGGTATCTTAATCTACAAAAATCTCTAGAAAACACCTACAGTGGGACTCATTCGCCACTTATGGAAAATCAATCATGTTCTACTTTTTTGATAATTCAAAGTTTGAATTTGTTCTTCAATGTCTGATCTTTATGTTCCTCTTTATTTCTAGATTCGAAACTCTGATTTCAGGGTTGTAATTGACCTTTTAGTGAAGATTACAACCTTGCAAATGAGGAGACAATTCCAACAACTTCCTCCAAGCTTATAACCTAGTCCTCAATGATTCTTCAAGTCTTCAAAGCACCTAGATCTACAATTACACAAAGAAAGAGAGAAAGTGTTGATTGCTAGGGAATAGGGGTTTGCCTTGGTTAAACCCCTTTTAGGTAATTAAACCAAATGATGAAATAATGAAAGAAAGACATGAACAATGATACCTTGAATGATGCCTTGTAGATGATGTCTTGTAAATCTACAACTCAACATGAAATGGCCATGAAGGATGTAGATCTTGATCTTGACAATAGGAATAAAAAAATGATTGATCTTGGATCTTCAATGCTACATCACAACACTAGCTCAATAACATGCTTGATGCTTCATATGCTTGACATGATGATGGATCTTGAATTGTTGCAACAATTGATGAATAATTCTTCCCTTGAATACCTTAAAAATGATCTTGAATGCTCTATTGATGCTTGATGAGCTCAGGATATGCTAATAATTTGAGTATTATGATGTATTGTTAATATCTCTACTCTTATTGTTAATGGATGTTTTAACTCTTTTATTAAATACTTTTGGGTAGTATCATGTAGCAATACATTCCTATATTCCTGCAGCTTAACATCTCTATGTGTCCTATTAATTACCCTGTTTGACCTTCTGAATGACTAATATAATGCATATGGTTTTTGAATAATGAGATAGATTTAATATGTGATTAATGAATGTATCGTGTTGTTCGCCACACATGCTTTCTTTTTCTTCTGTTGTCATGTGCATCGCAGGTTGTTG
This sequence comes from Sequoia sempervirens, assembly GCA_007258455.2. NCBI lineage: Eukaryota > Viridiplantae > Streptophyta > Pinopsida > Cupressales > Cupressaceae > Sequoia > Sequoia sempervirens. The sequence goes on from VDFB02075321.1 coordinate 371,558,974, forward strand.
AAGGGAGCATGAACGAGTCAAGTGCAACAGATCTCGGCCTTGCAATAAAGTCCATTTCCTACACGACGTCGAGGAAGTTGTTCCAGTGAAGACTCTCTGACCGGGTCATTGGGAAGAAACCTAAATGATCATTAATCTAGGAAGAGTGGAATGCTAAATTCTCTCTGGATCGTGTTGAACGTATATGCTTTCATTTATGAGAAGTATGTTCCTCAGTTTCAGGATACATTTATGTCCATGTCTTTCTCTATTAGAGTTAGGTAGTTAGTTGCCTTTTTGGTTTAAATAAGTGTTCCTCTTGCACGAGTGAGCAAGCAGAATATGTAAGAGTTAGTATTATAATAAGAGATAGTTTTTCTATGTTAGTTTTCATATGAGCAAAACAATGTATATCATTTCGAGTTTATGAATAAAAGTTGATGAAGTTTTGAGTTCAATTCTTGCATAACTAGTTGATGCTTGCTAGGGGGGCCCACTTAGTATGTATCTATTGTTAGTTAGTTAGTCTTTTATTTCATGTTGATAATAAGTTAGATTTCATTCTTAGAGTTTCAGTGCAAACTCAGTCTTATATTGTTCCTGCAGCATCGAGAATCCATCCCTGTGTTTGTTCCTACAGCATAAGGCCAGTTCATAGTTTGTTTCTCAGTCATAGTTGTTATGATTTTTGCTTTGATTAAGTTTGGAAGGCTTCACATTACATTCCTATAGCATAAGTAGAATTCCTTTCACGCATTTATTTTTGGTAAATCATGACTGAAACTAGTTCTTAGTGCACATACAGTGCCGCTCCATTTCAAGTATACATTCCTTGGTTTGACAATGTAAATGAATGACCATAAGAAGATGTTAGTCGCCTACTAGAATGTCCAATTCCTAGGTTAGGATTTTCTGTGACTTTTATATCATTTTGTGGGCGCGACCATTTTTGGCATCGTTTTCGGGGATGGTGTCAAGCTGAGAACCTGTCATAGTCATTGTTAGTAGTAGTTCAGTCTGTTATTCAAGCATTTCCAAAATTTATTTTATTGCATGCATAGAAGAAGAGACGCTCTGGGAAGATTCCTCCCTAACCTTCCATTCTTTGATAACAATCCTGAACCAGCTTATAATCTATTTGAGGAAGGAGGAGATCAATAGATCAATCCGTTTGCTGAAAACCTGCTTGTTGAACTGCCATTTGATCTAGTTGATGAAGAACCTGAAGAAAATCTATTTGTTTTGATACTCCATCAAGCAACTATGGCACGTAATCCACCTAATCGACCTCCTGCTTTTGAATCCCCCATCATTGCTCAACAAGATAATGATAACCTTAAAAATATTCCTTCTTCATTACTTCCCAAGTTCTATGGACTAGTTACAGAGGACCCAAAAACTTTCTTGTTTGAGTTTGATATCCTCTATCGCAGCTATGACTACACTTCAGATGCTCACAGGCTGAAGTTGTTTCCTGCTACCTTGAAAGAAGGAGCCCTTAGATGGTTTATGAGTTTGGGAAGAGGTGTTGTTGATAGTTGGGCAGCCATGTAAACAAAATTTCTTGAGAAATACAAGGAATATTGTAAGAGTGGTAGTAAGGGTGATGACATATTCAGAATTCAACAAAAGGAGGATGAAAGCCTGGAAGACTATATCTCAAGATTCTTGTTTTCTCTGAAAAAGAATTCAGACCATAATCTCAATGAAGAATCTCATAAACTACTTTTTCTGAGAGGAATTATTGAAACCTGTATAGACGCCCTAGATTTGATGGGAGGAGGAGATATAACCCAACTGCCTTGGGATGATATCAAGAAGATATGTCTCAACTACTCTTGAGCAATTGTTAAGAAGGGTAGAGGTCATCAAGCCAAAGTGGGAAAGTCTTCTACTAGTGGAGTTTCACAGATGGAGATCACAAATTTGTTGTCTGATTTCAAGCAGGATATCATAAACAACATGGATACACAGTTGGATACTATGCAAACTTGGAAGAAACATGAGGAAGCTGACGCAATTTTGGCTGAGTTCTGTCCACATTGTAGACAGAAGAAATGTGACTACAGATGTAAGATGGTGGCTAACCTGGAGGCTAAGTAGTTACCTACTGACTTTAAGATGGTAGAAAGTGATGATGATCAAGTATTCTTCGTCGCACAAAGGTGACCATGGGCTCAAAGACAAGGTATGCCTCAAGACCCTTTGACTTTTGGTAATCCTTATTCTAATTACAATAACCAATGACAACCTACATATGGCCCAACACCCCCTTGGAATACTTTCTTAACTATCAGAGTCCTCAATGGAAATCTCCTCAAGGAGGTTGGCAGCAACCACAAGGACAATGGATTCCACCACCAGGTAACTGGCAGCAGAATCCTCAATGGAGAAGTCCAAAGCAATGGTAGAACCAATCTCCTGGATCCCTGCAGTTTCAACAGCCATAACCTCCGGCTCTCATGCCACCTCTTGCAGCAAATACTGGCCCTCCAAAAAAAACCCCTATGCCTGCTCAACCATTGCCAAATCCTAATAATAAGTAGCAGCAACAACAACAACCTATGTATCTTGCAGAAGCCAATTAGTATCCATCTTTTTCCCTAAATATTCATGATATCCATCTCAGATCTGGAACTACTCTCCCTACTCCACAGCCGCCTGTCATTATAGAGATTCCAGACTCTGCCTCTGAACAACCTACTGATCCTGCAGAACATATACCTATATCAGATACTGTCTCTAAGGAACCTGTTCTACAGCATCAGGCCAAACTGCCTTTTCCTCAGAGATTGCAAATTACTACATCAAAGTCTATGGAAGAGCCTACCTTTGATATTTTGGATCAGCTAAAGAAGGTACACATTCAAATTCCCCTTTTCCAAGCCATTAAAGATGTCCTAATTCATGGAAAAGCCATTAAGGAGGTCTGTTTAAAGAAACCGGGAAGAAAGAAAAAGGATCCCTAAACCATCCATGTTCTAGGATAGTTGGAAGATATTATGTTAGGGAAGGTAGTCATTCCAAAATATACTGACCTTGGGAGTCCTATGGTACAAATAAATATTAATGGCCAAATAGTAAAGAATGTTTTGATTGACCTTGGTGCAGCCATCAATGTAATGACCAAGAATACAATGGAGTGTTTGAAAATCCCAACAATTCGGTCTACACCTACCGTCCTGCAACTTGCTGATAGTTCCACAGTAAAACTTGATGGAATGGTAGAAGATGTTATTTTCATCCTTGAGTCTTGGGAATACCCAGCAGATTTCACCATATTGTCCACTAAGGAAACTTTGGGAGGATATCCTATTAGCCTAGGTAGACCATGGTTAGCTACAGCTGATGCTTTTATAGGATGTCGTTTAGGAGATATGACAATTTCTGATGGTCAGTCAAGAAAGAAATTGGCTTTATATCCACCTGCCTAGCCTCAGCCAGACTTGTCTCAACCAATTTGGCTAGATTTGGGAGAGGAAACTGAAGAAGTCAATTCATTGGCTTAGTTTATGATGCTACAAACTAATCCGTTTTCACAGCTTCAGAGTGAGGATGACCTGCTTTTACATATTTTGTAGTCCAACTCTGATCTGAGTAGCTCGTCTGTTGCAAATAGCTGTCCTCAGCAGTGTTTCCTGTAGCAACTAAATTCTGAGAGCCTGTCACCTGAATCTCCTGCAGTTTATCACAACTTGCTTCCACATGAAATACAGACACCACCTTTATCAACAGCCTCAATGAATGATCTTACCAAGCAAGTAGAAGTTTCTCTAGACCACTGTCTGAACATCAATAATAAGTTGCCTCAATCTCAACAAGCTGCCCTAGTCACAATGTTGCGAGATCAACACAAAGCTTTTGCATGGGACTATGGGGATATGAAGGGAATAGATCCTCGGCTCTGTACTCATAGGATCTACATTAAGGAAGACTGTTTACCTGCTAGACAGCCTCAAAGAAGGATAAACCCAGCACTCAGGGAAATAGTTAAAACAAAGCTTCAAAAATTGCTTGATGTTGGTTTTATCTACCTCATTTCAGACAGTCAGTGGGTATCTCCATTGGTGATTGTCCCTAAAAAAGGTGGAAAATGGAGATTTTGTGTATACTACAGGAAGCTGAACACAACAACTAAAAAGGATCACTTTCCACTGCCATTTGTTGACCAAGTGCTAGACTCATTATCTGGTAAAAAGTATTTTTCCTTTTTGGATGGGTATAGAGGGTATAATCAAATTAGAATTGCCCCTGAGAATCAAGACAAAACAAATTTTACCAATCCATGGGGTACTTTTGTCTACTCTATCTTACCTTTTGGATTGTGTAATACACTTGCAACATTTCAAAGGGTAGTGATTAGTATTTTTGCTGACATTTCTCATGATTCTATGGAAATCTACATGGATGAATTCACTACTTATGGAGTTACTTATGAAGAAGCATTAGCCAATTTGGAAAAAGTGTTGAAAAGATGTCAGGAGCATAATTTGTCTTTGAATAGTGAGAAATTTTTTATGATGATGCAAGATGGAATTGTTTTAGGCCATCATGTCTCTCATGTAGGAATTCAAGTCGATCCTTCAAAAATAGAAGTTATTCTAACTTTTCCAAAACCTACAAAACAAAAGGATGTTAGAAGTTTCCTAGGACATGCTGGATATTATAGAAGATTTATCAAAGATTTCAGCAAAATAGCCAGTCCATTATATGCCTTATTGACTAAAGATTCTCAATTTAACTGGATTGAGGCTTGTGACAAATCTTTCCTACAGCTTAAGAACCTACTTACTCAGGCACCTGTTCTTCAAGGATCGAAGTGGAGTCTGCCCTTTCATATACACACAGATGCTTCTGATTATGCCATAGGGGCAGTTTTAGGATAGAAAGAGAATTTCATTGAGCATGCCATATATTTCATCAGCAAAAACTTGCAAGGCCTTGAATTAAACTATACTGTCATAGAAAAAGAATTGCTAGCAGTTGTGTATGCCCTGAACAAGTTTCAACATTATGTCACTGGTTACCAAATATTTGTTCATACAGATCATGCAGCAATAAGGTACCTCATGAATAAGCCTGCCATATCTGGAAGATTAGCAAGATAGCTCCTATTGTTGCAGGAATTTGATATCATAGTTATTAATAAGCTAGACCGAGCTAATGTGGTGGCTGATTTCTTGTCAAGACTTCAAACACCTACACCTGACACTCCTGAGGTAATTGATGATAGCTTTCCTGATGAACATCTATTTTTTATTGCTACTCAAACTCCATGGTATGCAGATATTGCAAATTATTTAGCAGCCAACAAAATTCCAGCACACTTCTCACCAAAGGAAAGACAATTGTTGGTAGAGAAAAGTTTTAACTTTTCATGGATTGTAGACTGTTTATTTTACACAGGACCTGACCAAATCATGAGAAGATGTGTTAGGGTAGATGAGACCTATGACATTTTGCATGCCTGTCATGATGAGCCATGTGGAGGGAACTTTGCAGCCAAGAGAACATCTATGAAAGTGCTTACTATAGAATATTATTGGCCCACACTACACAAAGATGCTGCAACCTACACCAGGAAATGTGACAGATGTCAATGCATGGGGAGACCAACAAGGTCTGATGAAATGCCCTTGAATCCACAAGTGGTAGTCAGTCCCTTTGACAAATGGGGCATGGATTTTGTTGGGCCTATTGATCCTCCATCCAATGGGAAATCATACATTTTGGTGTGTACTGATTATGTCACCAAGTGGGTGGAAGTGAAAGCAATGACATATGCCCGTGACAATAAAGTTGCTGAGTTCCTGTATGAGTAGATTTTTACTCAGTTTGGAGTCCCAAGGGAACTTGTTACTGATTAGGGAGCTCAGTTTACATCCAACCTAATTACTGCATTGATGAATGATTACAAGATCAGGCATGGAAAGTCTAGCCCCTATCACCCTCAAATCAATGGTCAGGTAGAGGTTACCAATAGAGAAATTGAGGCAATCCTTACAAAGATAGTCCAATTACACAAGAAGGATTGGAGCAGTCGCCTTCTTGAAACAGTTTGAGCTTATAGGACAACATGGAAAACAACTACAAGATTTACTCCTTTTGAGTTACTCTATGGTAAGACTGTCATGTTGCCAATAGAGTTTGAGCATAAGACCTTAAGGACTGCTCTCCAGCTTAACATTGATATTTCTGAGGCTCAAAAGGAATGCCTCCTGCAGTTGAATACATTGGATGAGATGAGGAAAGATGCCTTGTAGCATACTGAAACTATCCAACAACAAATGAAGAAATGGCATGACAATCATATTCGCACTAAGCAATTCCCTGCCAGTGATTGGGTGCTGCTCTATGACTCTAGATACAAGGAAAATCAAGGTAAACTCACCACCAGATGGCTTGGTCCTTATGAAATAGAAACTGTGTTTGATAATGGCTCAGTGCAGTTAGCTACATTAGATCCAGTCTGATTCAAGCTACTGGTTAATAGACATCATCTTTGGTTGTATCATAAGCCAGTGTCCAAAGATGAATTTATGCAGCAGTTTGTTTTGGATGCAGTCACTGATCTTCCTACAGCGAAAGGCTTCAGTCTTTCTCCAGCAGCTTCTCTTTAAATTCCATGTTGCATGCCCATAATAAAGGTTTCCTTTTAAAGGAAACCACGTTCTCCATTTTCCATCCATCACCGCCATTCATTCTCTTTTCTTCCACGTCATCCATCCTACCGTACCGCCCTCATTCATGGTTTCTATTCCAGCCGTCATTTCATGTTGCCCTGTGATCTTTCCTAGCATGTATGAGCATTAATTACAAGGTACACGATATCTTTTGTTATCACATTGTTTATTTATTTCATTAATTCATCAACTGCTATGTACATATCAGTCATTATCGCCCATTCTTCACTTGTCCTTTCGCACATGTGTGGACACATGTCAAATTTTTAGTAGGGGGCGGGATAATCCATTTCAAACCTTTTCTTATGTCACTGTCACAACTAATAAGATATTTTTTTATTTTCTTGTACTTTCCAAATATGACTGCATGTTTTATCCTAAACAATAATTAAACTGCTTGATATGGGTAGTTCGTAACAATCATTTCATGCATGTATTCTTTGAGTCATTCTTTGAAAATTAGAGAAAAGTGATGGAAGGACAGAAATAAACAAAAAGAAGCAGAAAGAAACAGAGCAGAAAAGTTTTTTTTGAATTTTCAGAAAAGGTTTGAGTTTCTGGAATCTCAGCAGAGGTAATTTGTGAATATGGGTGGCCAATTGGTAAGACATGAGCCTGTAGCTCATGAGCTCTTAACACAGAATCCTCAAACAGTTTAGGCATTTAGTAATTGTGGTTGGCTAAACTATTTTCTAAGGTTAGATTCCTTTAATGAGGAAGCCGCAGGTGAATTTTTAAGAACTCTTTCAGAAGGGGAAGCTTCAGTGTGGGGTCTAACAGTGGCTGTAACAGAAGAACGAATTGCTGAAGTAACTGGGCTTCCGACGGTGGGAGAAAATTTCTCTTCAGATGTTGTTTCTGATAGGGCAGAATTTACAGTACCAACTGATGGACCCTTGGAGGTCTCTAAACAAGGATGCAAATGAGTGTCGCTGCCCTTTCCATATTCAGAATATGTTGCATTCATAATTAGGTACTTAACTTGTGAGGGATGCTTCTCCTATTTACATTCCTACCATTTTAAATTTTTGAGTCATATGAGGCATGGTTTAGCTATTAATGTCCCAAATTTCTTGCTAAATATTTTGAAACAAAGTTCCCATAAAACCCAGAGGGGAAGGGACAAATCTATTGCCCATCATGCCCTCATTAAACTATTGATTGAGCGTTCCCCGAGGGATGTATCAACCCTTTCTTGGCAATAATTTTTTTCCCAAAAGGGTCTGCAACTTCCAGAGCCTCCTAGAGCACTCCTTGCACAACCCAAGAAAAAGAAAAAGAGAACAAAATCTACAAGGAAGAAGAGAAAGAATCATCTGCTCCTGCATCATCTGCTCTTGCATCATCTGTTCCTACAACCACCACACATGAGCCCTCTACCCATGTACAAACCAGGTCTGCTAGTAGAAGAGAAAAAAGAAAAATGAAGGTAGGAGAGTCATCTAGGGCAGAACAAACCCCAGAGTCTGACCCTCATGTTCAAAGACAACAGTGTCCTTCTCCTGCAACACCTTCTCTTGTAGCAGTTCCTCCTGCAACAACACCTGTTGCCACTGCAGTTTCACCATCATCTTCTTCTGTTGAGTCTGAACCCTCTAGGAAAGTCAGAAAGAGGAAAGCCACGAGAGTGCCTCCTGCAGCTGCCACATTGCCAAAAAGAGTTTCAGCAAGGAAAAAATGTAAAGTCACCTCAACATCTGCTCAACCTGAATTTATAATAATAATTTCAGAGGACTCTGAAGAATGCAGTCATGATGATTCTTAGAATGTATCTGAGAATGTTCCACATAGCCCACCTGTTGTTCCTGAGGAAATGCAAAATGAGCCAATGGAAGTTGACGAAGCACAACATGATAGTAATAAAAGGGGAATCCCAAGTCTTGATGACTTGGCTGAGGCAGCTAAGCAAATTTTAGAGGAAGTACAATCTCCTCCTGCACATCAATAGGAATTCATCCTACAGCAAGAGGAAGAACAACCTGAACAATTGGAAGTGTCCAATGAAGCCTCATTACCCCTTGCAACTTGTCAAGCAATGTTTATAAGAAGACTTTTTTGATTGAATTTTTAGAATACCTTAGGACCACATGGATACCGGTCACATTTCAAACCTTGAGTTTCCACCACTTAGCCAAGACTGAAATTCAACAAAGTCTTTGGGAGGAAGAGAAGAAGAAACTGGAAAGAGAAATTGAAAGGCAGAAACAGGAAATTCAAGAAATGAAAAAGAAAATGGATGAAATGATGAAAATAACTGGTAATATTGTGAAGTGTAGACCACTGCCTAGGGTCTATGCTATGTGCCTAAAGGAACAATTTCTTTGGTTTCAATTAATGAGAATTTCAAAGAATTTAGATCCTGTTATTCATACAACCAAATAATTTTATGATGCATACCAAGTAGCCCCTAGTTGGCTAAAGAATTCTTTATGTGAATTTTATTTGCATGGATTGATAATTCCCTCTGAAACAAAGTGGAATCCACTTATTTATATTGGTGATATTCATTTGAGGTCACTCATGTCATGGGCAGCCAATGAAACTAATTATGGCAGACAATTGGAAGCCTATGAAGAAGCTAAAAGGGATGAGCCTATCCCACTATGACCAGAAAGCTCAGATCCTTACACAATGCTGAAAACTTGGCTTACTGTTGCATATGGGTTCAATGATCAAACACAAAGAGTAAAAATATTTGATATCAAAAAGAAAGTGTATGAAGAATTCAAAGGCCAACCATATCTATTTTGGAAGCTTGCCTCTTCTAGAATTGAAAAGAGATGGGAGAAATTGACTGTTGGGCTAAGGAAATCTGAGCCACAGCCCCCTGAATTTTAAAGTAGCCCTTGGAAGGATAGAGAAGTACATACAGCTTGGTCTTTAGAAGAGGTTCGAGTTATGGTTGCCAATAACATTTTGACCTCTGATTTTAATGTGGCCACTTTATCCCTATCGAGCTACAGATGTTAATAATGATACAAAAACTCTCATTTATGAAAGATGGCAACATTTCAAAGGTTTCTATTATAAATTTGGGACTGTGCCAAAAAACCATACTACTCCTACGGATTTCAGGGAAACAACCAGGAAACTTAATGCTAGTGGACCATCATTAGGTTAAGTAGGGGGAAGATGATGAGCTCAGGATATGCTCATAATTTGAGTATTATGATGTATTGTTAATATCTCTACTCTTATTGTTAATGGATGTTTTAACTCTTTTATTAAAGACTTTTGGGTAGTATCCTGTAGCAATACATTCTTATATTCCTGTATCTTAACATCTCTATGTGTCCTATTAATTACCCCGTTTGACTTTCCGAATGACTGATATAATGCATATGGTTTTTGAATAATGAGATAGATTTAATATGTGATTAATGAATGTATCGTGTTGTTCGCCACACATGCTTTCTTTTTCTTCTGTTGCCATGTGCATCGCAGGTTGTTGAAGGGAGCATGAACGAGTCAAGCACAGTAGATCTCGGCCCTACAGTGAAGTCCATTTCCTACACAACATCGAGGAAGTTGTTCCAGTGAAGACTCTCTGACCGGGTCATTGGGAAGAAACCTAAATGATCATTAATCTAGGAAGAGTGGAATGCTAAATTCTCTCTGGATCGTGTTGAACGAATATGATTTCATTTATGAGAAATGTATTCCTTGGTTTCAGGATACATTTATGTCCACGTCTTTCTCTATTAGAGTTAGGTAGTTAGTTGCCTTTCTAGTTTAAATAAGTGTTCCTCCTACGCAAGTGAGCAAGCAGAATATGTAAGAGTTAGTATTATAATAAGAGAGTTTTTTTGTGTTAGTTTTCATATGAGCAGAACAATGTATATCATTCTGAGTTTATGAATAAAAGCTGATGAAGTTCTGAGTTCAATTCTTGCATAACTAGTTGATGCTTGCTAGGGGGGCCCACTTAGTAAGTATCTATAGTTAGTTAGTTAGTCATTTATTTCTTGTTGATCATAAGTTAGATTTCATTCTTAAAGTTTCAGTGCAAACTCAGTCTTATATTGCTCTTGCAGCATCGGGAATCCATCCCTGTGTTTGTGTTACATATTTTTCGCCTCAGCTCAAATGGAGGAGCTGGCTGATTGTTATTTAACATTATGAAGAATTGTAGTATCATGTTTGAATGCGGTTTCACATCTTTATCATTATGCATTGAATATCAGTTATGCATTTTAGTGAGGTGGAGTTGCAGAGTGCCATTTAGAAGTTGCAGTTTTAAAAGAAAGACAAAATTGAATACATGTGCAAAATAGCATTTCAGATGCTTTTATTCATTTTGAAAAGAACTCATATTTTTTACAAGGCTTAATTTGATTTCACAATCAGAATAGTATTACAACATTGCATAAGATGCATTTTTATTTTCAACTGAAAAGCAAAAATTGAAATCAAGGATCCACACAAGCTGTGGATATAACTATAACTGTTCTAATACATTTCTAACAGCACAATGCACTACTGAAGATGCGAAAGGAGAACATATAAGCAACAACATAGTCATCATTGCCTGATTATCGACACTTGATGTTGAATGGTACACCTCGTCGTCTCAAGCTTCGTCGACCTGTAAGAGGAAAAGAAGGGTGTTAGTGGCTCCGACTATGACATAACTCATATGATGCACTTACAATAGTACAGTATACTATTAGCAATGCATTGAAACAATCAAATTCAATCAAATGCAGTTTGAAAGAAGTGAGCTGAAGGAGAAGTATCAAAATCATAATCAACATGTTCTATTTTTTATGCTAACGTTGTTTGCTTCCTTGTGCAGGTATAGGTAAAATCATGAAGTTGAACATTGTTTGAAGACCAAGCATGTGGAGTAAAATGGGCTCCCACAAGGGTAGAGCCCGACATGCTGCCCTATGCATTAAATGGGCTGCTTTTGAAAGATATTTCATCATATACATCAAACAAAATGAAATACAACTGAAAGAGTAAAATAGAGTTATCCATCAAGTAACAAAACCAACTGTGCATTCATAACGATCAACATTTCTTTCTGAAGGCTACATGTGAATAGTGAGTTTAGTTCACTTAAGGAATTTAACAAAATGGAGTTGCATCAGAAATTGTTGAATTACTTCATTTTTTGTGCTGATTATAATCATGTGTCATGTGAGTTTCAATTCATTATTTCTCTTTTGGATAGTGAACAAGCATACATAGGCCTTAATGATTTGTTCTAATTTTCATCATCAAAGAGAACAGTTTATGAGAGCAGTTTTTGCAGTGAAATATAAAAATGCATGAAGAGTACCATGTTGCTCACGAGAACAAATATAGACAGTGCACCTGAGTGTTAGACAAATTTTTAGTTCTGAGTTGACTGGTGAAGAAATACTACATTATCAATGGTAATAATAAAGTGACCTTTTCAGAAAAATAACAGAGGAGCAAGTATTTTCTTCCCAGAATGATTCCAAGTTACCAGTTATACATTTGAACCGGTGTTTAAAAGTGGTTCATACTGATGCAATGTTTCAATTCAAAAGCAAAATGGAAAAAACTTCTACAGAATTCAAGTGTAGGAAGTGAAAGTTGTTGTGTTAGAATTAAGGAAGAAGCAAACAGTTTGTTTCCAGAAGAAGGTTTTGAGGTGTCAGTTGTGCCTAGGAACTAAAGACTAGGTACATTCCAGTATGATTCAATGTTAGGATAAAAGCCCTGTATAAGTGCTAAAATAGAAAGAAACAGGAGTTCACTTTGTATCAATTTGAGATTTCAGATCTTAACTATGACAATTTTTGTTGCAAGGGAGTAGCCGGATTCAGTAATGAACGCCAGTGATACAATACTCAAATATGGGGTACCAGTTATTAGGAGATACAACAAAAGCAGTGAATTCATTTTGGTTGTGATGGTGCCTCAAATAGGATCGTGTGTCAATAATTAGTCAAGGACAACAATCAAATGTGATGTTCTTTCATTTTGTTTTCAATGAGATTTAAGTGTCAAGAAAGACATCACTTGTAATAGGTCAAAGCCATGAATTTGACACAACAAATGTGCAGGATTGTGATCGTTTTCAGATTACTCAGTCAAGGTCTTGACAAAACCGTGAGGTAAAGTTTCTGTCATATCTACAAGATGAGCACAGAATGCAATAGGAGACCATAATGTATTTTTAATTTTGAGCTTCATATGTATAAGAGGTTCCAGAATGTGCATTCAAGACAGATCTTTCAGATTCTTAGTACCTGGAGAGTACTCTCAGAATGTGAATGCTGGATGTTCTTTATAAGGATAGTTTACAGCTCCATGTTAATAATAGTTCCGTGAATTGAGCTTAGGTATTATAGCTATCAAGAAAGGTCACATAAATACAAAATGTCACTGGTTATTTGAGTCATAGATCCTGAAAGAAATGCAAGTATACAGTTTATCACCATTTCAAGCAAGTATGGGAGGTCGAGTTCTGTCAGAAATAAAATACATGCTTTTGCTTTGAAAATTCCAAAACCCATGATATTGTTTTGTTTCAGAAGTGTGGGGTAAATCACTGTTTTCTCTAGCTCAAGCCATATGGATAGAACGAATAACAATTACTTCATAATCTCAAATTCTTTTAGAATACAAAAAATGCATTTTTCTTCAGAAATTTCGAATACCCACATGAGGGTTTGCTTTTGAAAAGTACAGAAATATGATAATTTATGATACCCATATGGGTTTTTCATGAAAACAACAGTAAATTACAAATGTAAAGATTTTGTGCTAGGTCGAGCTTCAGAAGAGAAGCAAATGCATTTTCCTTCAATAATTCAAAAGACCCATTTCCAGTTTAGCATCAAATACAGAAGGATGGAGTTCCCCCTAAAAAATTCGAGTACCCATTTTCAGGGTTGGCTTCAAAATGCAGAAAAATCAATTACAGAGATAACCCATGTGAGATCTAGAGTAAAATGACAAGAATATAAAATGACTACAAACTCTCAGATTTGAGTCGAAATACAGAGAAAGTAAAATGCAGATTTATTGAAGTTCCTATGATACTCACAAACAGAGGTGCTTTTTAATTAATATAATGGTAGTTTTTTATTCTGGGTCGAGCCCAAAATCTGCAAAAATGCTTCCTATAGTGCTCTTTTGGCACGGCCTATACATGGCCAGAAGATTCATGAAATAAAGAGAGTTTTTTAGAGTTTCTATAGAGCAAAGAAAGTTACCAGCTTAAATTTCTGATAGAGTCTAAAGCCGCGGCCAAAGTTGTAGATGGTTTCCCAATGCAGGGGTTCGAGTTTCCAACTGATGGCCAAGTTCTCACTGGTGAATGGAGCGCAACAATGAGCACGAGAAGCACACATATATGCAGAATAAAGACATCAGAGTGAGTTCACCATGGCCTCAAGGCCAAAATAGAGGTTATAAAAACTGTTAAACTAAGCTTACCTTTGCACAGTGAAGGAGAATAAGAGCACAAGTCGAAGCTTTCATAGAGTGGATTGTAGAAGTTGAGCTCGAATTCATGATGGCATGAAGAAATCAAGGTAAGAGAGAGTCAGAAATGAACAGGTCGTGCCCTTAGGGCTTGATGATATTCGAAATAATGAAGTAGAACGGCTTCATACTTCAAAGTCAGACTTACCCACTAGAATTCTTGGTCAACTAGAGAGCAAGGGAATATTTCTATGCACACGGGCTCGAATCCAACACCATCATAGCAGCGTTGTTCATGCAGACAGAAGTTCTTTCTTTCCAAAGTCACAGGTGTGAAATGATGATAATTAGGGTTTGACCTTGTTTTGATCAAAGCCCTAATTCGAGCCTTATGAAGTTCCAGAATGTTCATTCAAAAAGCACATGTTGAATATCAAATGGTGGTTGAACCCATAATATTTTCCATATGATTTATTCAAACCTAAGTCTAAATCAATGATTATGTAAGGCCGAAATTCTATGCTAGGGTGATGTCTTAGGTGTTGAAGACTTATTGTTTCGCCTTAGAGAAGTGTGGGTTTATGCCTTAGGGTATTATTTTTTAATGAAGAGGAAATTAGGGGAGATTTATGAAGGCCTTATGCTTGGTGCCATATTTTAGGGTTTCTCATTTTAATTGGTTTTATGAGAAATCAATGAGAAGTTTTGATATAAGAAGATTGTGTAATATGTTTTTTCGATTTTTGAGAAAATCAGAATGATATCTTGGAGAAATAAGTAGTTTTATTTTTGCAAAAGATTTCCAATCTTTGAGTTGCAAAAATAGACAAATTGTAAAAAACTGCATCTTGTAAAAGCAGAAGCATAAAAGCGATATTTTATAAGTTGCTTTATGTTTTCTTGCTATTTTTAGAGATCTTTTATTGAATTTTCTTCTTGGTCGGATTCCAGTTTTATCTTGGAGAGATAAGGTGTTTTTGTGCTTTTAAAAGTAGATTTAGCCTATTTTTAGAGGCTTGACAGGTTCATCATAAAAGCATTGTGCTTTTTTTTTCTTTTAAGTAGTTTTTTGAGTTTGTTTGAAGCCTTTTTTCCTTGAGCTTTTTCTGAGCTCAGATTAGGGTTTCCTTGAGAGTTCTTTTGATAGATTTTGTCTTTCAACTCTCCATTCTCAGCAATTCAGATCAGAGTTTCTTGCCCTTACTTATTTTGGGGAGCTTGTAAACCTTTTGATACTCAGTTTTGGATAGATTGACACTCTTCCAGTTTTAATAGAGCAGCAAATTTCTCCTTCTTATTTTCTGTCTCAAATTTTGTAATGGAAATCTGATGTACTTGTGTTTTCAAATTGAAATCCTTTTATGTCTTGCTGTTATAGGTGGTGTTTCAGAATTACATGTTTCAGGTTGCATGTTGTATTTTTTTTCCAGATCTTCATGCGAATCACTGATGAGATGTGTGCCAATGAGATTGTGAGGATTACTGCAATAGAGAAGTTGTTATGAGTGGTTAGGTTTGAATTCTTATAATTTTGGTGAATCATCTTTTAGAAATAGGTTTTTATGTTCAGTTATTCTCCACCCCTTTCCTCAAAAGCTGTTTTAGAATATAATTCATCATTTGGAGAACCAGCTCACTCTAGAGATTCCTCTTTCGCGTAAGATCACCCACATCTGAAAGAGATTTCCATGTTTCAGTAGTTTGTAGAATACTGCATTCAGTAGGGTGCAAAACTATTGATAACAGTTTGTTCCTGCAGCATAAGGCCAGTTCATAGGTTGTTTCTCAGTCATAGTTGTTATGATTTCTACTTTGATTAAGTTTAGAAGGCTTCACATTACATTCATGTAGCATAAGTAGAATTCCTTTCACGCATTTATTTATGGTAAATCGTGACTGAAACTAGTTCTTAGTGCACATATAGTGTTGCTCCATTTCAAGTATACATTCCCTGGTTTGACAATGTAAATGAACAACCATAAGAAGATGTTAGTTTCCTACTGGAATGTCCAATTCCCAGGTTAGGATTTTTCGTGACTTTTATATCCTTTTGTGGGTGTGACCAATGCTCTTGTGAAGTCTTGGAATGCTTAACTCTTGCTTACTTGACTTGATAACATGTAGGCCTTATTGAAATAATGATTTGAAAGCTCATTTATATAGGAAATCCATCTAATATCCTGTGTATTAGATCCCAAATGCCAACATATATGAAATTTAAACTTAAAACCCATTTTTTCTCACTCAAAAACTTGAAAATAGGCCAAATGGGACTCATTCGCCATCTATGGCGAATGGATCCCACCTGGATGGGACTCATTCATCCAAAGTGGTGAATGGGTACCATAGGGCTTATTTTGATTGCTAAAGTGTCGGGGAGTGTGTAAATGTTAGGTTTTTTATTGAAATATTTCTTGGGATGCACAATATAGGGTCATAGGGGCCTATATTAAGGTCATAGATGCAAGGGGGCCCAAAATCTAATGTGAAAGTGTAAATAAATACATTTTACAATATTAAATTAATGAAAAATTGGGTATATTTAGCTTAGAATGGCCCTAAATCTAATGTGAATGTGTATGAAACATTACAAAACTAGATTAGGTCCATTAGGCCTCCTAAATTTAATGTGAAGGTGTAAATAAATATACTTTACAACACTAAATTAAGGAAAAGTTAAGTTAATTTATCTTAAAAAAGGACCGAAGACCTAATGTGGATGTGTGAAACACCTCACAACACTAGATCAAGGTGACATCAAGTCCAATTTACCATTAATTATTCCCAAATTAAGTGTGAAAATATAAGCGACGACATTTTTTGACACTACATTTAGCCCCCACTTTAGTGAGAGGATGAACTTGCTTCAAACTCACACTAAAGTAGACATTCAAGAGGGGTCCTCATGTACCAATGCAAGTGACAAAGGGTGAAAAAGATCAAAGGAGGTGGCCAAGCCCCCAGGATGCATGATCCTATGTCAAACCAACATAAGCACAAAATGACATGCACAAGGTCTATGATTTGCAGCAAAACAAGATACAAAAACATACAATGCCAAAGATATAAATAAGAAAGAAAAGAATAAGATAATTGGATTTAGCTTTGACAAAAATGTGCTCATTTTGGGGCCACGAAACTTCAGGTCATCCGCGGGGTAAGTAATCCAAGAAGGTGAGACACATACACATGTAGCCGATATGCGCTCACACACACACGTGAGTGGCTAAGGGAAAGTCATGCATTTGTTTGGCTCCCATACAACCAGACCAAAGCTATACCTCCTGATAACTTTGATAAGGTGCCACACAATAATGATCTTTAAGCTTCATGAGACAAGAACAACTTCATATGGTTGGAGCTCATGAACAAACAAGATGGCTCCACAGGCATGCAAAGTGTGTTATGCAAGGTGGCCATATAACCAATGTAAATAGTGTAAGGAATGTTCAAAGGGATTTTGCTTAATTCGTGCAAGGTCTCTTCTTAGGGAACATTGTTCCTAATGTCTCCAAGAGAGGGCAAGTCAAAGAAATATCACACTCTAAGAGGGAATCAAGCCTAATGACACCACCAAGAAAAGGACACATCACAAGAAAAAATAAAATAGTGCAATGAAACATGAGTGTTGATGTATGCCCCCACTTTAAATCAATTGCTAACATCATTACTATGAGCAATTGCTTTAAAGTAGAAGAAGACATGAGAGATTATTTAGAAAGCCCTATGCCAAGTCATATGTTTCTGAATCAAACTACATCATGAATAAGTATGTCACATGCGAGTCAACTTAAGGCATGTTGTCCACATCCCAAGCTTTCTCTTATATGTAGGTGAAAGGTGATCAACTAGCCAAAAGATACAATGACAAGTGACATATGAGGACAAGGCTACTTAACCCCTTGCCCCCACTTAGTACGGGACAAGGGTGATCTGAATAGGATTTCAAATAAGTTTCAATTAGAGGAACTAGGTGCTTCAACACAAGGAAGAGCACCACAATCCTTAAGATGTTGAATTTTATTGCTTAAACCTTCACATTTTTTAGTAGAATGACCATGAACTCTATGATATGCGCAAAATGAATTTTTTTAGTAAAATTTATTTCATGTTCTTGGGGGGAGAGATATCAAAAGATCTTGGAGGAGTCTTGACAAGATAATCTCTTGATAAATAGTAGAAGATGTTCCTTTATTTATGCAAGAATTCATACACACACTAAATGATAAGGCTTTAGATGTGTAGACATGTAAAATATATAGATTGATATCGCACACTTGATCCTTATCTACTAACATCGCTTCATCTTGAATTATCCCTCTGTCTAACCATTTAATTGAATAGCCTTATTTGATTAAAGTCATCATAATTCCCCTTTTAATTAAATAAATCCCTCAATTTAATTAAATCTTTATCTCTATGTAATTAGCTAGGTCATTTCATCTTCCTATCTTTATTTAATTAAATAATCCATAATTCATTTTATTAAATCTCTATAGTTCCTCTATTAAATTAAATAAATCAAACATTTATCTAATTTAATCAAACATCACCCCCTTTGGTTAAATAAATCAAAATATTTATTTAACTAGGTCTTAATCATTTTCATCTCTTTTTGATTTATTTCAACCCACAAGTCTAAATCAATTAGTCAAATCACCTAATCTCCTCTTAAATTGATCAAAACTTGATTAGTTTAATCTAATTGCATGTCACATCCTCTAGCTTTTCCCACTTGCACAATAAATCAATTTATTTGATTTATTAAATCTCTATTTACTTTCAAAAAGGCATCCAAGTGGGAATATTCTTCAAATTTGAAATATCCCCCCAAATAGACATGTTCATCCAACAAAGCATTTAAAATCTCTTACATGTCCTTGTGCATTGAGCCAAGTGTCATTTAACTCCTCTTTCATCCCCCCTAAACACGTCATTTCATCAAATTCAAATATTAAAACTTGCACATTGATCAAAATGTGCTCATTCCTCCACCATTCACATAATGACATGTGGCTTCTTCTCATTTGTTGAAGATTAGTCCCACATTGATCCATTTTTGACATCTCTTCAACTTGACATTCTATAAATAAGAGATCTTATTCCTCATTTGATCATCCACAATTTGAGTAAGCTTACTATACTCAAATACATCATCGAAGAATTTGCAAGATTGATCAATTTATCAAATCCATAGCTAGGTTATGTAGGTTTTTCATCATGGAGCACACTTGAATCTTCAACAAAGTGGATCACCATCACCATTCATCATCAAAGCTTGCAAAGGAGCTGGGAAAGGGCCAATTTCCACATCAAATTGGCACCAAATCCCCCATAGGATCAAGAGTTTGCATTATTTGAATATGATTTACACTCTTTTATTGCTTCTGATTGCATTTCTTGTTTTCATTTCCTATTTTGAATGATGTTAATGGATTTTATGGGGAACCTATATTCTAACTTGCATTTGATCTTATTAATATGTTCATTTGTTGTGTTCTTGCAGGTATAGGATATTGGTTCACAAGATGAAAAGGGAGATAAGGGAGGTAAACCTAGACCTTTCTTGAAAGAGTATGGTATGTTGGTTTGTTTTGTGTGTTCATTGTATCTATGTGTAGAAGGGAGATTGTATCCAATACCATAACAGTCTTTCAATTTAGATGAAGGGGGTTTATGCTTTTGAGAAGGATTGGTTTCTTTGTGGGAACATAAATCTTGTTTAAAGTTATGCATTGTCCCCTCATGAGGGATGGGAGTTACATAGCCCCCATCATCACCATGGGGTAATGTTTTTGACATAGAACCAAGTTGAGAAAATGAAACATAAGGTTCTTTTGGTTTAGGTGTTGAGATTTCACACTCTCCTATAAAGGAAGGTGTAAAACCCCAGTCATCAGTTAAACTTGTATCTGAAAAGGAATCATTTATATATGACTCTTTGGATTTTGAAGGTGAGATTATGGATTCTTTATTGAAAGGAGGCGTAAAATATAACGACCCCCAATTATCACTAAAGAGTTTTGTTGTAGGTGAATGATTAGCATAAACTTGTATAGATTCAAATTTTGATCTTGGAATGAAAGTATTAGGGGAGTTGGAAGTGTTGTGATCATATGATTCATAGCTTTGTTCATCTGCTTCAATCATGTATATCTTGTTGTTTTATTAAAATTTCATTATGTGTTGAAGAGTAGATGTGACTCCTTTCATAGCATGAATCCATGGTCTCCCTAGGAGAAGATGGTATGAAAGAGGTCCTGACATGATATGGATAGAGGTAGGAAACACTACATGTCCGACCTCAATAGGTAATGTGATCATTCCTATTGGTTGCCTATGAGCATTGTCAAAGCCACAAATATGATCATCATTAAGTTAATGAGCCTTTTTTCCATGCCAATTTTGTCTAGGAGGTCAATGCTACAAACATTAATTTCTACTCCATTGTCTATGAGAGTGTGCCTAACTGTAGTTTCATTAATGATCACCTTTATCATTAAGGCTTCATTCTTGTTTTGAGTCTCAAATGAGGGAAATTCATGTTTAGGGAATGTGATTTTTGACTATGTGACTTGCATGGGATGAAAGGAGGATGTTGCATTGATTGATTTCATATAAGATTGTATTTCCTCCTACTTTATTTGCAATATTTCTTGAAATAGACACTTGTATGTAGGTGATAATTGAATGAGTTGCCACACAAATATATTGGCGGGAGCCTTTTTAAGGTATTCAACACTAAGCACATTATATTGATGAAATGGTAATGCTGCGGGAGTGACTTGTGGTCCCCTAAATGTTTGAGCAACTGTGTTATATCTCAATTGCTGCAAAACATTGTTGTTGTTAAGTTGCATCATAGATTTCAAGAAATATCTTACTTTCTTATGTGATTCGCTAATGTGAGGTGACTTAGGAAGCTCACCAATTAAAGGAGATCCAATTGGTGTCATCATATCCTCAACAAGCTCGTGCCTATTTGTATGATCTCTTAGTGAAGAGGAGTCTAATGTCACTTCATCATATTCATCTAAGGAAGCACCATTACATTTTCCAATGTTAAGATTTTCTTGCACCATGATATCCTCCCTAGGAGGAGAGTTTTTAGGAGAACTACAAACTAAGTTTTCATGAAATTCAAAGGTTGGTTCTTCTAAAATGACTTCATCACAAGTAGGGGAATGATCAATGGTTGAATTTTCTTGTTCATCAATAATGTTATTGTCTTGTTCCATAAGATTCTCATGACTTTCATTGGTTGTGTTTTCTAATATCAAAGTATCTTCTTCACAACTAGGAGAGATACTAGGAGAAGAACAAGTATGATTTTCATTATTATTTATGCTTTCATTCCTATGTCCCTTAATGTACTCCAAAATAGGATAGGTAGGGGAAGGATCATAAAGAGGGTTTTTATAGACCTTAAATATTTTATCATTTAACATGAACATATCCTCATCATTTACAATCTCATCCTCTTTCAATAAGTCATTTTGTAAAGTAATGTTTAGAAATGTGTCTATGATTTCATTTTCTTGTGCTATAATAACTTCCTAAAGGGGATGAGGAGAAGGACAAGCAAGATCTTCATGATTCTCAATGATTGTATCTTCTTTCTCCAAGACACCTTCATCACTAAATGGAGAGGTATTGGGAGAAGAACAAGTATGATCGTCATGAATGTCCCTACTTGTATCGTCTTCTATCACATCATTCCCACATATAGGAGAGATAGGAGGGGGGTAGGTTTAAGGAAAGCATCAACATTTTCACTCTCTTGCACTAAGAAACTCTCATAGCTAGGGAATGTATTGAAAGAATGACTAACATGCTTATTGACTAACTTTTTCTTTGTAATCTTGGAAAAGACTAAAACTAGCATTTTTGAACAATAATCTATGCAATCTCAAAATACAATGTAAAGACCTAAAATGTAATGCAATTTTTAGATTTCAATCAAGGTAATTTACTGATTACACTATGTAATGATCTAAAAATGAAATGTTGTGAATGCAAATTTGGAATTGAGTAATGCATGAAATGAGTCAAATTAAGCTAGATCTAATGAAATGCATGCAACAAAAACTTATTCAATTGAAACAGATAGTTAATGGTAGCAAACAAAATTGCATAAACAAGGTTTTCAATGTTGTAAAAGCCAATTTCAGATGTGCACTGGGACTGATTCACCCAAGGTGGCGAATGAGTCCTAGTACGGATTTTTTTCAAATTTTTAGAATATTTCAATTGATTTTTATGATTTTTGTGTTGTATGATTTGTAAACTAAATGCAAATGCATTTTTTAGATGGTTTTTGATGATTTGAGATGCAAAAATGCAACCTACATGCACTTTTACTAATGCAAAAAATTGAAACCCTAGATGCCAATTAAATAATGCAAACCATAATGCAATGTTAATGCAAGCTAGATCTAGGATGAGAATACACTCCAAATGAGAATTATAATGTTCTAAATGTAAGTACACCAAAATTAAATGATGAAAAAGTGGGGCAGGGTGCTATCATAGGTTTTAGGACATAGAGAACATCGAATTCACCAATTTCATTCAAGGATAACCCTTGAGATCTCAATGCAAAGGAGAAAGAGATCTTGCGAAAGGGTTGTACTAAGGACTAAATGCAAACTAATAAGGGGTTCACTACCAAGCTATATCTTGGAAAAATGTATGAAATGCAAGATGAAATGCTTAACCCTAATTCAATGCAATGCTTCACTAAATGACCTAGAAAAGTGTGTAAACCAAAACAAAAAATTCAAAATAGAATGTGTGCACTTGAAGATATGATGATGACTGGAAACAACTCTAAAATGCTAGAAATTTTGAATTTTTGACCTAGTGGGACTCATTTTCCATTATGGGAGAATCAGTCCCAAATGTGGATAAGATTACAACCTTGCAAATGAGGAGGAAATTCCAACAAATTCCTCCAAGCTTGTAACCTAGTCTTCAATGATCCTTCAAGTCTTCAAAGCACCTAGATCTGCAATTATAGAAAGAAAGCGAGAGAAAGTGTTGATTGTTAGGGAATAGGGGTTTTCCTTGGTCAAACCCCTTTTAGGTAATTAAACCAAATGATGAAATAATGAAAGAAAGACATGAACAATGATACCTTGAATGATGCCTTGTAGATGATGTCTTGTAAATCTGCAACTCAACATGAAATGGCCATGAAGGATGTAGATCTTGATCTTGACAATACGAATAAAAAAATGATTGATCTCGGTTCTTCAATGCTACATCACAACACTAGCTCAATAACATGCTTGATGCTTGGTGTGCTTGACATGATGATGGATCTTGAATTTTTGCAACAATTGATGAAGAATTCTACTCTTGAATACCTTAAAAATGATCTTGAATGCTCTCTTTATGCTCTCTTGATGCTCTTGTGAATTCTTGGAATGCTTAACTATTGCTTGCTTGACTTGATAACATGTAGGAATTACTGAAATAATAATTTGAAATCTCATTTATATAGGCAATCCATCTAATATTCTGTGTATTAGATCCCAAAGACCAACACATATGAAATTTAAACTTAAAACCTAATTTTTACTACTCAAAACCTTGAAAATAGGCCAAATGGGACTCATTCGCCATATGTGGAAAATGGGTCCCACTTGGATGGGAATCATTCACCCAAAGTGTTGAATGGGTCCCACAGGGTCTATTTAGATTTCTAAAGTTTCAAGGAGTGTGTAAATGTTGATCTTGTCAGGTTTTGATTGAAATATTCCTTGGGATGCACAATATAGGGTCGTATGGGCCTATATTAAGGTTATAAATGCAAGGGGGCCCAAAATCCAATGTGAAAGTGTAAATAAATACTTTTTACAACATTAAATTAAGGAAAATTTTGGTATATTTAGCTTAGAAGTGCCATAAATCCAATGTCAATGTGTAGGAAACATTACAGCACTAGATTAGATCCATTAAGCCTCCTAAATTTAATGTGAAGGTGTAAATAAATACACTTTACAACACTAAATCAAGGCAGGGTTAAGTTAATTTAGCTAAAAAAGGGCCCAAGACCTAATGTGGATGTGTAAAACACCTCACAACATTGGATCAAGGTGACATCAAGTCCAATTTACCATTAATTATTCCCAAATTAATTGTGAAAATGTAAGCGACGATATTTTTTGACATTACACTAAAGCTTGGATGAGAAATTGAGGATAGTTGGTCTCAAAAAAATTAGATGCAACAAAAACAAGGATCATAGTGCTCCGAGTCTACTTTCTAAACTACTATTTTCTTTTGAAAATGGTAGAGATTAAGGGGTTCAAAAAAGGGAGCCACAAAAATTGGTGTTGTTTTTGTCAAAAAGCATTACATAGCATCTGTTGTGCCCCCCTCAAAAGGTTAATTTTTGTTTTGGTATTTTTAAAATCGCTTTGGTGAGAAATTAACTAACAACATATAGTTTATGCCTAATTTTTCTAATAATTTTTTAATGAATATATGACTTTTTACTAATTTTCAAAGTGAACACATCTTGAAAATCAAAATTTTGGTTGTCACTCCTAATTTTTTTGAAAACTAATAAAAATCAATTATTTTAGAATACATGTAGAATGGAGTATAGTTTATTAAAATGTAATTTATTTGAAATTTCAATGAACGGTTAAAAAATAAAGTCAAAAATACCATACATTGGCTTTTGACAAAAAATGAACACACAAACAAAAAAAATTAAAGATGAAATCCTTAACATTATCAAAATGTGAAAAAAATTACATTGTTTAATAGCTAAGAGAGAGACTAACATTACCCAAGTGTTTGATTTACTCGGCCTTGAAACTATTGGGAAAATGTATCTCAACCTTGCAATTACATAAGTTACTATTGATACATGATGTACTATTCATACAACGCTGATGGGGGTGTGGGGGGGTCCCCACCGCAAGGGGACTAGGGGGATCATCCCCCTAACTAGGGGTCCAGGGGGCAATGCGCTCCAGTGGGGGCTTAGGGGCAGTGCCCTCAGAAGCCAAATTTTATGTACACTTTATTATTTTAAATATAGACCATTCATCATTGTGTCTGATATTTGACGGTCGATATTTTTGTTGGCTTGAATTGTCCTAGAAGGCAACCCTATTTTATGAGGTCATTGTATTACAACTGCATATTATGATGTATTTTGAGAGTCGGATAGTGGTTGTGTTACCTCTAGATCTCTGGTAGGTGATACTCCTGTGAGAAGCTTTCTCTGCAAGTATTGTGTAATATTTTTGATTTATGAATAATATATTAGGCGGATTTTAGAGTGTGGGGTTTTTCTCTTGAAAGGGTTTTCCCCACATAAATCATTGTTTTGGGGTATGCATGATATTTTTGTTTATTTCTATTTTAAGTTTTTGTAACTATTAAAATCTGTAAAAGTTTTACATTATTATCCTCTCAATATTAGTGTAGGAAGTTGTTTTGCTACATTAGCTTCCGTATAGACACACATGCAAACCTAATGGTTTCCACAAACGAGATTATGTGAAATTTTGTATTATATGAAAAAACACATCTTTGGATGTTGGGAAGGCACTCCAAGCCTTTGGGTTGGAAATCCAAAGCAAATCCAAGACAAAGGCTTGGGGATTCCCAAAGTAAGACATAACATGAGCGCAATATAACGCTCTCACATTATGCCTTGCCTTACATTTTTCTTGTTTTTTCTTTTTTTAGATTCATTTTTCCCAAACAAGACATAACATGAGCACATTATAACATGCTCATGTTATCTCTCGCTTGAAATTATTTTTTTGCAAGTTTGTTAAATGTATTATATATATATATATATATATATATATATTTGTATGTATGTTTGTGTTCTTAAATTTATATGTATGAATCTATGCTTGTATGTATGTATGTATACCTATATGTATGTATGTATGATTGTATGCTTGTATGTATGTATGTATGTATGTATGTATGCATGTATGATGTATGTATGAATGTATGTATGTATGTATGTATGTATGCATGCTTGTATATATGTATGTATGTAAGGGTTTTGGGTTTAGGGTATATAAGGGTGAGGGTATAGCGTATTGGTATTAGGGTTGAAGTTGTAGGGTTTAGGGTTTAAGATATAGGGTTGAGGGTTGAGGGTTGAGGGTATAGGGTAGAGTGTTGAGGGTTTATAGTTGAGGGTTTATAGTTGAGGGATAATATTTATCTTGTTGAGTGTATAAGATTAAGTGTGTAAGGTAAGGGATTAGGGTTTAGGATTTACAGTACATGGATTGAGGGTATAAGGCATAGGGTGAACGATTGAGAGTGAATGGTTTAGGATTTAAGTATAGGGTTGAGGGACAATATTTATGGTTTAGGGTATAAGGGTGAGGTTATAGGGTATAGGGATGAGGTTTGAGGTTTTAGGGTTTAGGGTTTAAGGTATAGGGTTGAGGATTGAGGGATTAAGGCTTAAGTATAGGTTTAAGGGTATAGGGTTGAGAGTTGAGGTTTAACAAATAAGGGATAATGTTCAAGGTTGAGTGTCTAAGGTATAGGTTTCAGGGTTTAAGGTTAAGGGTATAAGGCATAGGGATGAGGGTTCATGGTTTAGGGCATAAGTATAGGGTTGAGGGTATAGGGTAGAGGGTAGAGGTTTGAGGGTTTAAGGGTTGAGGGTTTAGGGTTTAAGGGTTTATGGTTGAGGTATTAAGGTTGAGGGTTAAGGGTTGAGAGTTGAGGGTTGAGGGTTTAGGGCTTAGGGTTTAAGGGATAAGGGTTTAAGGGTTGAGGGTTTAAGGGTTGAGGGTTTAGGGTTGAGGGATAATGGTTTAAGGTATAGTGATGAGGGTTGAGGGTTTAGGGATAGGGTTTAAGGGTTGAGGGTTAATGGATTAGGGTTTAAGGGTTGAGGGTTTAAGTGTTTATATTTGAAGGGTTAAGGGTTTATTGTTTAAGGGTTGAGGGTTTAAGGGATTAGGGTTTAAGGGTTGAGGGTTAAGAGATTATGGTTTAAGGTATAGGGTTGAGGGATTAGGGTTGAGGGTTTAATGTATAGGTTAGAGGGGTGAGGGTTGAGGGTTGAGGGTTTATGGGTTAAGGGTTGAGGGAATAGGGTCGAGAGTTGAGGGAATAGGGTTGAGGGTTAAAGGATTAGGGTTTAAGGTATAGGGTTTATGGATTATGGTTTAAGGTATAAGTTTGATGGTTGATAGTTGAGGATTGAGGGTTTAAGAGTTGAGGGTTGACAGTTGAGGGTTTAAGGTTTGAGGGTTGAGGGTTTAGGGTTTAAGGGTAGAGGCTATAAGAGTTCAGGTTTTAGGGTTTAAGGGTTGAGGGTTGATGGATTAGCGTTGATGGTTGAGGATTTAAGGGTTGATGGTTTAAGGTATTATGGTTGAAGGGTTGATGGTTTAAGGGTTTAGGGTTAAGATATTGGGGTTTAAGGTATAGGGTTGAAAGATTAGGGTTGAGGTTTGGGGGTTGAGGGTTGAAGTTTGATGGTTGAGGTTTGATGGTTTAAGGGTTGAGGGTTTAGGGATAGGGATTATGGTTGATGGTTGAGGTACTAGGGTTTTAGGTATAGATTTGATGGTTGAGGATTTAAGGTTTGAGGTTTGATGATTGAGGGTTGAGGGTTTAGGTTTTAAGGGTTGAGGTTGTAAGGGTTGAGGGTTTATGCATAGGGATTAGGGTTTAGGGTTGAGGGATTAGGGTTTAAGCGTTGAGGGTTGAGGAATTAGAGTTTAAGGCATAGGGTTGAGGGTTGAGGGTTTAGGTATAGGGTATAGGGTTTAATAAATTAGGGCTTAAGTGTTTAAGAGTTGAGGATTTAAGGGTTTAAGGGTTTAGGAGTTGAGGATTTAAGGGTTTAATGGTTGAGGGTTTACAGATAGGGATTAGGGTTGTGGCTTGAGGGATTATGGTTAATGGTTGAGGATTTAAGGGTTGATGGTTTAATGTATTAGGGTTTAAGGGTTGAGGATTTAAGGGATTAGGGATTAAGGGTTGAGGGTTTAAGGGTTGAGGGATTAGGATTTAAGGGAATAGGGTTTATTGTATTGGGTTGAGGGATTAGGGCAGAGGAAATAATGTATAGGGTAGAGGGTTTAATGGTTGAGGGTTGATGGATTAAGGGTTTAAGGTATAGGGTTGAGGTATTAGGGTTGAGGGCTTAATTTATAGGGTAGAGGTTTTAGGGTTTAAGGGTTGAGGGCTTAAGGGTTTAGAATTTAAGGGTTGAGGTTTGAGGTTTGAGGGTTGAGGGTTTAAGGATTGAGGGTTGAAAACTTAGGGATGGGGATTAGGGTTGACGGATTAGGGACTAAGGTATAGAGTTGAGGGTTGAGTGTTTAGGGATAGGATTTAGGGTTTAAGGGTTTAAGAGTTGACGGTTAGGTAAAGAGATTATGTTTCAGTGGTCATGGATTAGGGTTGAGGGTTGAGGATTTAAGAGTTGAGAGTTTAATGGCCGAGGGATTAGTCTTTAAGGGTATAGGGTTGAGGGTATATGGTTAAGGGTATAATGCATAGGGTTGAGGGTTTAAGGGTTGAAGGTTGAGGGATTAAGGGTGTAAGGGTTAAGGGTTGATGGATTAAGGGTTTAAGGTATAGGGTTGAGGGATTAGGGTTGAGGGTTTAATGTGTAGGGTAGAGGGTTTAGGGTTTAAGGGTTGAGGTTTGAGGTTTGAGGGTTGGGGTTTAAGGGTTGAGGGTTGGGATATGGATTAACATTGAGGATTGATTTATTAGGCTTGAAGGGTTGAGGGCTGATGGGTTAGTGTTTAAGGTATAGGGTTGAGGGTTGAGGGTTTAGGGATAG
Organism: Sequoia sempervirens; assembly: GCA_007258455.2. Lineage (NCBI taxonomy): Eukaryota > Viridiplantae > Streptophyta > Pinopsida > Cupressales > Cupressaceae > Sequoia > Sequoia sempervirens. The sequence goes on from VDFB02075321.1 coordinate 371,587,846, forward strand.
GGTTCAGGGTCAAGGGATTAAGGGTTGAAGGATTAGGATTTAAGGGTATAGGGTTGAGGGTAGAAGGTTGAGGGACTAAGGTTGAGGGTATAATGTATAGTGTAGAATGTTTAAGTGTTGAGGGTTTAGGGATTAAGTGTTTAAGAGTTAAGGGTTAATGGATTAAGGGTTTAAGGGTTTAGGGTTTAAGGGTTAAGGCTTGAGGGTTAAGGATTGAGGGTTTAAGGGTTGAGGGTTTGGAATTTAGTGATAGGGATTAGGATTGAGGTTTGAGGGAATAGGCTTGAAGGGTTGAAGGTTTAGGGTTTAGGGTTTAAGGTATAGGGTTGAGGGTTGATGGTTTAGGGATAGGGTTTAGGGTTTAAGGGTTGACGGTTTAAGGGTTTAAGGTATAGGGTGAAGGATTATGGTTAATAGTTTAATGTATAGGCTAGAGGGTTTAGGGTTTAAGGGTTTAAGGGTTGAGGTTCGAGGGTTGAGGGTATGAGGAATAGAGTTGATATTTGAGGGTTTAGGGTTGAGTGTTAAGGGGTTAGGGTTTAAGGGTTTAGAGTTTAAGGGTTAAGGGTTTGGGGTTTAAGGGTTAAGGGTTTGGGGTTTAAGGGTTGAGGGATTGGGGGTTGAGGGTTGATGTTTCAGGGTTGAGGGTTGATGGTTTAAGGGTTGAGGGTTAATAGTTTATGGATAGGGATTATGGTTGAGGGTTGAGGGATTAGAGTTTAGGGTTTTAGGGTGTAAGGGTTTAGGGTTTAGGTATAGGGATTAGGGTTGAGGGTTGAGGGATTAGGGGTTAAGGTATAGGGTTGAGGGTTGAGGTTTTAGGGATAGGGTTTAAGGTTTAAGGGTTGAGGGTTTAAGGGATTAGTTTTTAAGGGTTTAGAGTTTAATGATTCCTCTAACACAGGAGGAGAAAGAAGCTAAGAATGGAAAGGAAAAATAAAAAATGATTTAACTTCGTGAAAAGAGGAAATTGAACATGATAGAAAAGGATGGTTGAATTGAAGAGGAAAACAAAGATAGGAACGCAAAGCAAAGAGAACAAATGAGGAAACTTCATGAAAAGAGGATATTGAACATGATAGAAGAAGACATTCCAATTGAAGAGGAACATGAACCTCCTCTACCACAAGTTAGAGACACATCCTCTATCATAATTCAAGCTAAAGTGACACCATCTACAACATATTAAGTTAAAAGTATATCATCACTCACATGTGAAGGAGGCACACAACCTTTCCCATCTCAACTTCAAAGTATGTCATCTATTCCATCTCTGATCGAAGGTATGCCATCTATCCCATATCATTTAAATATTGATGAAATTACAAATGTTTAGAAAAATTTACCTTTGAGAACACCTAGAATTCCATGTAGAAATCCCAAGTATTTGATTGATATTGATGAGAATATTTTGCAGTCATTGAAAGGTAAAATTTCAAAATGTACTTGTAGAAGATATGCTCATAAGATTTGGAAAGTTTTATCTGAAAAATTAAATGAGGCCGCAAGATGTCAACTATTTGTTGAAATAATGAGAAATCTAAATTATAGGTCCATTACGAAGATTCTTGGGTTGAGAACATCAGAGGCTTCAAGTGACAAATATATCGTAAAAAATCTAATGAGTGCATATGAGAGTGTGGGTAACACCTCACACACAAAAGAAAGTAATGTCACATGACATGCCATTACATCAAAAATAATAAGTAATCAAATGAAGAAAGCTCATCTCCTTAGAAATAAAAGTCAAGCATTGAGAATAAATAGAAAAAAATTATCAAGAGCAATTGGAAGGTGCCAAAGAATTGAGGAAATCGATGGAAATGAATTATGGGAATTTTTGGGGAGACTACCACAAAAATATAAACCAATTATTGAAGCATTGAGATCACTATTTGAAGACTTTTTGAGGAATAACACAAGGGTATATTTGAATCAAAGGGATGTAGTAATAAGGAGAATTGGTAGTCAAAACCTTGAGTGACATCCAAAGCGTATTTTCTGATATGACTCAAACATAATTTTTTGGTAAATTTTTAGAGATGTATCCTCAATTTAAAATTTTTCAAAGATATTTTGAAATGCTAAAGCCTTTCCATGTCAAAATAAATCACACACACACTACTTGTTGTTGTAGAGAACATATTGAGTTTTCTAACCATTTTGATGTTTATTAGTTTATATCTTTAGATTTGCATACTCAAAATGTTTTGCAAGACTATGGCATACATGCCCCACCTACATCTTCAAGAGATTTCATATCAACAATTTTATGTGAAAGAGAGGAAGGTCAATTATTCTACAGGAAATTATGCTTGGATGACACATACCAACATTGTGGTGGCTTGCAACGTATGTCAATATGTGAAGATATGGAAAGTACACACGTGGTTTGAAATGAACTAGTAGAGTTCAACAAGTATAAGACAGTTGCCTAAAATACAAAAGATGATAAAGAAGAAAAAGGTGTGATTTGGTTATTCAAAAGATTCCAATGTATTAGTTTATGTATACATTTTGTGACAGTATAGTGTATGAGTATGCAAGGCATACCCATAGAGCTCAATGGTTGGACTTGCAATTCAAGTTATGCAAGGAAACATTTCCACTTGGTAGCATTATTTCAATCATCGAATTTGCAAAGAACTACAGTATACAACCACAACATGAGGTGAAATCACAATATTACAACTCCACATAGGTTTCTATATTTGTGCACATAGCATTCATTCATGTCAATGAAAGTACAGAGGATGATAAAAACATCATAAGGGAGTATCATTTTTATATCAATGATGATTGCACACATTTTACAAAGTTTGTGCAAGGTTGCTTTTAGGTGTTCTACCATAATTTGGCCAAAAGGGGAAATATCATTCTGTCAGCATATCATATGGTTGGATAACTATGCATCACAATTCAAGAACTCACAAATGTTCTATTGGTTGAGTAGGATGCATAATATTACAGGTGTTCAATATATGTGGAACTTTTGTGAGGCCGAGCATGAAAAGGGGGAGCATGATGGTTTAGGAGCATGTATCAAAAGATCCATAGCACAAGAAGAGTTAAAGTATAAAGACAATACAAATTTAACAGATGCAAAATCAATCATCAAGTGGTGTAATGTTGTGTCCTTGAAAAATGGACCCTTTGCTTGACATGGGATTAATTCATGATAAATTGGACTTAATGAGGCCTTGATTCAGGTGTTGTGAGGCATTTTATGCATCCACACTAGGTCTTGGACCCTTGAAAACTAAATAAAATGCATTTAATGACATCTTGTGAAGGTGTTGTGAAGTATTGTAAGACATTTCTACATTCTTCTAGACTCTTTTTATTATAATTCATTTAAATATTCCTTTTTATTCATCATCAAGTCCTATTAGTGTTGTAAAGTCTTGTAACAAGCTTTCATTCTTTTCTAGGCATAATCTCCTTATTTACACCTTTCTTTTGCTTTATTTGACCCCTTTATGCCCTCATATGCTTAATTAAGTACATTTTTTAATGTAAACCCGACAAACAACATTAAATACAACATATTTCCTAACACATGTTTTTAGGTTCTAGGTGGGACCCATTTTCCATGAGTGGCAAATGAGTCCCCCTTAGCCCCAAATTCAAAATATTTTAAATTTCCTTTCGGGTTTTTATTCAAAATTACTTGATGTTGTCCTATGATGAGGTATGAACGGGTTAATAAGGCACAAGTGTGTATAAATATATGATTTTCACCTCATTTTGACATCTATCTTATCTCCTTCAATCTTCTACATTAACCTTATTCATTCACCAATCTTTCATCTCAAGTAAGCAAGTTAGGGCTTTCACATTGCAAGTCATTAATTTAGCTTCCTAAGACATTCAAGATTAGATTCTACATGATTTTTTTTAGACTTTAAAGATCAATCATCATGGCAAGGTTATCTATTCCATTGTTTCATGTTTCATTCCTTTCTTTCATCATTTTGGTTCAATTACCTGAATGGGGTTTGACCAAGGAAAACCCCCATGCCTTAACAATTAAACATTTCTTCTTCTCTTATTTTGTGTTTGCAGATGTAGGTCCTTTGGAAGGTTGAAAATCATTGAAGATCAAGCTGCAAAGTTGTTAAAGTCCTCTCTTCATTCAACAAGTCAAAATATCAACAAAAAGTCACTTTCATACCCGAATTTGACAATTTCAGAAACATACACCCATAGAGAGCAGAAGTGTAGATATAGCTCCATAGAATCAACTCCTAATTTTGTAGATTCTTGTAGGTGGAATAATTTGAAACCCATGGCGAATGAGTCCCATATGTAGACCTAAAAAGTGGTTTTGTCAAAATTTAGCTCCCGACAATCAAAAACCTATTTTCGAAACTTTTCACTAGAAGCAGGATTGATTCGCCATGCATGGAGAATCAGTCCCAGTGGCCATTAACAATGATTTTTGGAACATTCCAAAACCTTCCAACAATAACAATCTGCTTCCAGGTGCACCCTGTTCAATCTCATCAATTTCTATTTTCATTTGTTCAAGTTTCTAGTTCATATTTGCAATCAACATTGTGTTTTCCAGCATTTTGCATTAGGTTAATTTACATTCATTTGCATTTATAAGAATCTACACACACTTCACATCAATATCCCATTTATCTTTAGATTATTCTTGAGTGAAACATTGTGCATTTTGGACCCATCTTTCTCCTTTTAGGTGAAAAACCCTAGGAGCAATAGAAAGAAAGTAGGTCCCAAAATCATATGTTTCAAATGCTTCTATGGGTCTATGTAATGAAGTAAGTCTTCATTTCATATATATTTTTAGTTGATAGATGATACTAACATTACACAATATGAAAATCATTGTACATTAATAGGATCAAGTGAGATAATATATTTTAGAAGCTCAAATTTAGGTTCATGGAGTATCCATATGCAGAAGATGGCATGCTTTTGTTCTTTATGTACAATTCAAGCCTAGAATGAGTAAAAGTCAAAGGAGTGGGTTGATGAATGGTGGTTAAGTTTTCTTAGCCCACTTGACATGTATTAGCTCTCAACAACACAAGAACTAACACAAATGGAATTATCGGTTGAATTTGATCACATATTAGATCTAGTTCAATGAGATAATATATCTACTTGCATAGTGTTTGAAATTCCTAATGTTATCTTACTTTGTAGTGTTTTTTTAATGTTGACTAAATTCATCTAATTTGTTGTACATATCAATGTAGGGAATGTTTATGTAGTTATTGTAGATGAAGACAATGGAAAGGGAACAAATTATTACTTGTGTCATTGTGTTGAGGCCAAAAAGAAATTGGAGGTCCCAACTACAAATGGAGAAAACATCAAATACCCTATAGGCTTGGTGGTTGTTACTGAAACACAAATTAGAAGGTACCCACATAAGAGTGGTAATATTTGGCTATTCCAAGACTTTTCCATGCATCAAAAGATTCTTCATTACTCAAACATTATATTGGAATCCAATGTTCATTTGATCAAATATGGGGGTAGACCTTTGAATAAGAACTTGTGGAAGACGTGTGAGTCTAACCATGAAGCAATACTTGACACAATAAAGAGTAGAGCAGACCCATATGGTTTGTTGGGTTAATTTGTAAGTATGCACATTCAATTTATAAAGTCATGTTATTGATATTAATGTATTGCAGTTGATAGTTAGACCTTTCATTATCACATTTCAACTTTACCTATGTTTTGGTTCCAAATTTCATATGGCATAGGAAGGACTTACTGCCCCTTTTTAACTTAAAGTTTCTCATTTTATTTCTACATCTTTACACATATATAGTGAATATTGGGCAGATTATATGCATATTTATGGTAGGTCTACTTAAAATGGCACATAGTGGACTTTGTTGTGATAAAAATTACACTCACCATCTTTTGTTGTGTTTTAGTATCAAGTCAAAAATGGCATGATGTGGTTCCCTTAGTGGTGGTAAATGGACCATCTTCTCAGGTGTAACTATTTGATGTGACATATTTGATGAGATGAAAATTATTTTATGAAAACTACATGAAATCTAAACTTGAAAGAATGCAAGAACATAGATCATGAAAAGTAATGCAAAAAGAATTATTCATAGCATCACATAACAATGAATATATATTGAATGATACTATGAAAACCATATAGACAATAGATTTAATCGTCAAGAAATAGAAGATTTCTCCCAATAAGGGTAAACAAGTACGATATAATGTGTAGGTACATAGGAGATTAGCATCAAGGTACATTCACGTTTTTTAAAAAAGATGAATCATTTACAATAACCATATTATTTTTTGTCTTCATTTTATTCTTGATATTTTTAAGATTCTACTCTAAAATAGGGTAATAATGTGCTTCAATTTATTTAGTGTCAGTTCTAAAGTTCATATTTAGTTTTTGGCCAAGTTGATCAACAATAGTAGCACCTAGTGTTTGGGAATGACCAATTGATATTTAGACCTTTCACTATCGCATTTCAACTTTACTTATGTAGAAAATCAAATCATATTGATATCATTTTATTTTTCTTATGTCGTGGTTTCATTTATAGAAACTAGTTAGAATTTGTAAACCCAAGATTTGAATGCCTTATGGCATTCATGGAAGAAATTTCATTAACTACTCATTCTTTCCAAGCCTTCACCGCTCTCCATACTCTCCAATCGACTCAAAGATTTTGTATGAAGGTTAGGGATAACGTAGGGCCCTTGTACAATAACCTCTCTCATTTTTTCATAGCTCTGATCCATTTTCCTATGGTGACAAGTTTTTAGTCGATGGAAAAAACATCAAATGCATGCAGTGTAAATTTGCAAGGTGGTGTAATTTTTGTTTGTTTTGTTGTGCAGGAAAACTGACAGTTCCAACACGTTTGGATGGGTAGGTTAACACTAGGAAAGGTATTTTTTCGCACCTCATCATGCTAGAACATTATGAGCTACATTGCACTGATGATTTATCTTAAGAGACCAAAGTGCAAAAGGGAAACAAACTTTGACGACCTATTACTCAGAAAATGTGGCACTTAGAAACATTTTTTCTAAAGGTATAGGATCATGTAGGTCCCTTCTACAATAACCCATCTCAGTTTTTCATGTCTCTAATCCATTTTCCCATGGTGACAATTTTTTAGTCGATGGAAAAAGTGTCAGATGCATGCAGTGTAAAGTTGCAAGGTGGTGTAATTTTTGTTTTATTCATCGTGCAACCAAGCTAACAGTTTGAACATGTCTGTATGGGTAGGTTAATGCTAGGAAAGGTCCTATTTTGCACCTTAGCATGCCAAAATATTCTGATCTACATTGCATGGGTGATTTCTCTTAAGAAACAAAAGTGCAAAAGGGCAACAAACTTTGACGACCTATTACTCATAAACTATGGCACTTAGAAACATTTTTTCTTAAGGTACAAATCACATAGGGCCCCTCTACAATAAACCCTCTTGATTTTTCATAGCTCCTATCCATTTTCCCATGGTGACAAGTTTTCAGTCGATGGAAAAAGTGTCAAATGCATGCCTGGTATAAAGTTGCAAGGTGGTGTAATTTTTGTTATGCTTGGTGTGTGACCAAATCGATAGTTCCAACATGTTCAAATGGGTAGGTTAATGCTAGGAACGGTCTTGTTTTTCACCCCAGCATGTCAAAAAATTTTGAGCTACATTGCACTGATGATATCTCTTAAGAGACCAAAGTGCAAAAGGGAAAGAAAATTTGATGACCTATTACTCAGAAATATTGGAACTTATAAAAATTATTTTTGAAGGTATAGGATCATGACAAACTAATAAAACAATCATTGCTTTATCTAAGGAAGAAAAGAGTTACAATTGGTAATTAGTCGGTAATACAATTTTGATTGAATTTCATAAATAAAGGGACCATTAGAATGTTACTTTGTAACATTTAACTTATAGTGTTTGCAAAATATCACTTCCTTACTAAATCCTATATCCTTTTTTTACAAACTAATGAGCTCATTTTAGCATTTAATCAATTCATTGAACTGAAGCATAAAAAAAATTCATCCACTTCTGTGCAAATGAAAAAAAGACAAATGAGACTGTCATTAACAACTTCATTCATAACTTGAAAGAAAACACATAGGAGAGCAACATTTTGAAACTAAAATTCTTTTTCATTTCTAATATTTCTTTGTAAAACCATATTTAAGATTTGTATACAGTATAAATTTCATCTTAAACTTGCTTCTAATATATCTACTAGAGTATCTATTTACATTCTATTATGCTTTTAGAGCATAGTATTTACTATGACCATGTCTAGACTCAAAATTCTGAACTCTCTCTTTTTCAGCCACGAAATCCCCCTTATATAAATAGGGGAGCAACAAGCACCTGAATGAATTACAATTTCACATTCATTTGAGTTCATTTCAAAAACCTAATTCTAACTGAATCCTTGAAAAACTCCCCAGGTGGTTTCATATGAAATCATTTGAGAACATGGGAGGAAAAAAGGAAAAAGACATGTGCAGGATATTAGCCGTCATTGTCACAATATTCGTTGTTTGGAAAAAAAAAGATTCCATTCATATCTTCTTGAAGATCTTCCACATCAGCATGAGAAAACAAAAGACAAACCACAAACATATGAGAACAAATACCTCATATTCAAAGACCATGGTGTCATCAAAACCTAAAACAAGGAAATGACCCTATTTAGAGTCCTCGGCATCCGAGAATGTTTGACCGCTCCTTGTCCTCGATGCAATTGGAGGGATTACCAATACGTCATCATCAAAGCTCTCATATGGCACTAGGGAATGAAGGTATTGGCCATAGTCCAAGTTGATATCAGCTTCAACATTTGAAGGAGTATCTAAAAGCATGATAGGAGATTTGTGTTTACCCAGGCGGGCCCTATGGCTCTTCTCCTTCTTCTTGGCCTTCTTCACTGGAAGTGCCAGTTCCTTGCCTCTGCACTCGACCACTTCACCTGGAAGGGTCCTATTCCTCAAGCAGTAAGTAGTTTGCACAATTGACTTATTCTTAAGGTCCCTAGCCCTCCTTTTACTATTTGAAATCTTAGGAGAAGCCATGGCTTCCTGCTCAGCTATGTCTTCTCAACACTCAAACACACTTAGCCGACTAGACCTCTTAACAGGCGGAATTGTTGCACCAACTTTTCCCATTTTCTCTAAAGAAAGCAGAGTGATAATTAAAAATATATTTGACTCAAGACCCACAAGAGAAGTACCCCAATCCAATAATTACAGATAACTCAAGCAACATAAATCCAAAATAGACCAAAGAACCTAATTTCATACCAATTTTATCAGGATGAAAACAATGAAACTCTGCTTAGGAAACCTTATAGCCCTTTCAATCTCCTTTAATACACATGCCTTCTTCTGTAGACTGAGAAGATAGTGTGAATAAATAGCAATCAACCTACATTAAATAGAAAATTTGAGCATGTAGAATTAATGACTTGAAAATTCCCTACACAAGTGAATTGGTAACTTATTAGCTTGGCTCTAAATCGAGGCCATTCATCTTAGAGAAATTAATACTTCATCTAAGGTGGCCATGAGCAATATTTTTCGACCATTATCAACTTGCTCCTTAAAAACAGCGAGGCTATCTCAATTGATGCCACATTCCTTTTTAACCTTGATTAATCATAGCTGATCTAACAATTAGCATGTATCACCAACCTAATTCATGCTTTTCATTAATATTGGCGAAGTACATAGGACTAGTTTCTTAGAGAGAAACTTTATTTATACGATTCATCGCTGATCCTCCCCAAAACTTAGGGTGCAATTCAGCGATGAAGTTATTTTTGCGATGATTTTCAGTCCATCGGATCATCTCGTTTTAAAAATTTATCAACGGTTCTCTAGTCCTCTCACTGTTTTCCTTTTTTATTTATGTGGAATCCCTAGGATCATGCCACATTTCCTTTTTCATTAATGGTCATCAATTTTCTCCAATCTGCTTCATCCTCGCCCGACTCCATTAGTGATGTAAACATCCCAGCGATGATCTTTAGCCCCCAGTTCTGCAGCCTGACGTCTGGTCACATTCATCCTTTTGTCGTACATCGCTAATTCAAAACCTACACCGAGGCTTCTATCTACGAAGAGAGATGTTGTGGAGGCATCAGATTTAGACATGTACAACTTTCATAAAACAAATGGCACAAAAGACATCGCTCATAGGATCGTATCACATTAGCGAAAGAAAAACCCTTTAGAGGACATCCTTCACTTATTGCTAATTCAAAAGTCAAGTTCTAAAACAAATTCATGATGAGCGATGAAGTTATTGCATAAGGCCCTTGTCCATCGCTAATTCTCCTCATATATTTTTCAAGCAATTAGCAATGAGAAGATTTACAACATTTATGAGGTCCATCATGTATCGTTGATGTGAGACTCTACATTCAAAACATATCCGTGATCAAGCGATATATAGTAAATCACATCACATCGCTCATCGATGTTCCAAGTTTATCTTTTTATGACCATCCACGATGAGTGATAAGAACATAAATCCAGAACCATCGCTCATCACTATTACAAATTTGAAAGCTCAAAAGCTAGTAGTGATGAGCAATATCAAAGAGAAAACATCAATCCATCACTTGTCACTAATTCAAGGTGTGAACCAACGAATAAATCAGCGATGGGCGATACAACTATGAGGGCCATCGGGACATAAGTGGGAACTTTTTAAGCACGTGCTCATTAGTTGTTCTAAAAGAGGTGACTTATCTAGGATGGCTAAAGACTTCTAAATAATGCAATACAAAGGATGTAAAAGTCAGGCAATTTAAACCTAGACACGAGAAGGGCCAGTCACATGATGACATTTAACGAACATGAAAAAAATTAGTGACCAACAATAGGAAATACCAGTAAACAATAGAATAGAATTCCAAGCAACTAAAATGAACAAAATCCTAAACCTCATATAAGAACCCTACAACAGATGTAATAAATATTTTTAGGTAAAATTTCTTAGGGTTTTAATATGAGCACTCTAGATTTTTCAAAATTCGAAAGTGCCATCAACCTCGACGATTTCTCTTAAGAGACCAAAGTGCAAAAGGGAAACAAAATTTGATATGACTTGATACTCAAAAATCATGGCACTTATAAAAATTTCATATAAAATTACAAGATCATGTAGGGACCATCTACAATAACCTCTCCTAGTTTTTCATATCTCTGATCCATTTGCGCAAGGTGACAAATTTTTAATCGATGGAAAAATCATCAAATGTATGTAGTGTAAAGTTGCAAGGTGGTGTAATTTTTATTTTGTTCATCATGCAACCAAATTGATAGTTCCAACACATCTAAATGGGTAGGTTAATGATAGGAAAGGTCCTATTTCACACCCCATCATGTCAAAACATTCTGAGCTACATTGCATGGGTGATTTCTCTTAAGAGACCAAAGTGCAAAAGGGCAACAAACTTTAACGACTTGTTACTTAGAAGTTGTGGTACTTATAAAAGTTTATTCTAAAGGTACATGATCATGGAGGGACCCTTGACAATAACCTCTCTCAACTTTTCATATCTCTGATCCATTTTCCTATGGTGACAATTTTTCAGTTGATGGAAAAAGTGTCAAATGCATGCAATGTAAAGTTGCAAGGTGGTGTAATTTGAATTTTGTTCATTGTGAGACCAAACCAAAATTTCCAACACATTAAAATGGGTAGTTTAATGCTAGGAAAGGTCCTATTTTTCACTCTAGTGTGCGGAAACATTCTGAGCTACATTGTACCGATGATATCTCTTAAGAGACCAAAGTGCAAAAGAGAAATTTAAACTTTGATGACCTATTACTCGAAAATCATGGCTCTTATAAAAATTTATTTAGAAGGTACAAGATCATGTAGGGACCCTATAGAATAACCTCTCTCAATTTTTCATATCTCTAATCCATTTTCCTATGGTGACAAGTTTTTAGTCGATGGAAAAAGAATCAAATGTATGCAGTGTAAAGATGCAAGGTGGTGTAATTTTTATTATGTTCATTATGTGACCAAATTGAAAATTCCAACACATCTAGATGGGTAGGTTACACTAGGAAAGATCCTATTTTTCACCCTAGCATGCCAGAACATTCTAAGCTACATTGCACCAATGATATCTCTTAAGAGACCAAAGTGCAAAAGGGTAGAAAACTTTGACGACCTGTTACTCAGAAACTATGAAACTTATAAACATTTTGTCTAGAGTTACAAGGTTATATAGGGACCCTCTACAATAACCTATCTCAAATTTTCACATATTTGATCCATTGCCCATGGTGATAATTTTTCAGTTGATAGAAAAAGTGTTAGATGCGTGTAGTGTAAAGTTGCAAGGTGGTGTAATTTTCATTTTGTTCATCATGCAACAAAACTGATAGTTCCAACACGTCCAAATGGGTAGGTTAATGCTAGGAAAGGTCCTATTTTGTATCTCAGCATGCCAAAACATTATGAGCTACATTGCATGAGCAATTTTTCTTAAAAGACCAAAGTACAAAAGGGCAACAAAATTTGATGACTCCTTCCTCAAAAATTGTGGTTCTTAGAAACATTTCCTCTAAAGGTATAAGTTCATGTAGGTTCTCTCTACAATAAATTCCCTCATTTTTTCATATATCCAAGTCATTCCACTATGGCATCAATGTTTTAGATGTTCCAAAAAGTGTCAGTTGCATTTAGTAAAAAGTTGTCAAGAGGCATTGTTTACATTCGACATCTCTTGGGGGTAAACTGACAATTCGAACACATTGGGGTGGCTATAGAATAAGTCCACTTTATGATTTTTGGTCAACATAGGTGTATTTATAATATTATGACTAAGTAATCTACAACAAAGAATTAATATCTTTTGTTCCTTAAACTCAATGCAGTCATAAACATTTTGGTCAATATCAAAAAACATTTTTTTGAGATGAAGGAAAGTGTGGGCATGAAGAATACATCTCTAAATTTTAAGTAGTGATTGAACAACTAGAGGATGGGTGCTTGAATATACTTGAATTAAATTACTGGAAATGTAGTGTAAATTGTTTGTAATTATGATATCTCTATATGAATAATCACCTTAAATATGTAATTTCTACCACACACTATGAAGAAATAGTTATATCCTTAATATTTTGATATGCATACACATTTCCAATATAGCCATCACTGCTACCTCTTCATGGTAGTGTTGTGCAGTTTTCACACACACGCCCCGCTGAAAGCAGGGACCCTCTTTCTGTTCTGGTTTTGGTGTTTTAGCCCTTTCATTTTGATGTTTTATCTTACTTTGGCATGTGCTTAAATGTTTATTTTGATTGCCCAAGTGTTCCCCTTAGGTTATTCATTGAAAATCCTAAGTTTTGGAGAAATTTCAGGATTTTCAACCCTGGTTGGATTTTCCCGGATCCCACTTGGACTCCGGCTGGACCCTGTTGTTCGGAGATTTTTGGTATTCGCGAATTCCCGCGTGGGCCGGATTTTCCTGGATTCCACCCTGTCATCAAATTCCCAAGTTTTCTGACTGTCTTATCGATTGCATTAATGACTTCACGCGTGCTTTGAAGGATGTATTTAACTTGATTTTTGAGGTCTTTTATGCCATCATGCTTACTATTTTCCATTGTTTGAGCTAAGGGGTGCTTTCTTGCGAGTGATTGTTTGAGTTTTGGGGCGTTTGGGTTTGAATTGATTGATTTAGTGGCGATTCCTTGTGCATCCTTGCCCCTGTTCTTTGAGGACACCATTCTCTTCGCATTTGCTGATTCTGGGATCGATTTCCGCTTTATAATGGTATGTGTTTGATTACCCTGCTTTTGATAAATGATTGTGGATAGCACGTTGATGTTATGAGAGCTTGGGGAATTTGAATTCCTACGTATTTGATCATTTCATGATAGGGTTGTTCAACATTGCGTTATTTGTGATCTCCTGGGTGAGTTTTGAGCTCATTTGTCTATCTGCATTTTGATGAATCTTTCCTGAGAATAATTAGTAAACCCTAGTAATGACTTAGCAGTTGGTACGACTAAATTTTGAGCTTGCCTATGCACCAATGGCGGATGTATACGGTGTGAAACCTAGGGCATCACCATTCATCTTTAGTTTGCTCTCAAACGGGCCTAGAATATAAAGAAAATATTTTGAAAGGTTTGTGCTTGACTTACCCTGAGTTTAATTTTTTGAAATTCATGATTGATTTGGTGTTTGGGTAAAATCGTGACTTTGTGTCACAGTCCAGGATTTTTTCGTCCCTCTAGGATAATCCGTCCCTTTCGAATTTTCCTCGCTGTGACCCTTCAAAGTCGGGAAGAAGTCATATCGGTCACCTTGTATCTCACCGAGAAACCCTCCTAAGATCATATTTGATCGCCATGACAATATCATTTCTCACACCGATGAGGTCTTATGTGTTCTGTCGACAAGACCATAGTCATTTGCTAGGACCCTACCCCGACTCCCCCTTGGTCATATTGATATGTTTGCTATATCTTCGGTCGGAAAGACACTGCAACTTCCCTGAGACCTCATATCGACAAAATTCAGTTTGGCCGAAGTGTTTGCTTGGACCTCAAAAGTCAGTAAGACAAAAAGGATTCGCCGTAACCTCACCCCAAAGAGAAAGTCTCTCATCGACATGCATATCCTCGTCGACCGGTTGGTAAGACATGCCCCACTCGACGTGACCTCATTCTGAATGAAATTTGTTTGGCCGAAGTACATACTTTTGCACCAATTGGTTCAGAGTTTTGCCTTATCCACGGATTTCCATCGAGTCTGAATTTCTCTAAAATCCGGCGTCTCTCTGATTTTCTGAAGTCTCCTATCTAGCTCGTTCTTCGCGAGAATCTGTCCCTGGTGGATTTTCTCGAAATCTAATGAAATATAAAGGAACGTGAGATAATTGGATTTGTTCATGATTTGTGACACATTTCATAATTATTTTGTGTCATATTTGGATTCCCCGTGTAATTTATTGATTGATCATGATCATATTTAATTGATTTTAGGTGTTCTATCAATTATTCCGCTGGAATCCGTCTGGCCCAGAATTTACCAAAATTCCTCCCTGGCTCGGATTCCACAGATATTTTTGAAACTTGAAGTTTAGTAGGATCATTTTATATGGATTGTAATAACACTTTGATTACATGAGGTTTATTATTACCATGTTTTGATGGATTAACATTTCCTTCCTATGGTTTTTACTGCGATTTTCATATTAAGTGCAAGACGAATCTAGCAAGGCGGTTGGGTCTTCAATGTATGATGCAGAGAAGATTAAAATGGACATTAAAAGCAAGATCCCTGAGAGTAAAATAACTTCAATTTGGTCAGAGGTGACTGACTCAAATGTTGGCCTCTAGGATTATGAGGAATTTAAAGAAAGAATGGTAGCCGAGGATCTTCCCTTGGTGACTAGAAGAATGAACGAATCAGGCTTGTCCCATGTTGTTGGTTTCCCTTCCACAGTGCAGTGTTATGAGCTGGTTCCTGAATGTGCCAGACACTATGATCAGGACACACAAAGAATAATTGGTCCTCAAGGGGGAGTGGTAGCAAACCTCAACCCTGTTTCCATTTCCCAAACATTTGATATGCCAGACAAGTCTCATGTGGTCAGATTCAACATGAACGCAGACCAGGAGTTCTACGATGAGTAGACTGTGAAGTCATAATAGTTTATCAATTCTTGGCTGGAGAAGCCCAAGTCTCACTATTCCAAATTTCCCAAGCAACTATTCAAGATAAAGTTCAAGAAGGAGTACTATGATGCCATCACTCTTCTTAGCAGGGTAGTGGGATTGAAGAGTGCTGGAATGTTCGAGAATTGGATGTGCCATGTGATTGTGAGGATGGAACAAGAGAAGGTTAACTACCATTGGGTAGGGGTCATTAGCCAAGTAATTCACGAGCAGTTGTCCAATGTGTTGCAAATGAGGACCTTCACAATGACTTCCTATTTGGTCTATGCACTTGCAAGATTCCACCCCTACAAGGGATTGAGTACAAGGGGCACTTTTGGGCAAGATATTATCTACGAGGTTTTCCCTCAGTTGCATTTGGGAGGTTCAGACTATAGGAGGGTGAATGATGCATTCACCATGCACATTACTAGATTGCTCCAAGGTGCGGAACATGTCAGTATTTCAGATTAGGCTAAGGAACTCATCAAGAGATATGGGGCATGGTTTATTCAATTCCCAACTTTCTCCTACATTTGGATTGATGTCTACCAGAGAGCTCCATATAGACTTCCAAGATACCCTATTGATCACATTATACTTCTGGAAGTCACTAGGAAGATCTGACTTTGATGCCATTGTCAAAAGGGATAACCATAAGACTAGTTTTGGTGGAGACTTCCCATTAAGGATTGGAACTGGAGAGGTTTTTCCTTCCATTAGTTCTTCCCAAGCTTCAGAAGAAGAAATGAGTACTCTTGGCTTGTCTTTCCACTCCAAGAGGTCTATGTTTGATATTACAGGAGAAGCTCAAAAGAAGGCTAGTAAAGATTATAGTCATAAGGTGAATTTGGAGAACTACTGGGCCAACTGCAATGATGAATTTGAGGTTAGAAAGAAGAAATTCTCCCAGCTTCTAGTTGAGTCAGTTTGATTATATAATGTGAAGGCAGTTCCTGATCAATTGGAAGATGATGGAAACATGATCCAGGATCATGCTTATGAGGTCATAAAAGACAGACCAATTGGTGATGTGGATTGGTTGGAGGAGGAAAAGACAGAATTGAAACAACTAGTGGATCCTGTTATCAAATTTACTAGGATGTGGCTAAGGCATAAGCTGTGGGAGATGGAAAATAATGGTGTACAGTGCACCTATGCACTAATGGGAGATTTGGATCCCCACTCCACCTCTGAAGAATCTACTGAGCAAGATCCTAAGGGCAAGGGTAAGTTGGATTGTCCTTTTAAAATCAAGATAAAAGGTGTTCGAGAAACAGAGGCCCAAGAAGCAGAAAAAGAGAGAAAGCCAAAGGCCAAGAAGAGGACAAGAACTAAGAAGTACAGCCAGAAAGAGACAGAGGAACAGAATCTGGAGGCTGATGTTCCAGTGCCTAAGAGGAGAATAATCATAAAATTGTCAGAGAAGGCTAGCTCCAAGGAAGGGGAGGAAGAAGTTTCCCCAGCATTGGTAAATGTTGAAAGTTCAGGGGAGAAGGCCAAGGTGTATACAAGGAGGTCCAAGAATCCTTCGCCCAGGGATAATAGACCTAAAAAAGATCCCCCTCTGGTGGTTTCTCATGAGGAGCAGCATGATGATGTGCCTTCTGCTCACGAAGCTCAAAGAAAACCTAGTGAGTTAGAGGATGTTGAAGATCATCCAGATACTGATGGAGAAGAGTATCATAAGGGTGATCTTCATAGTGTAGAGGAAGAAATTGAAAAGATAATGCAACCTCCTTTGGTGGCTTATGCCGAATCACCTATTGGAACCGAGGAGGTTAAGTCATCTCCAAAAGAAGAGGAAACAGTGAAGGATCCATCATCTGAACAAGAGGATGAGCATGCTAAAGAAAAGGAAGGTAAAAACAGATGAAACCCCTGAGAAACAAAATTTGAGTGAGGAAGCGGCTAACGATCAACAGGAGGAGAGGTTGGATGAAGTGCATTTGGAATCCACTGTTCTTGGTTGGTTAGATAAAGAAATAAGGAGAAAACAAGTTGTTGTGGAGGATAGTCCACCAAATTGGGATGCACTACTAGCCAAAATTGGAAAAGATAAAGGTAAAAAGAAGGCTAGGGTGATCTCGAGGATTGAAAGAGATGAAGCTCATAATAGGGTTGTTCACATTGCCACCGCTACTCTAGATAAAAATATAGATAATGTGGCTAGACAGGATTATAATGTACAAAATTTCAACTTGGGGCTTGCTTTTATGGAACATGATATTGAAGATTATGAGGGTTCTAGTGTAGTCATCTTGGGCAGGCTAAGGAAGGAAATAAAGACCAAGCATGAGTTGAAGAAAGAGAATGAAAATCTCAGGAAATGCTTGGAGGAATTAATAAGGCCCCTGCAATCCATTAACCCTTCGATTTCTGTTGCGAATCCTTTGCCTCAGGAGACCATCACTGAGCTCGAAAGAATGAAAGCCTCCACTCTTGCCACTACAAGTTGGTTGCAAGGGGTGTGGACTAAAGGTAATGAGGCCATTAAGGATATTTTGTGAATTGGGAAGGATGCTATCATGGTTGCTGATTGGTTGAAGGCGGTGTTGGCACAAGATAAGGACACATATCTCCTTCTATAGAAAACCAGAACTATCATGGATTACACCAAGGATAGGTTGGTAAGTGATAAGATTCTTCCTTCCTCTAGAGCTATCGAACCATGGGAGTGGTTTGAGGCATTGCAAATCAGCCAGAAAGTGTTTAAGAAAATTTACAAATGAAGGAGGCAGATCGATGATACCCTAGCCGGTGTTTACAATGGATCCATTGCCTTCTTTGAAATTATGACAGGGAGAAGGAAGATCACGCCCAAGTACTTGAGCTTGGAATAGTTGAGGAAGTGGTGGCATGATGTTTATGCACCAAATAATGATGATTTTATTTCTGAGCATCAGTTAGATGATGTGGCCACATACATTGTTGTCATTGAAAAATACCTAACATATAAGGTGGACTAGGATAGGTCGGTGAGACAATCAAGGGAGGAGATCGAATCAATTGAAAGATGACTTAGGGTGTTTCCTTTGCCACCTGTGGCTGACTTAGATGGGGCGCTCTCAAAAGTTCATGAAGGGCTGGATCAAAATAAAGACAAAGGGGAAGGCAGTTAATGCCCAACTACATCGAGATTTGTGCTTCCCCATTACCCCGCCTTGCATTGGTTCGGCCACATTGGGAATCCCGAGCCAACTTGGGTGTAGCTCGTGCATTTAATGCATTCCTTTGTTCCATTTTCACTTTCTCTTGGCCGACTAGTGGTGCCTAATTAATGATGCGAAACTCTTGCTAGGCCGATGGGTTTTGAAGGATTCTATATATTTGGCATTTCGCCTCATTTGTAAGGGTTAGAATATAGAGATTGATATAGGGAAAATATAGTTAGAAGCAAGTAGAGCAAGTTAGCAAGTAGTTTCTCTCAAGCAAATATTGTAACAGAAAGCTGGAATTGTTGCTACAGTGGATAATTCAAATGCAAATAATGACATTGTGATTTGGTGCCATACTTGTATTCTTTTGTCTTGCATGGTTCTTGTTATTCTATCTTTAAAATTGCTTTGAGGAGGTTAATATTTAGATTAGATTTGATTTAATAATGTCTATGATTTGATACCTGAATGTTGCAGCAATCCCTCAGTCCATACTTTTCGCAACCAACTGATTGTTAGTTGCTTTGCAAAGTTAGCCTGTACTTCACATTCATTGTGCTTAGTTCGATTGTCAGGATTCATTCATATCAATTGCAACGGGGTTGTTTGAATGAATGTTCACGATTTGAAAATCCTAACACCTTAGAAGATTGCACTGTTTCTGTAAGATTGCAGATTTATCTGGGTCGGGTAGAGATCAGTTTTGATGGATTGGTCCATTTCGGGTGTTGAACATTTGCATTGTTAATCTTAGGAGTAGTATTAGATTTAGAAATCTCTTTAAAGCCCTAGTCTTTTTTTATTTCTTTATCATTGAGTCAGAATTTGAGTTAAAAGTATCATAACATTGTTAGATCTGATAAATTGAGATTCAGTATTTTGCTTGTAGTAAGGTCCCATTGTGATTACCAACATTTTCACATTATCACTGAGTTGTTTATGCATTGTCAAGACCTGACATTAGAGACCTTGGGGTTATCTCTCAAGGCTTGCTAACAGAGATTTACCTTTCAAGAGAGATAGGATTTCCTATTCTGTCTGAGTTGTTGCTGTGCAAAAAACATCATCAACAGATTGGCGCTAGAAGGAGGGCCAAAATAAGCAAGCTGGATCAGTTTTTGGACACCATCTCTCCTGAGAGATTCAAAAGAAGGACAAGATTTGTTCCAGGAGAGGAGGAATTATAGGAATTACCATACCCCACTAGGTCAAGAAGGACCAACAGAAGGGGTGAATCATCATCATCCCATCCACCCCCCACATCTCTATCATCTCCATCTTCATCAGGTTCATCTGAGTCTGAGAGCATTCCCAATCCAGAACCTCGGTCGGTCATAAATCAACCATTACCACCGCCACCTCCACCAATGGCTTTCCTAGCAACCAACCCATCCCCATTAAGTTTTGTCGTTTACAATGTCATGCGCAAAAATCCTGAACACTTTTGTTCAAAATTCCATGTCAATGATCTAAATAGGACTATTGAGGAACACATCAAGATCTTTTAGACTGGCCTTAAGGATAGAGGGATAAACCATGAGGATGTAGCATGTAGATTATTTCCTTATTCCTTGGGAGAGGATGCATTCTATTGGTACAACCATTTACCTACTGGGTCTATTGAGCATTGGACTGAGCTAGAGGCTGCCTTTTTGCAGAAGTTTCAAATTCCCATTAGTTCTAATGAGCTTTACCATCAATTCACTAATGTGAAGAGGGAGGTCAATGAGCCTATAGGATCTTTCAACAATAGGTTTCATTGTGCTTATACTAGACTACAGGCCCCTTATGCTGTCGACGAGCCCACCGCCTTAGAAGTTTATTATGAGGGACTTGATAGTTTGATAGCTACCTTTATGAAGTGGAGTAATAACCCCCCTACTAGTCTACTCGATGCATATGCAGAGGCCGTGAAAGTTAGCACTAATCTAAGGCAACATCTGTCTGGGCCTTTACCCTCATTAGGACCCGTTGCTCACCCTGGACAAGTTCCATCTCTCAACCAAGCTCTGGTAAACCATACTCCAATCATGAATCCAGTACCTCAGTTGCCTCTAGTCCCTCACCCAAGAGCTCCTGTGGGACAAGTGTTATCCACGATTAGTTATCCCCAAACAAAATGTGAATCAACCCCTACATACCCAGCCTCAGGCTAGTTATCCTTCATACTTGCAGAATTTTGAAGTCTTGAACCAATCACTAAATGCCAATGCTGTAGTAGGGTATTCCCAGAATAATGCGAGTCATCCTCTATACAGTAACCCTGACAAGGAGAGACTGGATGAATTGTCTGAACAAATAAAGAAGTTGAATATGGAAATGACTTACTTGAGGAACCAAAACAGTCAGTTGCAAGCTGCTCAGAGAAATATGCAGTCCAATCAGAACAGAGAAAATCCACAAGGACAACACTTTGATAGAGGGAAACGTCACGACTGAGGATACAATAACGATAGAGGATACAATAATGAAAGAGGATATAACCAGGACAAAGGTTACAACAACGACAGGGGATATAATAATGACATGAGACATAACTATGATAAAGGACAACCCTCGGGCCAGAACTTTGACAGAGGACCAGGTGGTGGACAAGGGTTTGATAGAAGGCAACAATCAGGACATAATAGGACTTGGAACACAACACCCAATAATGGAGGAGTCCCCACCCCATTGGATCAACCAGTTAATCAAGAGAAGCCTCCCAACAGTGTATATCTGGTTGAGGTCGCTTTATCAGGATGGTGTAGGCTCCATAAAGCAAGTCAACATTCTGAGTTAAACTATCAAGAATTCCAAAGAGCAGCCTCAATCTTTTAGTACGAAGTGGAGAACAATGCAAGCGTTCAAGAATTAGTACCATCTAATCCTTATGATTCACCAGTGTTGGTATTGAATCATGCTCCTTTTCCACAAAGTAAGGAGAATGTACCCGAAGAGGAATCTGACCAGTTGGAGGAACAGGCAGACCAAGTATGCAATGGAGATGAAATGACACAGTTATTTGATGAGAGTCAAGTGAATTATAATGGTCCCAAAGATGAAGAAGAGGCTTATGTTAAAGAGGAAGCTTACATTGAAGAAGTGCAGACCTTCCAAAGACCTGTCAAGAAGTATGACTTGAGGGAGTTGCCACACAGGCGCCCACAGGCTGGAGGCCCCTTACTACTTCCATTCCATTGAATAATTTTAACACGCCTCCAGACCCTAATGTTAGCAATAATCCATCACTGCCTCAGATTTCCAAGCAATATTTATCTCAAGGTCCAGGACATGCTGATGTACCAAAAGGGAGAAATGTTGATGCAAATAAGGAAAAGATGGTGGAATATCCGAGAGAGACTCCTACTGATTTAAATGAAGAACAATTGGCCACGTATGTTGATGAAGAACTCTGAAAATTGAAGGTAAATATATCTGCATTCGAGTTATTGAGAGTTCCAACCATTAGGAATGTAGTCTTAGGATCTTATAATGCAAATCCCATGTCACAAAATAAATCAGTTAGCCAAAGTATCAATAGAGCATCTGGTTCTCAATCAATAGGAAGACAAAATCAGTCCCATAATCAAGTCCATATGCCCCCTGGTGATGCTGGGAAAGAAAAGGACAAATCTCAAGTTGCTCAAGTAGATACTCCCTTAACTCTGTTTCAAGGGAAAACAGACACACCTCCATTCTTGATTTATGTTCGAATATTCGGTAAGAATCTGCATAATTGTATGCTGGATTCTGGTGCTTCAACCAATGTTATGCCTTTTGGTGTATGTCGAGCTATGAGAATTACTCCTGCTGAATCATAGAAGTAATTCACACAATTGGATATGACTGAAGTCAATGTTGTAGGAGAGTCGCATATGATTCATATGCAGATTGCTTCTAACCCTAGGATTCAGCAGGTTATCAATATACAAGTGGCTGACATACCTAATGCTTATGGCCTAATTCTAGGAAGAGACTTCACCAAGGCCTTGAATGGATATGTTTCAATTGATCACTCCCATATGTGGCTTCCCTAGAAGGGAGTGCCAAACTAGATTAGAATTGAAAGAGAATCTAGAATGAAGTACATGATTACAGAATATCAAAAAACCTCTACTGAAATTCTGGTATCAGAGGTAAGTATGGGTAACTATATGCTTGTTGCTCCTCTTGAAGATTCAGATATGGAGGAAGTTATTATGTTCCACACAACACTTGTTGACCTTACAGTAGGGTCCAGTGGTGCTGGAGTCCTGATCGAACCAGCTGAAGATGATAGTGATATGGAAGATAGTCAGCTTGGTTTGCTAGATAATTTTCAAGAGTTCATTTGGAAGTGCATTAAAGATCAAGTCCAGCTAGGAAGAGGAATGAACTTTGGAGAGATACTCTTTCCCAATTGGTGCAGGGTGCATAATGCTTCTCATTCGAAATTGGACTGTTGTCTATGCCAGGCTGCAGTGGAACAAATACAGAAATGTATCAACCCCACTCCTATAGTCAAAAGTGATACCCTGAATGTCCAAGAAGATCCTAAAGGAGAAAGAGTGATGCCTTCTGAAAAGCCATCTAGCAGTAACAATGTAAGTGAAAAAGCAGGGAGCTCTGCAGTTGCTGGTTGCTGGACTCTAAGGTTTGATGGGTCCAAATCAAAGAATGGAGTCGGGGCAGGTTTTGAGCTAATTAGTCCAAGAGGTAAGATGTTTCTTGCTGCTCATAGACTTCAATTTCATTGCACGAATAATGTGTCTGAATATGAGGCCTTGGTGCATGGACTGTTAATGGCATTGAAGAAAAAAGTTAAGATCTTGCAAGTTTTTGGAGATTCTGAGTTAGTAGTCAAGCAAGTTAGGAGGCAATACTCTTGTCATCACAGGAGAATGACTAACTATAGGCATAGAGTATGGGACCTTATTGAAGGATTTGATGCCTTCAACATTTAGTTGATTCCACAAAATAAGAACCAGGCCGCTGATTCCTTGGCCCAGGCAACTGGTACATTGCAACCTCTGTCTCTTTCTGGATTGAAGAAATTTACTGTGGAACTGACCCCAGTGCCCTCAGTACCTGATAACGTTACCAAATTCTAGGTATTTGAAGATGATAAGCATATTCTAAATTTTATCACAAATACAGATGTTTTTGCTTCTCAAATCATTGATGAAACTGAGCTCCAAGAAGCAGAGATAGACCTTGAAGGGGTAATCAATTTGGAGACCAATACTATTCCTAGGGGGATGGTACAACTAGAAAGGATTTTTGATTTGGACAAGGTTGAGGATCAAGAACATGACACCAGGAAGGAGTCCATTAGCGGAAAGTGTGATAAATTTAACATGGGAACTCATGATGATGTTAAGAATGTTTTTATTGGAAAAGTGTGCACTCCCAAAGAGAGGCAAGGAATCATCAATGCACTACATACATATCCAGATGTGATAGCTTGGAGTTATAAAGACTTAAAGACTTATGATACATCGATCATAACCCATACTATCCCTCTCAATCTAGGAGTAAATCCTTTCAGACAGAAGCAAAGGCCCATCAATGCTTTACTGGAACCCATAATACAGAAGGAAGTGCAAAAACTGTTGTCTACAAGAATAATATTCCCAGTCCAACATTCTACTTGGGTTGCAAACCTGGTTCCAGTACGGAAGAAAAATGGTGAAATCAGGCTATGTGTGGATTTCAGGAACCTGAACAGAGCTTCAGAGAAAGATAATTATCCAGTACCCTCACTGGATGAAGTACTCTAGATTGTCAATGGATCTTAGATGATGTCCTTCTTGGATGGTTATTCGGGATACAACCAGGTCATGGTGCAGTATGAGGATAGGCACAAGACTACTTTCACCACCAAGTGGGGCACTTTTTCCTACAGGAGGATTCCCTTTTGCTTAATTAATGTTGGAGCAACATTCCAACGAGCTATGCACATTACCTTTAAAGATATAATTGGTAAGTGCATAATCATTTATATGGATGATCTAACAGTTTTTTCCAAGAAGAGAGGTGATCACATCTCAGATTTATGCAAAAAATTTCAAAAATGCAGAGAATTTGGGATATCGCTCAACCCAGAGAAATGCATCTTTGGAGTAATAGAAGGAAAATTGTTGGGACATGTTCTCTCTAAAAAAGGGATTGCCATTGATCCAGAATGAATAGAAGCCATACTCAAGATCCCACCGCCTGCCAATAAAAAAAATGAAATCATTCTTTGGCAAGATCAACTTTGTGAGGAAGTTCATCACTGGGTTCACAGAAATAGTTAAGCCACTGAATGAAATGTTAAAGTAGGAGGCCAAAGTAGAATGGAGTGCAGAGGAAAAGGAAGCATTTTCTGAGATAAAGAGGGCAATTGTTGAAGCTCCTGTCTTGGTAAGTCCAGACTATGCTAAACCATTCTATATATATTCGTTTGCCTCTGATAATTCCTGTGTTGCTATGTTAACTCAAAAGTCAGATCAAGTAAATGAGAATCCCATAGCATTCATGAGTGCACCATTGAAGGATGCAAAGCTGAGATATCCAAGTGTGGAAAAGCAAGCTTATGCCTTAGTCAGAGCAGTAAAGAAATTCAGGCATTATATCCTTAGAAACAAAATATTTGCCATAGTTATGGACCCTGCAGTTAAGCTGTTATTGATGCAGAATGAGCTGGGAAAATGTAGAGCCAAGTGGGTAACTATGCTACAAGAGTATGATATGGAAATTCAACCCATGAAACTGGTAAGAGGGCAAGGGCTTACACACACGATGGCAGAAACTGAACCTGACCTTACCGCTCAGAGTTATAATTTAGAGGATGTTTCTCCTGGTGAGTGGTATGATGATATTGTTCATTATCTCCTGACTTAGAGATGCCCTGATCATCTTAATTTAGTACAAAGAAGGGAATTGCGCTTAAAGAGTGACAGTTTCATGTTGAAAGGAGATATCCTATACAAGAAAAATCATGAGGATTTTTATTTGAGATGCCTAGGAAGGGAAGAATTTGAAAGAGTGATGTTGGAGTTTCATGACAGATATGGTACAGGCCATGGATCAGCACCTTCTACAGCGAACCAGATTCTCAGAGCTGGTTACTATTGGCCTACACTGTTCAAAGATATACACAACCATGTCAAAACTTGTCATGTGTGTCAAACTGTGGCCACTAGAGAGAAGTACGCTGCACTCCCACTCCAGCCGGTCTTTGAGGCAAAACCTTTCGCACAGTGGGGAATGGACTTCATAGGTCCCATCAATCCACCTTCCTCTGCAGGTCACAGGTATATCCTTACTGTTACTGATTATTTTACAAGATGGACTGAGGCCCTTGCTTGCAAGCAATGCACTTAAGAGGTAGTAATTAACTTCATCGAATCAGGTATCATTAATCATTTTGGATGTCCTATGTCTTTAGTTTTTGATAATGGTCCTGCATTTTCATCGTTAAAATTTTCTAACTGGGATTTTGATCATGGGATTATAATTAAATTTGCATCCAACTATTACCCTCAGGGTAATGGTTTAGCTGATTCATCCAACAAAAATCTCCTAACTGTTATCCGCAAACTATTAGAAATAAGACTTCCATAGGAATATCACCCTATCACCTGGTTTATGGATTAGAGCCTATGTTTCCCATTCAGTTAAAGATCCCCACCTTGCAGTTCATTAATGAATATTATGATGAGGGAGATAAACGTGAGGCCAGACTTGCTGAATTATTACATCTTGAGGAAAAAAGAGACGAAGCCCCGGAAAACTTTGCTAAACATCAGGGGGTTGTCAAGAGATGGTTTGATAAAAGAGCCAAGGTTAAAGCTTTTAGGATTTCTGACTTGGTTCTTTACTAGGATAAAGCCCATGACCGTAAGGGAGAACATAGAAAATTTGATAAACTTTGGCTTGGACCTTATCAGATCTCAGAAATTCTGGGAGATAATGCTTTTCATTTGAAAACTCTCACTGGAGAGGATATCCCACTGCCTGTCAATGGGCAGTATCTAAAGCATTATTTCTAGTCTTGAACTGTTTTCAGCTCTGGTCTTGTATATAGTTAGAGTAGGTTTCCCTTTCTACTTTGCTTTTGTTTGTTTTGGTTAGTGTAGGTTGCTTTTGGGTTTTTTTTTTTTTTGCTATGCTCTTGCTTTGGGGGTTTCCCTATTTTCCCAAGGATGTGTTGCACCTGCATGGAAAATATATCATTATCTGGAATTGTTCTAAGTATTTTGTTGGTGGATTGTCGTCTTGTATCTTGAAAGGATGGTTGAAGTCTTTGCTATTGCCAATAGTCTCAATGTTTGATTTATTGGAAATGGGTCGCTAGTTTTGATTTGAATTTGAATTATTCTAAAAATCTTATATCTCTCATATATCTTAAGAATCCTGATGTTACTATAGGAATCCTCGTGAAGTTTTGTCAGGTGAAAAATCTTATTTCTGCTTCAACGCCACTATGGTTCTCAGCCCTGAGTGTGAGCTTCATTGTTCACAGGTTGAAATCAAAGTGACATATAAATAAAATCAAAAGAAATAAAAATGAAATATTGAATATCAAAAAAATAAATTCAACTTATCAGGGATACCTGAATATCTCTACCGGGGCTATAGACGTCTGGCTGGCAATAGAGCTATGTCCAGGAGAGTCACATCGATAACCTCGTCAGGGCTATGGATGCTTGACTGGAAACACGACCCTATCCAGGTTGCTTTTGAAGTTAGAATCCTTACGTAGCCTAACTTGACTGAACTTGGTTTCTGTAGTAACTTAAGGAGGGAAATGAACTCATATGCACACACTTGGATTTTCAGTTTATGGAAGGTTTGGTCTCTCCTTTGGTTCTGATTCTTTAAATCTTTGCATTTTGGTCTGTTTGTTTGGTAGTGAAACTGAAACCAGAGATTTTAGGTTCTCGATTCCTTTTCGTCATCAAATGCTCTGGAGAATTTTCCCAACGGAAGTCGCCATTCGTTGTGCAGTTTTCACACACACGCCCTGCTGAAAGTAGGGACCCTCTTTCTATTCTGGTTTTGGTGTTTTGGCCCTTTCATTTTGAGGTTTTATCTTACTTTGGCATGTGCTTAAATGTTTATTTTGATTGCCCAAGTGTTCCCCCTAGGTTATTCATTGAAAATCCTAAATTCTGGAGAAATTCTGGGTTTTTACTCGGATTCAGGATTTTCCACCATGGTTGGATTTTCCTGGATCCCGCTTGGACTCCGACTGGACCCTGTTGTTCGGTGATTTTCGGTATTCGTGGATTCCCGTGTGGGTTGGATTTTCCCGAATTCCACCCTATCGTCGAATTCCTGGGTTTTTTGACTGTCTTATCGATTGCATTAATGACTTCGCGCATGCTTTGAAGGATGTATTTAACTTGATTTTTGAGGTCTGTTATGCCATCATGCTTACTATTTGCCATCGTTTGAGCTAAGGGGTGCTTTCTTGTGAGTGATTTTTTGAGTTTTGGGGCATTTGGGTTTGAATTGATCGATTTAGTGGCGATTTCTTGTGCATTTTTACCCCTATTCTTTGTGGACACCATTCTCTTCGCATTTGCTGATTATGGGATCAATTTCTGCTTTATAATGGTATGTGTTTGATTACCTTGCTTTTGATGAATGATTGTGGATTGTACATTGATGTTATGAGAGCTTAGGGAATTCAAATTCCTACGTATTTGATCATTTCATGATAGGGTTGTTTAGCATTGCGTTATTTGTGATCTCCTGGGTGAGTTTTGAGCTCATTTGTCTATCTGCATTTTGATGAATCTTGCCTGAGAATAATTAGTAAACCCTAGTAATTACTTAGTAGTTGGGACGACTGAATAATGAGCTTGCCTATGCGCCAATGGTGGATGTATACTGTCTGAAACCGAGGGCATCGCCATTCATCTTTAGTTTGCTCTCAAACAGGCCTAGAATATAAAGAAAATCTTTTGAAAGGTATGTGCTCGACTTACCCTGAGTTTAATTTTTTGAAATTCATGATTGATTTGGTGTTTGGGTAAAATTGTGACTTTACGTCGCAATCCAGGATTTTTCGTCCCTCCGGGATAATCTGTCCCTTCCGAAT
Organism: Sequoia sempervirens; assembly: GCA_007258455.2. Taxonomy (NCBI): domain Eukaryota; kingdom Viridiplantae; phylum Streptophyta; class Pinopsida; order Cupressales; family Cupressaceae; genus Sequoia; species Sequoia sempervirens. Next base: position 371,616,758 of record VDFB02075321.1, read on the forward strand.
TTTCTTCGCTGTGACCCTTCAAAGTTGGGGAGAAGTCATATCGGTCACCTTGTATCTCGCCGAGAAACCCTCCTAAGATCATATTTGATCGCCATGACAATATCATTTCTCACACCGATGAGGTCTTCTGTGTTATGTCGGCAAGACCAGAGTCATTTGCCAGGACCCTACCCCAACTCCCCCTTGGTCATATCGATATGTTTGCTATATCTTCGGTCGGCAAGACACTGCAACTTCGCTGAGACCTCATATCGACAAACTTCAATTTGGTCGAAGTGTTTGCTTGGACCCCAAAATTCGGTGAGACAAAAAGGATTTTCCATAACCTCACCCCAAAGAGAAAGTCTCTCATCGACATGCATATCCTCGTCAACCGGTCGACAAGACATGCCCCACTCGGTGTGACCTCATTCTGAATGAAATTTTTTTGGCCGAATTACATGCCTTTGCACCGATTGGTTCAATTTTTTTCCTTATCTGTGGATTTTCGTCGAGTCCGGATTTCTCTGAAATCTGGCGTCTCTCTGATTTTCCGAAGTCTCCTATCTGGCTCGTTCTTCGTGGGAATCTATCCCTGGCGGATTTTCCTGAAATCTGATGAAATATAAAGGAACGTGAGATAATTGGATTTGTTTATGATTTGTGACACATTTAATGATTATTTTGTGTCATATTTTGATTTCCCATATAATTTATTGATTGATCATGATCAGATTTAATTGATTTTAGGTGTTCTATCGATTATTCTGCTGGAATCCATCTAGCCCGAAATTTCCCAAAATTCCTCCCTGGCTCGGATTCCACGGATATTTTTGAAACCCGAAGTTTAGTAGGATCATTTTATATGGATTGTAATAACACTTTGATTACATGAGGTTTATTCTTACTATGTTTTGATGGATTAACGTTTCCTTCCTATGGTTTTTACTGTCATTTTCATATTGAGTGTAGGCCAAATCTAGCAAGGAGGTTGGGTCTTCAATGTATGATGCAGAGAAGATTAAAATGGACATTAAAAGCAAGATCCCTGAGAGTAAAATAACTTCAGTTTGGTCAGAGGTGACTGACTCAAATGTTGGCCTCTAGGATTATGAGGAATTTAAAGAAAGAATGGCAGCTGAGGATCTTCCCTTGGTGACTAGAAGAATGAACGAATCAGGCTTGTCCCATGTTGTTGGTTTCCCTTCCACGGTGCAGTGTTATGAACTGGTTCTTGAATGTGCTAGACACTATGATCAAGACACACAAAGAATAATTGGTCCTCAAGGGGGAGTGGTAGCAAACCTCAACCCTGTTTCCATTTACCAAACATTTGATATGCCAGACAAGTCTCATGTGGTGGGATTCAACATGAAGGCAGCCCAGGAGTTCTACGATGAGCAGACTGTGAAGTCACAACAATTTAACAATTCCTGGCTGGTGAATCCCAAGTCTCACTATTCCAAATTTCCTAAGCAGCTATTCAGGATAAAGTTCAAGAAGGAGTACTATGATGCCATCACTCTTCTTAGTAGGGTAGTGGGATTGAAGAGTGCTGGAATGTTCAAGAATTGGATGTGCCATGTGATTGTGAGGATGGAACAAGAGAAGGTTAACTACCATTGGGCAAGGGTCATTAGCCAAGTAATTCACGAGCAGTTGTCCAATGTGTTGCAAATGAGGACCTTCACAATGACTTCCTATTTGGTCTATGCACTTGCAAGATTCCACCCCTACAAGGGATTGAGTACAAGGGGCACTTTTGGGCAAGATATTATCTATGAGTTTTTCCCTCAGTTGCATTTGGGAGGTTCAGACTTTAGGAGGGTGAATGATGCATTCAACATGCACATTACTAGATTGCTCCAAGGTGCGGAACATGTCAATATTTCAGATCGGGCTAAGGAACTCATCAAGAGATATGGGGCATGGTTTATTCAGTTCCCAACTTTCTCCTACATTCAGATTGATGGCTGCCAGAGAGCTCCATACAGACTTCCAAGATACCCTACGAATCACATTATACTTCTTGAAGTGACTAGGAAAATCTGTGACTTTGATGCCATTGTCAAAAGGGACAAGCATAAGACTAGTTTTGGTGGAGACTTCCCATTAAGGATTGGAACTGGAGAGTTTTTTCCTTCCATTGGTTCTGCCCAAGCTTCAGAAGAAGAAATGAGTACTCTTGGCTTGTCTTTCCAATCCAAGAGGTCCAGGTTTGATATTACAGGAGAAGCTCAAAAGAAGGCCAGTAAAGAGTATAGCCATAAGGTGAATTTGGAGGACTACTAGGCCAACTGCAATGATGAATTTGAGGTTAGAGAGAAGAAATTCTCCCAGCTTCCAGTTGAGTTAGTTCAATTGTATAATTTGAAGGCAATTCCTGATCAATTGGAAGATGATGGAAACGTGATCCAGGATCATGCTTATGAGGCCATAAAAGATAGACCAATTGGTGATGTGGATTGGTTGGAGGAGGAAAAGATAGAATTGAAACAACTACTGGATCTCGTTATCAAATTTACTAGGATGTGGCTAAGGCATAAGCTGTGGGAGATGGAAAATAATGGTGTATAGTGCACCTATGCGCTAATGGGAGATTTGGATCCCCACTCCACCTCTGAAGAATCTACTGAGCAAGATCCTAAGGGAAAGGGTAAGTTGGATACTCCTTTTAAAATCAAGATAAAATGTGTTCGAGAAACAGAGGCCTAGGAAGCAGAAAAACAGAGAAAGCCAAAGGCCAAGAAGAGGACAAGAACTAAGAAGTCCAGCCAGAAAGAGACAGAGGAACAAATCTAGAGGCTGATGTTCTAGTGCCTAAGAGGAGAAGAATCATAAAATTGTCAGAGAAGGCTAGCTCCAAGGAAGGGGAGGAAGAAGTTGCCCCAGCAGTGGTAAATGTTGAAATTTCAGGGGAGAAGGCCAAGGTGTATACAAGGAGGTCCAAGACTCCTTCTCCTAGGGATAGTAGACCTAAAACAAATCCCCCTCCGGTGGTTTATCATGAGGAGCAGCATGATGATGTTCCTTCCGCTCACGAAGCTCAAAGCAAACCTAGTGAGTTAGAGGATGTTGAAGATCATCCAGATACTGATGGAGAAGAGTTTCATGAGGGTGATCTTCATAGTGTAGAGGTAGAAATTGAAAAGATAATGCAACCTCCTTTGGTGGCTTATGTCGAGTCTCCTGTTGGAACCGAGGAGGTTAAGTCACCTCCAAAAGAAGAGGAAATAGTGAAGGATCCATCACCTGAACAAGAGGATGAGCATGCTAAAGAAAAGGAAGATAAAATAGATGAAACCCCTGAGAAATAGAATTTGAGTGAGGAAGCAGCTAACGATCAACAGGAGGAGAGGCTAGATGAAGTGCATTTGGAATCTACTATTCCTGGTTGGTTAGATAAAGAAATAAGGAGAAAAAAAGTTGTTGTTGAGGATAATCCACCGAATTGGGATGCACTACTAGCCAAAATTGGAAAAGATAAAGGTAAAAAGAAGGCTAGGGTGATCTCGAGGATTGAAAGAGATGAAACTCATAATAGGGTTGTTCACATTGCCACCCCTACTCTAGATAAAAACAAAGATAATGTGGCTAGACAGGATTATAATGTGCAGACTTTCAACTTGTGGCCTGCTTCTGTGGAGCAAGATATTGAAGATTATGAGGGTTCTAGTGCAGTCATCTTGGGCAGGATAAGGAAGGAAATAAAGACCAAGCATGAGTTGAAGAAAGAGAATGAAAATCTCAGGAATTGCTTGGAGGAATTAATAAGGCCCCTACAATCCATTAACCCTTCGATTTCTGCTGTGAATCCTTTTCCTCAGGAGACCATCATTGAGCTCGAAAGAATGAAAGCCTCCACTCTTGCCACTAAAAGTTGGTTGCAAGGGGTGCAAACTAAAGGTAATGAGGCCATTAAGGAGATTCTGTCAACTGGGAAGGATGCTATCATGGCTGCTGATTGGTTGAAGGCAGTGTTGGCACAAGATAAGGAGGACATGGATCTCCTTCTATAGAAAACCTGAACTATCATGGATTACACCAGGGATAGGTTGGTAAGTGATAAGATTCTTCCTTCCTCCAGAGCTGCCAAACCATGGGAGTGGTTTGAGGCATTGCAAATCAGCCAGAAAGTGTTTAAGAAAATTTACAAACAAAGGAGGCAAATCGATGATACCCTAGACGGTGTTTACAATGGATCCATTGCCTTCTTTGAAATTATGATAGGGAGAAGGAAGATCACGCCCAAGTACTTGAGCTTGGAACAGTTGAGGAAGTGGTGGCATGATGTTTATGCACCAAATAATGATGATTCTGTTTCTGAGCATCAGTTAGATGATTCGGCCACATACATTGTTGTCATTGACAAATACCTAACATATAAGGTGGACTGGGATTGGTCTGTGAGACAATCAAGGGAGGAGATTGAATCAATTGAAAGATGACTTATGGTTTTTCCTTTGCCACCTGTGGTCGACTTAGATGAGGTGCTCTCGAAATTCCATGAAGGGCTGGATCAGAATAAAGACAAAGGGGAAGGAAGTTAATGCCCAACTACATCGAGATTTGTGCTTCCCCATTACCCTACCTTGCATTGGTTCGGCCACATTGGGAATCCTGGGCCGACTTGGGTGTAGCTCGTGCATTTAATGCATTCCTTTGTTCCATTTTGACTTTCTCTTGGTGGATTGGTGGTGCCTAATTAATGTTGCAAAACTCTTGCTAGGCCAACAGGTTTTTAAGGATTCTATATATTTGGCATTTCGCCTCATTTGTAAGGGTTAGAATATAGAGATTGATATAGGGCAAAGATAGTTAGAAGCAAGTAGAGCAAGTTAGCAAGTAGTTTCTCTCAAGCAAATATTGTAACAAAAAGCTGGAATTGTTGCTACAGTGGATAATTTGAATGCAAATAATGACATTGTGATTTGGTGCCATACTTGTATTCTTTTTTCTTGCATGGTTCTTATTATTCTATCCTTTAAATTTCTTTGAGGAGGTTAATATTTAGATTATATTTGATTAAGTAATGTCTGTGATTTGATACTTGAATGTTGCAACAATCCCTCAGTCCATACTTTTCGCAACCAACAGATTGTTAGTTGCTTTGAAAAAGTTAGCCTGGACTTCACATTCATTGTGCTTAGTTCGATTGTGAGGATTAGTTCATATCAATTGCAACGGGGTTGTTTGAATGAATGTTCACGATTTGAAAATCCTAACACCTTAGAAGATTGCACTGTTTCTGTAAATTGCAGATTTATCTGGGTCAAGTAGAGATTAGTTTTGAGGGATTGGTCCATTTTGGGTGTTGAACATTTGCATTGTTAATCTTAGGAGTAGTATTAGATTTAGAAATCTCTTTAAAGCCCTATTCTTTTGTTATTTCTTTATCATTGAGTCAGACTTTGAGTTAAAAGTATCATAACATTGTTAGATCTGATAAATGGAGATTCAATATTTTGCTTGTAGTAAGGTCCCATTGTGATTACCAACATTTTCACATTATCACTGAGTTGTTTATGCATTGTCAAGACCTGACATTAGAGACCTTGGGGTTATCTCTCGAGGCTTGCTGACAAAGATTTACCTTTCAAGAGAGATAGGATTTCATATTATGTCCGAGTTGTTGCTGTGCAAAAAACATCATCAACAGGTAGCACACACAAACATAACTTTACTTTTAAATACATGTGGTAGCTTAATTTATAATTCATAAAACTATAATGCTTATAGATTATGCCACATGAAGTCTAGCTTTATTACAAGTTCTCCTACATCATTTTTCATGTTTCTAAGGTGCCACATGAAAAATAGATAGGTAAACACTTTCCTTGATCAAGTAGCTCTTATATTTTGTGCTAAATTTCATCCTTCTCCTAAGTAAACCTATGATACAATGATCTATTTAGGAAAGGGAATTCAATAAGAAATTGGTTTGATTATGTACCATAAATTTTTTTGGAATACTTTTGTAATTTATAAATAAATCTTCATCCTATAATAATACATTTTTAAGCATCTATTGTTGTGATAGAGAAGCATGAGTGATAAATGCTATTGCTTGTGAGCTTTCCTATGCAACATCTCTAAGTAGACAATAAGAAGCAATATTTTTTGTATATTATCAATGTTATAACATTATTTAGCAGATACCAATCTATTTTTTCTTATAATTTAGACTTGTTGAGGTCAAAATATTATCTTTTGATTCATAGCATCCGCTACTGGGGTTTGGAATGGTAGATGTCTTCCAATAATTATATCACAAACTTCTAGAGGTATGAGGATACATGTAATAATGTCTTTCTCATGTTTAGTTGCATACTGGAAAGTGCATTGTATAATTACATGATTTTCCTTATCATGCTACAATGATCCTAGAGAGTATGGGCTTAGATGTGTAGTGCTAGAGTGACCTAGGTGTTAGATTGTATCATGCATTATTACATTCATATGATGGATGATGTCAATGATGACATGGCTAGGTTTTCAATTCACCCAATAGCTCATGTGGAAGAGATGCATTCCTTGAAATCATTAGTGGTCACAACATTATTGTTATGGCATTTCACCTCTTGATTAGTATCTTCAATAGAGTTAGTGTCATTTTGAGAGTCGGTGTTATGATCATGTCACCATATATCACCATGTTATAGTCTCTAACCCTTGTCTCAACCTATAGAATGTAATGGAGACATATTAGGGTTTTGGGTGCTTGATTTGTAGTATCTTCCCTACACTTACATGATAGAATGTTTCTTCTATATGAAAGGCTTGTAGCTATTTTCCTAAATGGATTTTTCTTATGTGGGGAGTATTTTCCCAATAATTTCTTTAGCCTTAGTATCAGGTGCATTTCTCAATGTTTTCCTCAAGGTTTTTAATGTTAATAACTCCATTTTAACAAAAATGGAAGGTTCACTAGTGATTTTTAGAGCTTGGAATTGAAAGGAAGAAAGGTATGCAAAAACACTTCCTAAAATAATATTAGAGGATAATAATGTTCAAAATTTATATACTTACAATTACATAAAGGAAGAGTGCATGGAATACACTTGGATTTTAAATGTTTGAAGTAAACCATCTACAAATATCCATTGAAGCGTGGATTTATAATGCAAATATGGACACCATCAATAAAAAAGATATGTATTAACCAAATAGCCATATAGGAATACATCAATATATGTCGATATAAGTATAAAATATATAAAAATAACTATATAGGCTTACAAGAATGCCATATAGGCATACAATGTCACATATATGCAATACAAAATATATGTCCAAAAATTTCATATAGGCACAACAAATGACCCCAATAAAAAGGCATTCCCCTTCAAGTGAAGAAAATAGATCATGGGCGACCTTTGATTGTCAAGGGGATAGAGATATGTATGAAAGTGGCCTACTTTGAACTTGAGGGTTACTCCTCCCATTTAATTCTTCATGGAGCTTTACCTGTTACAATAAAAGGTATAGACATTAATATATAGAAATTACAAATTATAAAAAATGAAATATTTAACAAAGTAATCACTTATCACTGGACCAAATGATCTCTCTCCTCATTTGCAATAGTGACATTCTTAGGCTATGGCATTCCAAATTCCTATAGAAACCATCTAGATAGAAATTAAACTACAAATAAATAATCATTTGATTTTTCAATAATAAACCACTATAACAACGAATGTAATTTGAAATTTACTAATTTTCCTTATACCCCTATCAAAGGAATCAAGGTGTCTATTGCAATAGAGACACCATGCTCCATTTCCCTATCAACATTGAGAAGAGTCTCTACTTGCAACATCTAAAAATAGAACAACATTATTCATAGATTATTGAAATGGTATGCTAGTGATGATACTTAGGAGGATAAGAGTGAAATGGTATGCTACAAGCTAGTGATTCCACTAGCCTATTATTTTGGAGGTCAACAACATGAACAAATGAAATTCATAGATTATGAAGTGCATAAAAATCTAAAATAAAATTAATTAAAAAGTACAAAGAATACTTACAAACTATCTAGAACCTTTAGGTCATTAAACATTATTCAATTACGAAATACAATTTTTTTATTTTAAAATTATAAATAGCTTGTATTACCTAAGTGAAAATTTGATTTCCACCTCCACTAGGAGGTGTTACTGTCAAAGCTCCAATATTAACCTATTCAACATCCAAAATGAGATATAATAATATTATTATATAATATTTATCTATTCACATGTAATATTTATAATTCTCTACTAGCTATATATACCTCTATAGTACATGTGGTTGAATACCTCATGAAGGAGGGCATCTATCATCACCATCTGATCGGTTTTAGATGTACCTTGGGAACCTACATCCTAACTATCTATGGGATCATAACCACAAGGTGACCCACAAGCCTAAAAAATATGAGGCTGAACTCTACTCCCTAAAGACTCACTTGGCTCACCTTGTGATAGACTGGTATGATGCATGAGGCTCTGGGTTAGTGAGCTAATCAATTGTAATGTATCAACCTCATCACTCTCATTCACAATGGAAGGAATAGTCACATTCTCATGTATGTTTTTCTAGCAAATGTTCATCTCGTTGGTCATTGTGCATCAATATGTGCCCCCACTCTATCCTATGTGGAGCCCCCACCTCTACCCTGGAAGTCCTGCATATCAAAATAGTTTAGAATTTTATTAAGGAAAAACTCACAATAGAGTTTCCTCAAAAAATATTTTGGCACCTCATTATTTTTGCATGGAGGATGGCCAAAAACCATCCACCACCTCTTCCAAAAATGTCTCTTTATCCCTTGGTGGTTCCACCAATAGATTGGGAACCTCTTTCTTGAAGGATATAAAAGTTAATTCATTCTAGGGTTTGTGAAGAGGGCACACAAGTCAAATTTTGTAACTTTTACATTTTTCACTTGTTTATAGGATAATTTACCTGTATAAAATTCTCTAAACTCTCGTCTCTTCTCCAACCAACTACATATTTTCTTGCTAATTGAATCTACATGTGATAAAATTGATTCAAGTGATTGAGCAAGAGTGGTTCTATGTGAGGTTGAGCTTGCAAGATCTTTCAACCTTGCAATTATATCCTCAATTTGTTTTTTTTTGTTTTTAATTTGCCCCATTAAATTTTATTAAGTTCTTGGAGCATGTTGAGGAATAGTTGGTGTTTTTTGGGTTTGTTCTTCATCAAGGATTTGGGCATGAGGTGAATTAGGATGAAGGAGGTGCATTATCATTTCTTGAAAAATTAAATAAATTTACATCAAAAAACATTTTAAATCTACCTATTTAATAACAAATTCACACAAAAATAATTAAAAAAAATTACTCCTTTGACCTCCCTGATATCGTGGTAGTATTTTTATGAAGATTCGATGAAGAAACAAAGCGGTTTGATCCTTCCTATAATGTGATCATGCTTCTAAGGGTTTGTAGGCCAGAAAGGAAATTGGAAATAGCAAAGAATAGAATGAAATGATTTTTTTTTAATATCAACTAAAATATGCTTGCGTTATGAATTTTTTGAAAGTTGGGTGGCCACTTTTTTGCCCCCCATTTTTCTGCACATGCCCCATAACTAAAGTCTTCAATTTGATTACAACTAAAAATAAAATAATTGATTTTAATAAATTGAACAAGGAGTATCAAAAGGATAGTCTAAGCTACAAAATAATTGGTTTCCAAAGCATAGAGTGAGGGCATAGATAAGAAGACTATGAGATTTTTCTTGTAAAAGTAGATTCATTTGGGGAGGATATCTTCAAATATTAATTCATCAAAACTTATCATGCCTTATTCCAAGTTTTAGGAATATGCATCAAACCACATATTCCCATTCCCTTAATGATTAAAGCAGTTGGCATTCAAAATATTGATATAAATAGAGAATTTGATTTTACATCCTACGTTATTGATGAATGTATAGATAATTGCTTGTAATGAAGAATAGTGGAAAGGTAGTGGAGTTTAGATGGTACTTCTTTCTATGTTACATGTTATTATAAGGTGGGAGGAAAGTTTGGGGAAAAAATCTATAAGTTAGGCAGTATGATGAAAATGGAACCACTCTCCTAGTGTAGTGTTGGAATGACATATGGGACATGCATTTCCAAAATGAAAACTATATAGTTTTTAAGGAATGTTTTGTAAAAATGGTTTTAAGATACATAGGTGTTTAGCAAGAAATACTTCTTAAAAATTATTTATTTCCTAAGGCCAAAGGATAGAACACATGAGCTAGGCATTGCTCACAATTGGAGAGATTGTTTCTTACATAGAAATTCCTCAATACTCAAAGTATATTGGTTGCTTGTAAAACCCCACATTTTCTCAATATGGTACTAACAAGAATATAATACATGGAGATAATATGGAAGCTAAATGGGACTAACAAGTTGTTTTTGAGGAGATATAAAAAGGGATCATTTTTTCCAACATTCCTGCTATTATCAAATTTTATTTGCATAATTAAAGAGGGATTAGAGCATATTTATCCTATACTACAATCTTATAGGATGATCTTTGATATCAAGAGAGATTTTGACCTTGAAATATTCATTGGTCCCATCAAAATTAATGCTAGATTTGGAGGCTTTCACCACATGCTAGGTTTTTAAGATGTCATCCAAAATTGTTTGACAGAAGTGGAAGTGAAGGATAAAATAATAAAATGGGTAACTATTTGGAAAGGAGAAGAACAAAGAAAGAAGGTGAATCCTATGTACCCTAGTATCTTCCACAAAGTAACAGATGGACTATTTCCAGCATAAAAATTATCCTTAATAACATTAATCTTTGGCTTATAAGCCACTTTAGAAGAAAATTGAGGAAATACCTCAAGATGATAGATAACCTCAATAAATTGCAAGGATATACCAAGAAGAAAGAGGGCCACAAATGTCACAACAGTCACAAGGGAAACTAGTGCAAATAGAACTTACAAGTTCAGTTTATCCCTCTATATAGAAACAACAACAAAAAAAAACATGAACAACTACAATTGGTAGATTATTCTATGGATGTAGAAGAGGAGGTTGGTAAAACATATGATGTGGGAGAAAATATCATTGGGGAGGAAGAAGTAAGCTAAATTCTACCTGTGCCACTAAGGGTGTAAATCCTTGGTATTCTTGGAGATAGGCTAACAATTATCCTAAGGGATGGAAGTAAGGAGGAGAGTGATATAAGAGCCTTGACATGCACATAATTTAATAATGATGAAAAATTTGTGCAATAAAAGGAATTGAGAAATTTTATGTTAAGAATAAAAAGAGAATAATTCCATGAAAAGTTAGTAGAGGCCAAGAAGGATTTTGACCCCTCACAAGTAGAGAAGATAATCGAAAAAATATTGAAGGAATTATATATTAAGGTTAATAATACCACTCTTGATCAAGCAAGAAAAGTGGTGTAGGATGTTGAAATCTCGTTGTTGTTAGAGTGGGATTTAGTTTTAGCTATAGCCCTTGATATAATCAGGAAACAAAATGATGATGCATTTTCCACCAAAGAGAAAGAAGAGAAATCCTATTTCAACTCTAGCTTTAACACAAAGTTTAAAGCTTTGGATATCTAATCTCTAGCCCCATCAACAAATAAACCCCAAGTAGTAAAAAACTAGGGGAGTTGATTGGGAGCCTTTTCAAAAATATAGTTGTGCATACCTCTCCATTCCAAGCTACATCTCTTGCAATTAACATTGCATTGTTCAACATGGCCACTACCAAGAGATTGTAGGACAACTATGAGAAATTATAGAACTGCAAAAATTATTGAATGACTATATAATAAAGTGAAAAGTTTATTACCTTTCCCAAAGAAGGGTCTGCTAGATAATAACCAGAACAACAACTAGTTAACAAGGAAAGAAAGATCATTTAGAAAAAATAAAGGAGTTAAAGGAGTAGATGAGGAAAAGAAAAGATACTAAAGTGGTAGCTAAAGTTGAAGCTAAAAATTGCCACTAATATAATTAATGAAGACTTGCACCACATGTTATCTAACATCCTACATAGGTTAGAAGATGCATGGGGAAGTTTTAATAATTTAAGGAATTCTTTAATCAATCATACTCAATAGGTAACTTCCCTTTGACCAATTCAGCATGTGTGGATACCAATAACAAAAACTATCGATGAACTCATCAAATTTTTTTAAAAAAGGAATTTTTCCCCTAAAGCCATTACATAAACAAATGAGGCTAGTGAGATACTTGGAGAAATTTTAGCATTTCAGTCTAAGCTAGATTTCTAGTTGAGAAATAAAATGAAAATGTTTGAAGCAATAGAAAAGGGAGTGAAGCCTAAGATTTTGGACAAATTTGGAGTGGTCAAGCCTCTCTAGTCTTGGAAGGTAGAATTTGTAAGTGTAAACATATCTATGTTCTCTTTTATGTGTTCAGGGATTAAGCCGGACCTAGCTCTATTAAATAATGCAATTGATGAATTGATAAAGTTGGAGTCTAATTTAGATAAATTTACTAAAGAGACTAGATTAGTTATGGATACAAAATACAATGTCTATAACAATAAATTGCAAAAGATTTTAGAGTTCAAATAGCCAACACAATATGACTACAAATAATGTTTATAGAAATATAATGAGTATATGGTAACAAATTTGGCATCAATTGCAACTACTGCAAAAATTTCATGATTATTTTTGAACCACTCAAGAGTTTTTCTATTATCCCAAGTGATTCTATGATTCTTATCTTACTCTGTGAACAAGTTTAAAATGTAAATATGGCATTTGTTCAAGGATCTAAGCTTTTTTCTCCCTTATTTTTTATAAAAGGGAATTCCAAGCCTCTTTTTTGGTATACTACAAAGTGTAATTTTGGGATAGGTGGATTAGGTCTTAGTTGGTATTAGCTACTTTTTATATGAATAAATTGTAATTTTTTATTTATAACATTAATGTATAGTTTCAATTGGGACATCTCTAAGTGGAATTCATTAACAATCTTGTGTCCCATTTTCTATACAACATTTTTTGAATCAATACAACCATTGGTTCTATGATTATTTATTACACATTTTCTAAGATAAATATTTATTTCAAAGCCTCTTTCAAATAATACATCAATTTTTTTTCAATTAAATGCAGAGATATTATGATATGAATTGGGATTGGGAACAATGATAAGTGTCCACCCAAAACCATAAGTACATATAAATGATAATTTTCCAATAAAAAATAATGTCATCACAAACGATAATCTGAGAAATAACTGCATAAAATTAGTATCAAGTACAAGGACAAAGGCATCTTTAATTAGAAAATCTTCTAGTTCGTTGATAAAAAAATTGCCCATTATGAAATTATAAAAAAGCGATAAAATTCAATCAACCAACAAATATATATGAAAATAGTTATAAATGTGTGAACGTTACAATTAGATCATATTTTGTGTCAAACAATATTGAAAGTTTGTGTTATTGATGTTCTATGTTTTTATATTGATATATGTTGTAATAGCTTTTTTCAATGTTAAATATTCATGTATTATTTATTATGATGCTTTTTCATCTCTTAATTCATTTGAAGATAATGAATAGTACTCTATGACTTGTATAAGCACAAGGGAACCTTTAATTAGAAAATCTTCTAGTTCATTGATCAAAAATATTACCCATTATGAAATTGCAAAAAGGCAATAAAATTCAATCAACCAACAAGTAGATATGATAATAGTTATAAATCTATGAGCATTAAATTAGATCATATTCTGAGTAAAAAAATATTGGAACTTTGTGTTATTGATATTCTATATTTTTATATTTCTATTTGATGTAATAACTATTTTCAATGTTAAATATTTGTGTATAATTAGTTATTATGATGCTTTCTCATCTCTCAATTCATCTAAAGATAATAAATTATTATGATGTTTTTTCATCTCTCAATTCATTTGAAGATAAATATTCATTATTTTATTGTCTTTCTGCTCTCTAGTTAATAACATAACTCTTGTATAAAAAAATAAGAATCTCATCATAGAATGAAGCTATAAATCAGAATTTGAGATGAAAATTATTCTTGACAAAGAATAACTTATTCAATTATTGTTACATAAATCTTATTCTCAAATATGTTATAGTATCAAAATTTGATAGATTTTGAAAGTGGTGAATTAATCTATTCCTCTAAATAGAAACAATCAATTGAAACATTCATTACACCAAAATGCCTAATAAAGACTTTAATAATCCTTGATTATATTGATTATCTAAAAATGTTTGATTACATGAAGCGAACATAAAAAAAATTGTATCTAAAGTTCTCAAGACATCAAAGACACTTATCTACCTATCCCAAATTTATAACTTCCAAGAATCCTAAAATAAGGCTTGAAATTCCCTTATATAAAAATAAGAGAGAAAACACACTTAGAGCCTTTTAAAAGTATCATAGTTTTTGTTTAACAAATAATTCACACCAAAAATATAGACAATCATAATTTCCTTGTACAAAACAAAAAACCTTTTGAGCTTGAAACTAAAAATATATATGAATGTAGTCTCTTTTGTATACTCAAACTTTCAAAACTACCCTTTACACACATACAAAATAAATAACATACAAAAATATCCTTTTTTTGATACTGTCCCTTATATACACATAAATAAAAAAAGAAACAAAAATGTTATTTTGCATTGAAAGCTATGAGATGACCTTTTTTGTGACATAGATATCTAGAGAATCTGAAGCAATAATCCAATCTTATTTGACTTTTTATATTGTATGAAAATATTTCTCGATATTACCTCGATTCAACTATCATATTTTCTCTCAATCGAATAAATATTAGACAAAGACTAAGATGGGTTCCTGCTATTCATTTTCTACATATATGTGAGAAAATGCTTCTTTCATAACCTTCCATGCAAAAAAGAATCGACCCCATTTTTTGTGCATGTTCATCGATAACTTGAAAATTTGCAAATGCCTCCAAATGGACTTCTTGCATGGGTTTTAAAAACTCCTTTAGGCTCCTCCTATATAGAATCTAAAAAAAAATCAACAAGATTAGTTACTTCTAAGAATGCAAGCAGATATTTTAACGAGTTTATTTTGTTTGTATTAGTTCCTACCACTATAACGTTTCTACATTTGGAATATTAGAGTTTCCACTATACCAATACACTCCACTATATGAATCAATGTGAAAATTGAAAATAAAAAATGTCTACTTTTTTAATTAACAAAATTGATGAGCAAAGACTAACCAATCAACACACTAGATCAAAAATTATTCTCTCTTGAAACTATAATAACTAATATATTACTACTGATAAAGAAAAATTTATATAACTTACCTTTGTCAAGCATAATTTTGATAGAAGACTTTGAGAATATAGAAAATACCATAGCATATTTTTCTTTGTGATCAAACAAACACTCAATAAAAAACCTTTCTCTTTTGGAAATGTACCCAACAAAATATTTGAACCCATACAATATTTAAAAACTATAGTTCTACCAAAATTTGACATACTTTGGAAACAAATTAATGAGAAGAGAGGTATAATAAAGGACAAAAACTAAAAATGTAAAATAAAACTCAACTGTAGATTTTTGGCACCCTAGGTCTTTCTAGCTCTTCTAGGATTTTTCACCTAAAAGGAGAAAGTAGGGCCAAAAGATCTAGCTAGGTTCACTCAAATTATGCAATGTATGCTGTTATTTGAACTAAATGAAATGATATAATTGCAATTATATGAACTAATTGATTGATTATGTGTGCAAAACCTAAGATTTATGCAATGTTGAAAAACACAATGATGTTTGCAAACAATGAACTATGAATGAACAAATGCAAAACATGATAGAAAGAGGTTGAATCAGAGTGCACCTGGGAAAAAATTGGAGAATATGGAATCTTTTGAATGTTGTATAAAATCATAGAAAATAACAAGTGGGATTCATTTGCCACTGATGGCGAATCAGTCATGCTTCTGATGAAAACTATCGGGAACAAGTTTTTGAGTGTCGGGATCTGGAAATTGAAAAAACCTAGATTTCCAACCTTAAGGTGGGACTCATTCGCCACTGATGGCGAATCAGTCCTCTCCCAAAATTCTGAGAAATCAGGGGACGATTCTATAGCACAAGATCTGAGGTTGTCTGCTTGTTGGGTTGCCGAAGTCAAACCTGCAAAAAATGGACAGAATGTCTTCTCCAAGCTTGAAATCTTATGTTGACTTAAAACACTTTGTTGACATATTTTCCACTTTTTGACACCTAAATGCTTGTCAAAATTGCATACACCAGTCTACAAACACACATGCAAAAGGGGGAAAATGGTTAAGGGTTAGGTTATAGGGATTTTCCTTGGTCAAATACCACTTTGGTAATCAAACCCTTAATGAAATAATGAAATGAAGTAGAATGATTAACAAATAACATGCAAATGCTATCAACTTACCAAACCCTTGTTGAATAAAATCTGAAGATATGTCAATGGTTTCTCTTGAATGCTTGATTGATGCTTGATTATAGGATGCAAAGTGCTCAAATGCAAGCTAAATGCTTGAATGAGTTAGAAGATTGTAGGAGATGTAAAATGAGGAGAAAAACACTTATTTATACAGTCTTGTGCCTCAGTTACCCATTGATACCTCATCACAGGCCAACATCAAGTAATTTTGAATAAAAACCCGAAAGGAAATTTGAAATATTTTTAATTTAGAGCCAAGAGGGACTCATTTGCCACCCATGGTGAATGGGTCCCACCTTAGGCTTGAAAATGGGTGTTGGGAATTAAGTCACTTTTAATGTTATTTGTCAGGTTTACATTCAAAAATACACTTAATTAAGCCTTATAAGGGCATGAAGGGGTCAAATAAAAGCATAAGAAAGGTGTAGATAGTGAAATTATGCCTAGAAAAGTGTGAAATCTTGTTACAAGACTTTACAATACTTCAAAATAGGACTTGATAAGTGATGAAAAGGTGATTTTCAGGTGAATTGTAATGAATAGAGTCTAGAAAAGTGTAGAAATGTTTTACAACACTTTACAACACCTTCACAAGATGTCATAATTTTAATTTTAAGGACTTAATGTGAATGTTCAAGCCACATTACATAAATAAATCAAAGCTAGATAGACCAAGAATCATGAAGAAAGGCCTAAAAGACCATGAAAATGACAAGGGGCCATTTTTCTACGACAAAAAAAAAAAAAAAAGACAATAAAAAACATATTTTTGAGTCTCTGATGATCAACCTAAAGTACAATAAATGGATAAATAGACAATTTGAGTATCCCTATCTTTGATACAAATTTGAGAGAATACTTTTTGCAAGTATTATAACAAAACATTATATAACTTCATAAAATGCAATTATAATGAATGTACTTCACAAACTTTACAAATTTTCATAAGCAATTTCAAAAACAAGACTAAATACAACTTGAAATGAACAATAATTTTAACTAAAACTCAAAATGTTGTGAAAGATTAATTCTCTTTAGATTGATCATTTTTTGTTAAACTTGCTAACTACATTTTCCATTATAAACTATTTGTTTTTCATAAAATATTTATCTTAAATTGAATAGTTATGAAATCTAACTCATTAATAAATAGATAGATTCAACTTGGCATACAAAATTGAAATCCCATTTTTTAGACATTAAGGAGATACATATAGTAACAATTCAGTTTATGGGAATAAACCTTGTAATTCTAGGGAATGATTTACAAGTTCAAGATCTACAAAAAACTTAGAATCATCCAAGCCATAATATATAAAAACTACGACTCTTTTCAACAAAGGATTGTTTCTCAAAATGTAACTCAATAATATGATATAACCTTCAAAGTATCCCTCAACAACATCAATATTTGGTATAACCTTCTCCAACTTTCCAAGTGACAGTATCATCTCTGCCAATTCCCTTGTTTTCTTCAAAGGAAACTATCAAAATAAATAAACAAACATCCATAAAATAACTATATAGAAAAATAAAAACATACTAACCTCTATAAAGCACACCACAAGAAATTCAATGCATAATTTTTCCATTTGAGGAAAACTTTGTAAAAGCTCGATGTCACAATTATGCACTAAATTAGAGCTATAAAATATAATTTTTCTTAATGATTATTTTTCTGCAAACCATTCACAAAAAACCATAAAAAATAAAATGACTTCTTTCAAAGCAAGTCTTATCAAAATATGAAAGAAAATCAGCTCCTTTGGAAGTTCCATAAAATATTAATTACAACCTTAAAATATGTAAAACTCAATTTTTTTCCATGACTAGCTACATGAAAAAACAAATCCCTAAAACAATGTCGTATAACAAAACAAATAGGAGCCATGTTTTTTTTTTCTATACTACCAATTTACCTACACCAGTAGTTGTACTACTAACAATAAACTTCACATGCTTCATAGTTAACAATTGTGCATTTAGATTTTTCCTTCTAGACAAGTATTTGTAATATCTAAATCTTTTGTCCTAAATGAGTGTTAATACAAATGCTAACAATAATCCTGAGATAATAATTGCAAATGTCCAAAAAAAACTTCATCGTGCAACAATAATCTATTACCTTATAACTTGCAATAGTAAAAGACACACTCTACTAGAAGGCAATAACTAGATTTCATGTATTGTAATGAATTACTCATATACTATTATCTTCAATAATGATTCTTCACAAAGTCTATTTAATACAAATTAAATTAACACAATCTTCATGCATCCAAAATATATGCCACTAAAATTTTTGTGGTCTTGAAAGGATAGCAAAAATGCTTGAAAATATTTCAAAAAGCTTCATTGACATAGCACATAGCTAGAGTCATCTTACCATCAAAAAGATTTGGGAAAAGAAAAAACTTGTATGTTCTAGCATTCAGTGTTTAATATACTTTCATCCATCTGTTGCAAAGCTTTATGGAAATCTTTGCTTTATTCTACTTACCATGCACAAGTGGTAGTTTTATTGCATAGATAAATGTTAATCGATCACAACTTCATATATCATTTATCAAAGTATATTTCTATTCACCATCTTGTGACAAAATGCCATGTGTCAATGTCTGTGTCTATGTGACTTCTAATTTTTAATTTTTTTTATCATAAATTAAGAAAAATTTAAAAAGTATAACTTAATATTTAATTAATAATTTAAGTGTAATTAGTACTACCATAATACCCATCATAATATATATAATATTAGTATAATATTATATAATTATATCATAATATATATATATATTTTATTTTTATTTTGATTGGTGAACGCTTTTGACTGGAGCTTTGAACCAGTGAGGCCACAATTGGTGGGGGACCTCATCCCCATGTTTGTCTGGTGTTCATACTAGTCCATTTCTATTTTCTCCATCTCCTCCACTATTCTTCTTCTCCCCAGCTCCTCCGTCTTCTCTCTTCTCACTTCCTTGCCTCCTCTGTCTTCATCTTCCTTTCTCCCTTCTTCCTCCCCTCCTCCTTGCATCTCCTTCTCCCCTCCTCTTTGCATCTCTCTTACTCCTCTCTTCTTCACACCTTCTTCTCCTCCACCACATTACTCTGTTTCTTCCTCCTCCTCCTGTTCTCCATTTCCTCCTCCTCCTCCTGTTCTCCATTTCCTCCATCCTTCATTCTCCAACTCTGTCTCTTCGTCCTCCCCGTTCACTTCTTCCAGCATACCTTCCGCCTGCTGGCTCCACCGTGTCCTCTATCTGATGGCTCCGCTGCAACCTCCTTCTTGTCGGTTCTGCCACATCCTCTATCCATCGACTCAGCCTTAACCTTCCTCCAGCACGCATACACACTTATCTCTATTGTCGGGCGATCAACCATCAGTCGTAGGTCCCACCACAGATCCTTGGCCTACCTTCTCCACATGCAACCTTCCATACTAGTGTTCACGGTGAGACTCGAACACATGACCACCATTTCCACACGGTGTTGCAACTATCGTTGCACTGCGGGGTGAACCCCCAAAAGGTTGTATGGTGATCCTAGCCATTTTTACCCCGAGTCAGGGGAGCCGGCCTGGTCGTAGCATACTGACCTCCGCCTTTTCCACTACGAAGGTGAGTCGAACCCATGTCCTCGAGGGAGCAAACCCCAAGACCTGACCAACCCATCTACAAGTGGCAGCTAAAAGGTTGTATGGTGATCCCAATCGTTTTTACCCCGGGTAAGCGGAGCCGGCCTGGTCGTAGCATACTGACCCCCACCTTTTCCACTACGAAGGTGAGTCGAACCTGTGTCCTCGAGGGAGCAAACCCCAAGACCCGGCCAACCCATCTACAAGTGGCGCCTATTATATCATAATATATTAATAGTTAATATCTATTATATTTATTTTATCCCTGAATTTCACAAGCTCTCCCTCTACGCTCTCTACGAATTTGTGATGCCCCTCAATTTGATTTTCTTTGGATAGCTATTTGGACTACACCTAGACTTTCTGATGTTGTTTTCTAGACTTTATATTACTATTTTTTTGACACTATGAATTTTTTGGATGTTACTCAGACATTTTGGTACTTTGATGATTAGATATGGTGACTGTTTGATGACATTATGATGCCTAGTTTAATGATATTGATGGCATTGTGATATATGATCTTTCTGATTTATATCATGGTTTGCAGATTAGTTAATTTCTTATTGAGTTGTCATGGATATGATGATATGTATTGTTATCTATGTATGTGTTATCATGTTTTGATATCGATTATTATGTTTGATGAAGGGAAATAGGGTAGCATCACTTGCTTGTGAGTGACCTGCGACACAACGACTTTCCCTTCATGGTGTGATTGGTTGTTTTATTATGCACATGTTCAACCCTATGTTTTGCTGCAGGCTACAAGTACAAGGCATCGACTCCACCTAATTATCAGGTCTGAGCGTGCTAGAGCCCAATGGAGTTGTTTTGGAGGTAGCACTGGGTCCCCCACATCGAGCCATCATTCTCGTCGAGGATGAATCCCTGATGTCATGTTCCATCTGTAAGGTCTATACGTATTGTTTCATCTTCGTTGTTTTCGACCTACCTTCGTTTTGCTTTCGGTTGATAATTGTTTGACTAATCATGGATTCATGTTTGTGACTTGTGCTTTGTTCGATTATTTCATTATATTTCGATTATCAAAATTGAAAGGCTTGGTTAATGAAAATAAAAGTCTAATTAAATTAGAAGAATTAAATAAAAAAATATGGTATTGAATTTTAATAAATTAAGACTTATTGTTCAAATAAGAATATTTAAATAGTATATATATATATATATATATATATATATTATGTTGTGTAAACAAACTTCATGTAAAAAAAAAATTAAAATAATAAATTATAAGCTAAAGCGTTGTTCATTTGGCCATTTTAAGTAAAATTTAAAATGGGTTAAAGTTTAAATGAAAGCTAAATAAATGAAAAAATTGAAGTGGAGGGAGTTCTTGGAAAAGAAGGTAATTAAGTAGTGGAGGTTAATTAAAAGGGAGGTGGAGTTAACTGATAGAGGGGCAATTGGCTTTTTTTTTTCTCAGAAGAAAAAACTAATTCTCGAATGCTTGCCAAGAATATCTTTCTAGAGGCTTCTTGAAAAAAACTTGTTCTAAAAGTTTTGGAAAAATTATGGATTTTGGATTTTATAGTGGCTGGGAGATTTCAATTTTGTAGGAGATCTCAGGAAGGTGCTACTATTGCAAGCTGAAGGTGGAAAGCCCTACAAAAAAATCACCCTGTCAAGTAAAAGTTCAGGTTCCTTTTATCATTCTCAATTTTAACTCTGAAGTAAATGAAATTTGATGTGATTGTATTCTTTTGAAAAATTATACCAAACTCTTGTGTAAAATTGGGTGTGAGTTTTGTCCTATTGGCACATTGATAAGCAATTGCTCAAGATTTTGTAGTTTGTTCAACAAACTCAAAATTGTGTCTCAATGCTTGGTGTTTTGCTATATCAATAAAGTTTTTGGAAGGATCCAAATTATATTTATACTTTTTCCTTACTGATTACTTATGCCCTATTAAATAAACTAGTTGGCACCTAGTTTCCCCATGATATCTTAGTCTTGAACCTGATAAAGGATGTATTCTTTGTAAAGTGTCACTCTTGGAATGGGTAGAGGATTCTGACAAGATCCCGATAGAGTTGAACCCTCCTTATTTTGTAGTTCGTAGAAGTCTTGGTTGCTTAGACGTTTATATTATTTAGCTCTATGGTTCTTAATGGTTTTCATCACTACCGTTTCTGTTGTTCAATTTTTTTTAATTTATGGTTGAGTCCTTCTTTCTTTGAGTCCTTCCTTATTTTCCTAGTTGTATATCATCATGCAGTATGCTTAAATTTCCTTCTTTACTATTTAATCTCTTGAAGTCGAGCTAGAGGAAATACTTGTGCCGAATTCCTTATCTTCTAATGGGTTGTATATAGTCTATATAAATCAGTGTCTCAACTTCTAGTAATTATAGGTGATGTTGTGTCCTCAGTTTGTTTTATCACTACCCTTTCCTCTTATTGTTGACCCTAGCCATGAATGAGTTTCTTTCTTTCATATCTAATGAAGGAAAACGACTTGGAAATCGCAACTGTTAAAGAGGAATTGGCTATAAAACATTTTAATTTCTGTGTAACTCTGTACTATCTTGGCCCTCGTATTAACTTCCTCTCTATCCATCAAAATGTTATCACTTGTATTTCATCATCGCTGTTATGAGATGTTTTGGTGTTACCTTAGATTGTTGTATTGTAACTTACCTATGTTTGGATGGTGTCGCTGTCATCTTTTGTTTTATGTAGAATCATGTTTGGAATTTATGATTAATTGTATTTGTTAAGGTGGCCGCCTATCACTGGAACATTAGTTATTTGGCACTAAAGTCATTCAGTTAACCTTAGTTCAATTTGCAACTTTAGATTTGTATGAGCATAGTGTGAATCATATGTGTTGATTCTGATTTGTAAAAGGATACTGTTAGTTATGACAAAGCTTAATTTGCATGTCGATGCTAGAGAAGAACATTGCGTGTTAAGCTTCAAATTTATGCGTTGAGATCTCATCCTTTAGTCCCTTAAACTGGTGATTAACCAAACTGATATTTAGTGGAAGAATCTCTTATAGAGTTGGCCAGTGTTATGCTTAGTCGTTGTTAAGCCTGTGATCCTTGGTCAAAATGTCTAAGGCAATACATAATTGGTATAACCATTCATTTAAGTGTATTCCTATCGACATATGGGTATGAGTTAAAATATATAAACAATAGTATGTATATAGTTATATACATATAAGTTTATATATATATATATATATATATCTGTGTATTTATATGTTCGTGTGAAGCTATATTGATGTAAAATATTTAATTTTACTTTTACTTTTGTTTTAAATGAGTCTTATCTAATATATATATATATAAGGGAATATACATAAATGTGTATATGTATATATATACATATATACGTATATATATACATATATACGTATATATATACATATATATGTATATATATGTGTAAACATGGGCCATTTAAGTGAACTTAATTGTCATAATATTAATAAAAAATAGCTATTATTTATTTGGAGAATGATCCATCTATAAATGAATAAATAGAATTAGTGTTTCCATGTCTTCTTATAGTTTGAAATGTTATTTTGAACATGTGAATGGCTTATGATTTTTCAACGAATGTGAAATTTGTACAAATGTGTAAGTTATCTTGTGGAGTAAGTTTTAGGAGTCTTCTAGAGGCTAGGATGATTTTTTCACTTGATGGATTTATTTGTTTAACTTGATATGGGGGAAACTTTATCTTGAATATGTATATGATGACTATTTACCTTGCACTATCTTTGCCTATGTGATTGAATTTATGAACTTTGGAGAGGGGAGGGTAATGCCTCGCTATGTGAATCACCTGAGTTTTTAGTTGTGCAAGTGGTGTTGTTTTCAATTTTAGTGAGTTTTGGTTGGTAGTAGGGGAGTGGCTTCCAATGGGGTCTAGTGCACAAAGGGGCACCTGGATAACCCATGTGGAAGTTTGGTTAACAAGTGATAACATAAAAATAAACTAGGGAGATTGGGTAGCTAAAACATTAACAAGATAAGTTTATACCTCGCTTAGGCTCAAGTTCTCGTTTAGGCTTGAGGTGAGATGGGAAGGCCTAGAATGGAAAATCAATTACCTTGTCTCCATGAGAGGTAAGTTTATTCTATATAAGTTGGCATGAGGGGTTGGAGATTGGTAGAGGCTGGCAAGATAACCCAAGATGGGGGCCAGGGCCTAGGAAGATCTACCTGGATGTTGTAGCCTAGGTGGCCAAAGCACTTCTCTTTGAAAATGCTAAAGGTCTCAAATCAACTCCTTTCTCACAAAACTAAATATGGCTTGTTTTCCTATCTTTCACCTTGTCAACCTAGTAGCATAGCAGACCAACTTTTTCCAACATCTCTCACAAATTTCCCAAATGACTTTACAATCAAATGACTAATCTAGAAACCCATTAGGGTCAACTCTAACATGCCATAATCTCACATACAAGTCTTTTGAAGTAGCCTTTAGCAATCAAGCAAAACATTGTTTTCAAGGATAATTAGGCCAAATTTACAAAGGAACCATCTTTGAAACACTTTTTAAAACCCAAATATTGATGGGGAAACACTCACCTACCTAAGAAAACACAAAATCCACAACTCTTTAACCAAAATAGGACCAACTACATTCCAATCCACCAAAACCTCACTTTCCTCAATATAACCTAGGGCTTATTGAAACTCTATGTCCAAAACCTTCTGATACCTCAAAACTAGTTCTAACAATTTGTAATAGCCTTGCACATGCTCAATGATTCATGAGAAATGACTGACCTTGAAGATTTTACCAAACCCTAGCCAAGAACCTCAATTTTCATACATTTTTCTTCACAAAACCAACAGGGAAGTAAACCTAACACCTCCATTTGTCTTTCCCTCAACAAGAAACCATGCTCACACCTAAAAAATACTCTAACATTCCATTCCATTGAGTTACAATTGATGACAGTGGGTGGAATGGCTCAAAGAAACATAATTTCTTACAAACCCTTAAAACTGGGCATACCTGGCCTGTTTTGAGAAAACAAGTATTAAATACTCCAAATGAAAATCACAATGTATTCATGCCACTATTGAAAAACATGAAAATTTTAACCACCTTGTGTCTGAACATTCCGTATAGGCCTAGAAATGAAGAGAATTACAGTAATTTTTAGAAAAACAGTGAGAAACTTTATTGATTCTTCTTGAAAAACCACCAACCAACCATTACAATGATATTCCACACCCTTTTAAAGGTTTTTCCACCCAAGAAAACTGACACAACGACCTTTAACTAAATTTTCAATCCCCTTATGACCGTTGCAATGCAAAATTGCACTTTTTTTACATATTCTTGTTAACAACATTTTTGCTCCTTTTGCATTATTTTTCTATTCAACCCTCCTAGACATCTAAAAAATTAGTGATGGTTTTTTTAGACCTTATTGAACCCAAAACATTACCTTACACTTGAAAAGTAACATTACATCTACCTAGACCTCTCTTGTCACCATTTGACAATTTCTTGACGTGTTTGGCATCATTTACAATATGGATCAATAAGACACCAAAGTTACCATTTACATCAAGAATGGTCTTCTTAGACCTTATTCAGACCCAAAAGACTCAACAAATTAAACTTTAACACCTAGACCCAACTCTCCATGAAACAACTAAAAAGATATCATTGAAATGATTGGTACTCATGCACCACGGATAACCTATGACCGACTATGTGATGACACTTCCCCTACGACAACCATGAGTTCCCTTGCTTATTGTCTTACCTTGGATATTTACGTGCCTCTGGAAGTATAGTCACTGTTGTTTGTTGTTGTTGTTGTTCATCTTGTTCTTGTGAGTTATGCCAACCTTGTGATATCTTAGTCCTTTGTCTATTAGTAATGGTGGGGCCCTTTGTTACCTCCTAGCACAGGGGGTGAACCTTTAGGTTCACATGGTTGGGTGGAACGCATTTCATTCTCCATTGGGTTCCCTTCTCTTGAGTGTATCATGGCAATATCAGTTGATCTAAAGACTTTTGTACTATATCTTCTATTAGCATTTGCAATCATTGCAATCATATTTGTACTGTATCTCAATTATGTATCATATATTTTGTTGTTGAGTACTCCTCACATGTAACGAGGAAGTATTATTGAACAAAATGTATTTTTAAAGATGAAATTAATGTAACTCTATTATGTGATGAAATATGTATTCAATGATATTGTTTGCGTTAAGTGGAATGAATGTAATTATTTATCTTTATGTTTAATTTATGGTTGTATATCATGAATTATTTCATTATATGTTATGTGTAGATGTGATGCTTAATTGATGATAGAATTGATTATTACTAAGCTTAATTATTTTTGTTAATTTGGTTATTGGAATTTACGTAATGCAATCGTGCACCCTAGAGGATGTAGGATAGAAATTAAGACTATGTACAATTTCAATCGTGCAACATTTCACTTTTTAAAAAAATGTTCCATTATTTTTAGTTGTTGATTGTTGTCCTCTAGGGGTCATGGCAAGGGCGTTACACATGGTATTAGAGCTAGGTTTAAACACTAGGTTCTCTAGGTATATAAATAAGCCCATTAAGTTGTCTTAGATGGATAGTTTGAAGTTTAAGTTTTCCCTTGTTGACCTCATTTAATACCTTGAACTTGTCTTGGTGGTGTCTGTGTAGGATCATGCCTAGGAGACAGGGTAGAGGTCGAGGGTGAGGCAGAGGTCGTGGTGGTGGCCACGGGGCCAATCACCAAGATTCGCCTCCACAGAGTTCTCATGAGTCAGATCATGAGGAACATCATAGTTCATAGAACAATCAAGGAGGTGTAGGACATAATCTAGGTCAACTTGGGTTGGAGGGCGCACAATTGCACCAATTACTAGAGGAGGTTCTTGCCTGGCTTGGTCTGAGGTAGGAGGGTGAGCAGTTAGTGATCCGAAAGAGAGAGAGAGATCTCCCAGGAGGAGGGAGTTAGTTGTTGAGTAGGATGCTATTTTATCTGGTCATATGAGGGGCCTTCTTCAAGCATGTCCTCTGACATTTGATGGGATAGGAAATGGTTTAGAGGCTGAGACTTGGTTAATCGATCTGAAACGATGTTTTGTTATACACCCATATGGTAGAAATACCAAGGCCAGGTGCACCATTATGCATCTCTGAGGTTTTTCTTCCACTTGGTGGTGTCTTGAGGAGAAAAAGCTCCATTTTGATATAGATTCAGTGTCATGGGAGATGTTCCTTGAGCGATTCAAAGCTTGATTCTTGTCTAACCATTGGCAGCAACATCATGCAGACGAGTTTCATGAGTTGAGATAGTTGGCAATGCCAGTGGAATAGTATGAGCAGAAATTTTACGAGCTTAAGTAGTATGCTAGCATTGGAGATGACGAGGTCATGTTAGTACAACATTTTATCAGGGGCTTAAATTTACACATCAGTGGTGGTGTTTAGGTGTTCAAGTCAAAGACCATGGAGGTAGCTATGGAGAAGGCTTGGATTATTGAGGAGAATCTAGCTATGGCTTTAGGTGGACAAACGAGGGTTCAGATTGGTAGTGCACCTCAGGCAGGGTTTAGTTCTCGTCGTGTTCAGAATCAGTCAGTAGGTCCATCTAGGAGTTAGTAGGAACCCTCTAAGGGTAGCCAATAGCAACAACAACAACAATCTAAACATAAGAACTCACAATCTCATCAGGATGATAGGTCTCAGTCTAGGAGCGATAGGAATTGGAGGTGAATTAAGTGTTATCACTCTAATCGGCTAGCCCAGAGTTCGCGGTCTATAGTTAATAGGGGTAGTGTTCAGTAATCTAGTGCACCTCCAAGTGGTAGAGGTTTTGGCAGAGGTACAAGGTGCTTCTCATGTGGATAGCAGGGTCATATTGCTCATCAGTGTCCTTAGAAAGGAACTTTTGGATTTACTTTGAGACCAACGGCTTCAAAACCGACAATAGGGGATGCAAGTAGATCACACAAATTTTTTGCTGCACTTGATAACTGAAGATCGTGGAAGTAGCTATAGAGAAGGCTCAAATTGTTGAGGAGAATCTAGCTATGGATTTAGGTGGACAGATGAGGGTTTAGATTGGTAGTGCACCTCAAGTAGGGTTCAGTTCTCATGGTGGTTAGAATCAGTCAGCAGGCACCCTCTAAGGGTGGCCAACAATGGCAACAACAACAACCCTCTCAATCTAAACATAAGAACGCACAATCTCATCAGGATGATAGGTCTCAGTCCAAGAGAGACAGGAATTGGAGGAGAATTAAGCATTATCGCTTTGATCAACCAACCCAAAGTTCACAATCTACAGTTAATAGGGGCAGTGTTCAGTAGTCTAGTGCACCTCCAGGTGGTAGAGGTTTTGGTAGAGGTACAAGGTGCTTCTCATGTGGACAGTAGGGTCATATTGCTTGTCAGTGTCCTTAGAAGGGCACTCCTAGATTTACTCAAAGACCAGTGGCTTCAAAGCCAACAATAGGGATTGCAGGTAGATCACACAGAGTTTTTGCTATGATTGATACCGCCAGGCTGAACACCAGGGTATAGTGGTTGAGACATTAGGTGTGTTACAGGGTAGTAGAGTTTTCATTCTTTTTTATTCAAGTGCTTTAGACTCCTTTATTTCTCCTTCTATAGTAGTGTGATGTGGACTGGTGGCAATGAACTAGGACGATAGGTGGCAAGTTGAGTTAGCTTTCGGTGCTAAGGTCACAATTGAGTCTCTTGTCCATGGTTGTAGTTTGAGGATTGGATCTCTTGACACCATGGTTGATCTTTGCATCATTCCTCTTGGGTCTTATGATGTTGTATTGGGCATGGATTGGTTAGAAGCTCACAGAGCAGTCATATATTGTCATCACAAGCTGGTGAAGTATGTTGATGATTCCAGTAGTGAGGTTGAGGTAGTTGGGATTCAAAGACCTATTTCTTTTAGGATGATCTTAGCCATGCAATTGAAGAGGTGTATGTGGCATCGATGTTAGTTTTTTGCAGTGACAGTTAATGATTTGGAGTTAGGAGAGAATCAGGAGGAGGTGTCACTTGATAGTCATCCCATTCTTAGATAGTATGCCAATGTTTTTCCTAGCGAGATTCCTAGGATGCCACCTAAGCATGACATCAACTTTAAGATTGATCTTGTACCTGGAGCTGAGCCCATTTCAAAAGCTCCTTACCAGATGACCACTCAGGAGCTTAAGGAGCTCCGGTTATAGCTTGAGGAGTTGTTAGTGAATGGATTTATTCATCCTAGTGTTTCTCCTTTGGGAGCACCAGTGATATTTGTGAAAAATGACGGGTCCCTTTGATTGTGTATAGATTATCGACAGTTGAATAAGGTGAAAATAAGGAACAAGTATTCGTTGTTGAGGATAGATGATCTATTTGATCAGATCAAGGGTGCTAGGGTATTCTTGAAGATTGATCTTAAATCAGGATATCACCAGTTGTGCATCTTTGAGGCAGATATAGATAAGACCGCATTTTTTACTCAATATGCGCACTATGAATTCATAGTGATGTCATTTGGGTTAACGAATGCACCCTCAATATTCATGAGTTTGATGAATGGTGTGTTTTGCACCTACCTTGACTGGTTTGTCTTGGTGTTTTTAGATGATATATTGATCTATTCTACAACCATGGAGGAGCATGAGGATCACTTGAGATAGGTGCTATAGTGTGTGAGGGAGAATCAGCTATATGCTAACTTGTCAAAGTGTGAGTTCTTTAAGATAGAGGTGAAATATCTAGGACATGTTATATCTAGTGAGGGTATTGCCATGGATCCTTCAAAGATCCAAGCTATCATTGATTGGATTGCACCTACTAATGCAACATAGGTTCACCGTTTCATGCGGTTGGCAGGTTACTACCAATAGTTTGTTCAGGGGTTTTCGAGGATAGCACACCCCATTACTTCTCTTCAGAGGAAAGGAAAGAAATTTGTTTGGTTAGAGCAATGTGAGGCAACTTTTCATACTCTTAAGGAGAGATTGACCAGTGCTCCAATCCTAGTTGTACTTAATCCTTCTGGGGATTTTGTGGTTTGTATAGATGCTTCCTTGGATGGTATAGGAGTTGTGTTGATGTAGGAGGGTCACGTGATTTCCTAAGAGTCTCACAAACTCAAGGATCACAAGTTGAATTACCCAACACATGATCTAGAGTTAGTTGTTGTGGTACATGCCTTGACAAGATGGAGGCACTTTCTATTGGGGCATCGATTTGAGCTGCACACTAATCACCGTAGTTTGAAGTACATCTTTACACAACCTAATCTAAATGCTAGGCAGAGGCAATGGATGGAGTTCCTATGCGAATATGATTTTGAGGTGAAATTCATCTAGGGAAAGGAGAATGTGGTCGCAGATGCACTTAGTAAATGGAGACATGAGTTATCGGCAATGACTGTTGGTGTAGATTTGAAGAGTTGGATAGTTTCAATACTTCCTTCGAATAGTTGGTATCAAGAGGTGAGGACTGAGGTGGAGTTAGGTAGAGCTTTAGAGGGTGGATTTGCAGGATATTCCCTTGAGTTAGATGGTCTTTTGAGGAATTTGGGTTGTATTTATGTACCATCCTCTGGAGATCTTCGTACTTTGATCATGACAGAGGTGCATCAAGCATTGTATTCAGCTCATCCTAGTGTCAAAAAGATGCATGCTAATCTTCGACAACTGTACTTTTGGGCCATTATGAGGAGAGATATTTATGATTTTGTGTCGAGATGTCTGAAGTGTCAAAGAGTGAAGGAAAAACATCAGCATCCTGTAGGACTTTTGCAGCCTCATTTGGTTCTAGAATGGAAATGGGACATTATCTCATTAGATTTTGTTGTTTGTTTGCCCGTTTCTTCACGTCAGCATGATGCCATTATGTTCACTATGGAAAGGTTGATGAAGGTAGCACACTTCTCTCTTGTCTGTTCCTCTTACAATGCTTCATCAGTGGCCAGAGTTTTCATGGAGGACATTGTCAAGTTACATGGTATTCCTCACCGGATTATTTTAGACATGGATCCTGTATTTACCTCATCTCTTTGGATGTCCCTACAACATGCTTTGGGGACTCAGTTGAAATTTAGTTCAACTTATCATCCGAAGACTGATGAGCAGACCGAGAGGGTCAATCAGATCCTTGAGGATATGCTTTGGATGTACGTCATGGATCAACAGTCATGTTGGGAGGACTACCTATATTTGGTAGAATTTGCTTATAATAACAACTATCACAATTCTATTGGCAATGCCTCCATTCCAGGCATTATATGGTCATCTGTGTCAGACCCCATTGAGTTGGGATCAATTGGAGGACAAGGTTCTTCTTGGTCCAGAGATGCTTCAGGAGATGGAGTAGCAGGTGGTTTGCATTAGGGAACATTTAGTGGTAGTCCGGGACAGACAAAAGAAATATGTCGATGCTCACAAGGTGGACCATCAGTTTTCAGTGGGTGACCGAGTTTTCCTGTGTATGCAACCACAAAAGATTCTGATCTATTACAAAAAAGGCTCTAAGCTCGCACCACGTTTTGTTGGGCCTTTTGAGATCTTGGAGAGAATTGGTCCTGTAGCATATCATCTAGCTTTGTCTCCCAGTCTCTCACGTATACATGATGTATATCATGTTTTAGTACTTAGACCATATTAATATGATATATCTCACATCCTCAATTGGAATGCATTACAAGTAGAGGATGGGAAGATATATTTGGAGCCTGTAGGCATCATTCAACACACGAGACTCACACTCAGGGGGCAAGACATTGAGCAAGTTAGGGTCCAATGGGATTTGAACAACGAGTCTTCTACTACTCGGGAGAATTCTTCTAGGATGAGAGAGCTTTATCTATATCTATTTACAAGCTTCTAGGAGTAAGTCTAGTCCTAGGGGGAGGATGTGATGCCCCTCAATTTGCTTTTATTTGGATAGCTACTTGGACTGCACCTAGACTTTCTGATGTTGTTTGCTAGACTTTATGTTACTGTTTGTTGGACATTATGACTCTGTTGGATGTTACTTAGACATTGTGATACTTTGATGATTAGATATGGTGACTGTTTGATGACATTATGATGCTTAGTTTAATGATATTGATGGCATTTTGATATTTGATGTTTCTGATTTATATCATGGTTAGTAGATTAGTTAATTGCTTATTAAGTTGTCATGGATACGATGATATGTATTGTTATATGTATGTGTTATCATGTTTTGATATAAATTATTAGGTTTGGTGAAGGGAAATAGGGTCGCATCACTTGCTTGTGAGTGCCCTATGACGCTGCGACTTTCCCTTCATGTTGTAACTGACTGTTTTATTATGCACATGTTCAATGCTATGTTTTGTTGCAGGCTACAGGTATAGGGCATCGAATCCACCTGATTATTAGGTCTGAGTGTGCCAGATCCCAATGGAGTTGTTGTTTTGAAGGTAGCATTGGGTCCCCCACATCAATCCATCATCCTCGTCGAGGAAGAATCCCTGATGTCACGTTACGTCTGTAAGGTTTGTTCGTATTGTTTCACCTTCATTGTTGTTGACCTACCTTTGTTTTGATAATTGTTTGACTGATCATGGAGTCATGTCTGTCACTTGTGCTTTGTTTTATTATTTCATTATATTTAGATTGTCAAAATTGAAAGGCTTGGTTAGTGAAAATAAAAGTCTAATTAAATTAGAAGAATAAAATTAAAACATATATGGTATTTAATTTGAATAAATTAAGACTTATTGTTCAAATTAGAATATTTAAATAGTATATATATATATATATATTATGTTGTATAAACAAACTTCATATAAAAATATTTAAAATAACAAATTGTAAGCTAAATGGTTCTTCATTTGGCCATTTTATGTAAAGTTTGAAATGGGTTAAGTTTAAATGAAAATTTTGAAGTGGAGGGAGTTCTCAGGAAAGAAGGTAATTAAGTAGTGGAGGTTAATTAAAAAGGAGGTGGAGTTAACTGATAGAGGGGCAATTGGATTTTTTTTTCTCGGAAGAAAAAACTAATTATGGAATGCTTTCCAAAAATATCTTTCTTGAGGCTTCTTGAAAAAAACTTGTCCTAAAAGTTTTGGAAAAATTGTGGATTTGGGTTTTTACAATGGTTGGGAGATTTCAGTTATGTAGGAGATCTCAGGAAGGTGCTACTGTTGCAAGCTGGAGGTGGAAAGCCCTGCAACAAAAACACCCTATCAAGTTAAAGTCTAGGTTCCTTTTATCATTCTCAATTTTAACTCTGAAGTAAATGAAATTTGTTGTGATTGTGTTATTTTGAAAATTTATACCAAACTCTTGTGTAAAAATCGGTGTGAGCCTTGTCCTATTGGCACATTGATATACAATTGCTCAAGATTTTGTAGTTTGTTCAACAAACTCAAAATTGTGTCTCAATCCTTGGTGTTTTACTATATCAATAAAGTTTCTGGAAGGATTCAAATTATATTTATACTTTCTCCTTAATGATTACTTATGACCTATTAAATAAACTAGTCGACACCCAATTTCCCCATGATCTCTTAGTCTCAAACCTGATAAAGGAGGTATTCTTTGTAAAGTGACACTCTTGGAATGGGTAGAGGATTCTGACAAGATCTCAATAGAGAAGAACCCTTCTTATTTTGTATAGAGCAGAACCCTCCTTATTCTGTAGTTTGCAAAAATCTTGGTTGCTTGGACATTTCGATTATTTAGCTTTATGGTTCTTAATGGTTTTCATCAACATCATTTCTGTTGTTGGATATTTGTCAATTTCTGGTCGAATCCTTCTTTCTTTGGAGACTTCCTTATTTTCCTAGTCTTATATTAGCAGTATGCTTAAAT
Organism: Sequoia sempervirens; assembly: GCA_007258455.2. Classification (NCBI taxonomy): domain Eukaryota; kingdom Viridiplantae; phylum Streptophyta; class Pinopsida; order Cupressales; family Cupressaceae; genus Sequoia; species Sequoia sempervirens. Next base: position 371,650,661 of record VDFB02075321.1, read on the forward strand.
TTTCTTCTTTACCATTTAATCTCTTGAAGTCGAGCTAGAGGAAATACTTGCACCAAATTCCTTATCTTCTAATTGGTTGTAGATAGTCTATATAAATTGGTGTCTCAACTTCTAGTAATTATAGGTGATGTTGCATCCTCAGTTTGTTTTATCATTGTCCTCTCCTCTTATTTTTGACCCCAACCATGAATAAGTTTCTTTCTTTCATATCTAATGAACAATTGTTAAAGAGGAATTGGCTATAAAACATTTGAATTTCTATGTAACTCTGTGCTATCTTGGCCCTTGTATTAACTTCCTCTTTGTCCATCGATATGTTATCACTTATATGTCATCGTCGCTAGTATGAGATGTTTTGGTCTTACCTTAGATTGTTGTATTGTAACTTACCTATGTTTGGATGGTGTCACCATCATCTTTTGTTTTCTACAGAATTATGTTTGGAATTTATGATTAATTGTATTTGTTAAGGGGGTTGCCTATCACTGGAACATTAGTTATTTGGCACTGAAGTCATTTAGTTAACCTTAGTTCAATTTGTAGCTTTAGATTTGTATGAGCATAGTGTGAATCATATGTGTTGATTATGATTTGTAAAAGGATACTGTTAGTTATGATAAAGCTTAATTTGCATGTCGATGCTAGAGAAGAACATTGTGTGTTAAGCTTCAGATTTATGCGTTGAGATCTCATCCTTTAGTCCCTTAATTTGTACATGGGTACCTCATTGGGCCTTGTTTTCGGGACCCATCTTTTGCATTTTGTATTGGTTTGTTCCTCCCTAAGTTGCACTTAAGGGAGGGTGTTGGTGTGAATAAGTCTTGTACCTAGTTTATTCTTTTACTAGGTACTTAGGGGACTTAATTCACATGTTAAGTTTACTTAGGATATTAGTTGTATCTTCTAGAAGTATTAGTTGTCTTATCTATACTTTACACTTTCCTAGGTAGTTATGAGTTAGTTGTCTCATGTGATAGGATTAAGACACTTGTCATGATCTTGTCTTATCCTATCTCTCATCCTTGCATTTATAAACAAGGCATCTCTAGCATATTTTACATTGTATTGTATTGTATTGTATTGTATTGCATTGATCATATTGTATCATATTGCAATCCTTGTTTGGTGGAATAGCATCTTCCATTGTTGCTTCTCTCTATCTCTTGTGGAGGTTCTTTGGTGTTGCAGATTGAAGATCTTGGGTTGATCACTTCAACATGGTATCAAAGCTTTGAATCTGGCAAGCCCCTTCCATTTCTTTATTAGAGAGTTTCCATCAATTTCTATTGTGATTTGAGTTTCTTATATTCTATATTGCATGTATGCATTTTTTGTGAGATCTAGTGATTGCAGCGCTTTTGGCTATAGTGGAAGTATTTTAGGTTGTCCCATTTCATCCAGGAGGCTCAAAAAATTCAGATTTGGCTTTTGTTTCACTCAATTTCATCACCATTTGTAACTTTGGAAAAGAGAAAAGAAGGGTTTGGAGCTTAGATCTAGTGAATAGCTTTTTACAGGAGCATTTCAGGAAAAAAATAAGTCTTCTATTGCGTCCGGGTGGCTGTTTCTGAGTTTTTTGATATATAATTTTCCTATATTAGGCAAAAGTTGTTTCTTACCCGAAGGATCGTACAACCCTCCAGGTCAAAGGTACGCGTCGTCAGAAAAAAATTATTATTATCCTCGAGCTATTTTATTTTATCGGCAGTATTCTTCATAAGAAATTTCAAAAAAATTCAAAAAAAAATATTTTTTTTTATAAAGTTTCAAGCGCTTAAAGCGTTGCCCTCATAGTTCTATGGGGCCTATGGCTTGGGAGCCGCTCGCAGAACATTCAAAGTCTGCAGTCCCGCCGAGCGGTTAAGATAACTGCTACCCCCGCCGTTGTGTTAAACCGCCAGGAGGTTGGTGATTTAACTATCGGGTGACAATAGCCGCGAAGCTAGTAAACCGCCAGCAAAGCACCCTAGACCTAGTTGCCTGCATGCGACTGGGCAAAATGAACCCACTAGCGGTTTTCTGATTTGTCGATGTTTTGCCTCAGCCACTGACACAGTCACATGGGTGACCAGGAGCCAGTGCCAGGGAGCTTAACTTTTGCGCCTGGTTAGTGTTCAGTTTTGCTCCTGTTTAGTCTTTAAAGTGCCTAAAACAGGTCTTTTTTTCAATTTTGCATAACTTTTCGCCACAGTGTCGTATTTTCAAAAACGAGATATCGTCAAAAATATGGTTCAATGAACTTCATAGTGGTGTAGGTTATTTTTTTAGATTTTGACATTTTCTTGCTAGTTTTTCAGCTTGAAGGTACAAGTGCATTTATTGTTTGTTCTTGGCGTAACTTTTGTAAACGAAGTCAAAATTTGGCAAACTTTTTTTTGAAATTGCTTAGAAAATTGAAAGGAATTTGTTTGTAGCCTTCTTTTTCAATTTTGGCAAGCTCTTTTTTTTCTAAAAATTGTAAAAATCATTGTGTGTTATAAACAGTTGATTTGAGCTTGTACTTATAAAAATTACAAAATTTCTTCATTGTAATTTGCAAGGGGGTTGCAAAATCAGTTTTAATACATTCTGGGGGGTGAAAGGAACAATTTAAGTGTCACATTTTCTTCTTTCTTTTGGTGTTCATGGCAGATCTAAGGAAAATTGAACCACTCAATCCACACAATTATTATACATGGAAGCTAAAAATGACTCAATTGTTACAATCTAAGGGTCTATGGCCAATGTTAGATGCAGAACAACCTGAATTCACAAGGGATTATGAAAAATTTGTTCATAGATGTAAAATGGATGAAGCAAAAGGTCTCATTGGTTTACATGTATTCGATAATTTGTTTTTTCATATTTCAGAGTGTAAAACACCTAAGAATGTTTGGGATAAACTTGAAGAATTGTATAGAAAATCATATTAGTTCTAAGTCTTGAAACTTCAAGCAGATCTACAATCACTCTCTCCAAATGCATTTCCTTCAATTCAACATTTCCTTGCACAATTCAAGTTGATTTTGTCACAGTTGAAAGGATGTGGGCAAGATAAATCTAGTGATGAATGTATCTTCTTGATTCTGTCTAAATTAAAGGGCCCTTATCAAGTGTTTTCTTCTACTTTCTATTCAATTCAAGATTTGGCTTTTGTTTCGCTCAATTTCATCGCCATTTGCAACTTTGGCAAAGAAGGGTTTGGAGCTCAAATCTAGTGAATAGCTTTTTACAAGAGCATTTTGGGAAAAAAATAAGTCTTCCATTGCATCCAGGTGTCCGTTTCCAAGTTTTTTGATATACAATTTTCCTATATTAGGCAAAAGTTGTTTCTGGGGTAAATTTTTTTTACCCGAAGGGCCGTATGACCCTCCAGGTCAAAGGTACGCGTCGTCATAAATTTTTTATTATTATTCTCAAGCTATTTTATTTTATTGGCGGTTTTCTTTGTAAATTTTTTCAAAAAATTTCAAATAAAATTAATTTTTTTTTTATAAAGTTTCAAGCGCTTAAAGCGTTGCCCTCATAGTTCTATGGGGCCCGTGGCTTGGGAGCCGCTTGCAGAACATTCAAAGTCTGCAGTCCTGCCGAGCGGTTAAGATAACCGCTACCCCCGCCACTATGTTAAATCTCCAAGAGGTTGGTGATTTAACTGTCGGTGATAGTGGCCACTAGGAACAATAGTCGCGGAGCTAGTAAACCGCTAGCAAACCACCCTAGACCCAGCTACCTGCATGTGACTGGACAGAACGAACCCGCTAGCGGTTTTTTGATTTGCTGATGTTTTTCCTTAGCCACCAACGTAGTCACGTGGGTGACCAGGAGCCAGTGCCAGGGGGCTTAACTTTTGTGCCTGATTAGTGTTCAGTTTTGCTCCTGTTTAGTCTTTAAAGTGCCTAAAACAGGTCTTTTTTTCAATTTTGCATAACTTTTTGCCACAACGTCGGATTTTCAAAAATGAGATATCGTCGAAAATATGGTTCGACGAACTTCGTAGTGGTGCAGGTGATTTTTCCAGATTTTGACATTTTTTTGCCAGTTTTTTCAGCTTAAAGGTACAAGTGCATTTATTGTTTGTTCTTGGCGTAACTTTTGCAAAGGAAGTCAAAATTTAGCAAACTTTTTTTTGAAATTGCTTAGAAAATCGCAAGGAATCTGTTTGTAGCCTTCTTTTTCAATTTTGGAAAGCTCTTTTTTATGAAAATTGTAAAAATCACCATGTGTTAAAAACGGTTGATTTGAGCTTGTACTTGTAAAAATTGCAAAATTTCTTCATTGTAATTTGTGGGGGGGTTGCAAAATTAGTTTTAATACATTCTGGGGGGAGAAAGGAACAATTTAAGTGCCACATTTTCTTCTTTCTTTTGGTGTTCATGGCGGACCTAAGGCAAATTGAACCACTCAATCCACACAATTATCATACATGGAAGTTAAAAATGACTCAATTGTTACAATCTAAGGGTTTATGGCCAATGTTAGATGCAGAACAACCTGAATTCACAAGGGATTATGAAAAAATTGTCCATAGATGTAAAATGGATGAAGCAAAAGGGCTCTTTAGTTTACATGTATTCGATAATTTGTTTTTTCATATTTCAAAGTGTAAAACACCTAAGAATGTTTGGGATAAACTTGAAGAATTGTATGGAAAATCAAATTAGTTCTGAGTCTTGCAACTTCAAGCAGATCTACAATCACTCTCTCCAAATGCATTTCCTTCAATTCAACATTTCCTTGCACAATTCAAGTTGATTTTTTCATAGTTGAAAGGATGTGGGCAAGATAAATCTAGTGATGAATGTATCTTCTTGATTCTGTCTAAATTAAAGGGCCCTTATCAAATGTTTTCTTCTAATTTCTATTCAACTATGGATGCAATGGGGAAATATTACAAAATTCCTACATGTAAGTTGTTTTGTGAGTGTCTTACTAGGGAGGAGGCCAAGTTGATTCAGTTGGATGCCTTACCTAATTCTAAGAATCATGCTCTAATGGCTCAATCATCCAAGGGTAAAGGAAAGAACAAGAAGAAGCCCAAAGCATAATCATCTTCAGGTAGTGAGAATCCCTCCAAACCGAAGCCAAAGAACAATCAAAATTCCACTCCATCTCCTTCTCCTTCTACCTCTGGAGATTCTTCTTCCAAGTCCAAGAAAAAGAAAGGAGAACCTTGTTCATTTTGTGGCAAAACTAGGCATGATGCAACTCGTTGCTTTAAGAGATTAGAATCCTTGGAGGAAGCTATGAAGAAGCACAATATTTCAGTGTCTAAGCCTTCTTCCATGGGCAAAGGTCAAGCTCTTTCAGCACATGCTATTCATTCATCTTCAGACAGATGGATTCTTGATTTAGGTGCTTCACATCACATGACCAATTCACGTGATCTTCTTGATTCCATTGTTCACACTTCTACTTCTCAAATTATAGTTGGGAACTCTTCACAAATTCTAGTTTTGGGGATAGTCTTTGTTCAGATGCTAGATGGGTGCATTGAGGATGTTCTTCTTGTTCCTGATATTTCAGCGAATCTACTTTCCATATATCATATTTTTCATTCTCGAGATGGGAAGTCAATTGAGTTTACTCCACAAAATGTGACTATTAGATATTTATAGGATCCTGAGAATGTTATTGCTATAGGGATAGTTGATCATGAGAACCGTTTGTATTGATTTGATTGATTTGATTCTTCATCGGGTTCTTGTTTTGTTGCTCATGCTGATTCAATGAGCAAGCTTTGGCGTGCAAGATTTGGGCACTTGAACTATAGATATCTTTAGCAGATGTAAGCACATAACTTAGTGGTTGGTCTTCCAAAGATCACTTGCACATATGGTGTTTATCAAGGTTGTGTTCTTGGCAAGCAACATCAAGATCCTTTTCTTAAGGGTCAAGCTACTCGTGCAACCACACCCCTTGAGTTGGTCCATAGTGATCTCATGTCATTCCCAACTCCTTTTTTAGGGGCTAAGTATGTGATCACATTCATTGATGATTTTTCCCACTGGACATGGGTCTATTTTCTGAAGCTCAAGAGTGAATCCCTCGCCAACTTCAAGACCTTCAAAACATTTGTGGAGGAGTCAGGTTTTTCTCTTCGATAGATAGGCACAAATAATGGGGGGGAGTATGTCAATCAGGCATTTCAGGATTTTTGCAGTGAGCATGGTATTCTTCATCAATACATGGTACCTTACACTCCTCAATAGAATGGTGTGGTGAAGAAAAAGAACAGGACTCTCAGGGAAATGGCCAATTGTATGATTCAGTCTACCAACATTTTGGGCCGAAGCTGTCAATTGTGCCAACTATATTCAGAACCATATGCCCACAAGGTAGTGCAGAATATGACCCCTGAGGAGGCTTGGTCTCATCACAAACCTAATGTATCCTTCTTCAAAGTATTTGGTAGTGAGGCTTGGGCATTCATTCTGAATGGTTGGCATAAATCCATGGAGAAGAAGAGTCAGCGGTACATCTTTGTTGGCTATTGTGAGGATGTGAAGGCATACAAATTGTTTGATCCTGACACATGAGAGGTTCATTTTCGATGTGATGTTTAGTTTTCTGAGACCTTCACCCAGTTAGATCCTCCTTCGACTTCTTCTTCATCACAACCTACTCAGTCTTCTTTAGTTGATGATGCTTTTCTACTTGAGGAAGATTTTGATGATGGTCTTGATGCACCTCCTCCTCATTCACCCACTAGGCCATGATGGGCTCAAGTTACTCTTGAGGAGGCTAGTCCTCTTGTTGGTGATCCCATAGACACTCACCGCACTCGTTCTTAGACTTCAGGAATCAGTCTTTTGAGTCATGTTGTTTTAGATGATCCTTAGAAGTTTTCAGATGCTTCAGGTATTCCAGAGTGGGATAGTGCTATGGCTGATGAGTATTCTTCTTTGATGAAGAATCATACTTGGGATCTTGTGCCTCTTCCTAAGGGAAGAAATTTGGTTCGATGCAAGTGGGTGTATCGTACCAAGTATGCAACCGATGGTTCCATTGACAAGTACAAGGCTCGTCTTGTTGCAAAGGGGTTTTCTCAGGTTGAAGGGATTGACTATTTTGAGACCTTTTCTCATGTTGCCAAGATGGATTCTATTCGCCTTGTCCTTGCTATAGCCACATCTCAAGGATGGTTAGTATATCAGATGGATGTGAAGAGTGCCTTCTTGCATGGGGATCTTCATGAGGAGATCTATATGGAGCAACCACCAGGTTTTGTGCAAGACTCTTCACTTATTTCCAGGCTTCGATGTTCATTGTATGATCTCAAACAAGCCCCTCGAGCTTGGTATGAGAAGATGGATAATTTCTTGCTTGCTTTTGCCTACACTCGCTACCATTCTGATCCCACAGTTTATACTCAGAGACATGGAGAGGATCTACTCATACTTGTGCTCTACATGGATGATTTGATTCTCACAGGGAGTTCTACTTCCATGATTCAGAGTACACAGCGAGCATTGATGGAGTGATTTGATATGACCAGCCTTGGTCTTTTGCATTACTTCCTTAGTCTTCAAGTTCATCAAACTTCTGAGGGGATCTTCATTTTCCAACAGAAGTATGCTCTTGATTTGCTTCAGAGGTTTGGCATGGCTGATTGCAAGCCTTCCCCTACTCCATTCCAGTCAGGTATTATACTGTCTACCAGTTGCACTACTCCTACAATTGATCCTACTCTGTATCAACAGTTGGTTGGCAATCTTTTATACTTGACACATAGTCATCCTGATATTTCCTTTGCGGTTGGACTTGTCTCTCGCTTCTCAAAGGAGACTCATGAGAGTCATTGGAAGGTTGCTAAACGTATCTTGAGATACATTCAGGGCACTACTCATTTTGGAATTCACTACACTTTAGGTGCATCTCAGATTGTGGGCTTCACTGACTCAGATTGGGCTAGTGATGTCAATGATAGGAAGTCTACTTCTGGCTTTTTCTTTTTCCTTAGTTTTGGTCTGATTGCATGGTCATGTAAGAATCAGACTGCTATTGCATTATCATCAATAGAGCCTGAGTATCGAGGTGCAATGTTGGCTAGTCGGGAGGTTTTGTGGCTTCGTCAGTTGATGACTGAGTTTGGATAACCTTCCACTCATCCCACTACTCTTTGGTATGATAATCAGAGTTCCATTCATATCTCTCACAAGCCAATGGAGCATCAACGTACTAAGCATATTGAGATCCACATGCACTTCATCAGGAAGCTCATCCAAGATGGTGTTCTCAGCTTGGAATATTTGCCTATAGATCAGCAAGTTGCAGACATCTTCACTAAACCTTTGGCATCACCTCATTATCTTCAATTGTGATCAATGCTTGGGGTGAAGGAAATTGTCCTTGGGGGGTCTTGAGGAGTCCTCCTTCCTTCATTAGTTTTTTAGCTTTCATTATAGCTTTTTCTCTCTTTTGGAGAGTATTTTTCTCCCATAGGGTTTTTCTTCTTTTCTCTATGTATGAGAGTTTTATTTTTGGTTTGTACATGGGTACCTCATCAGGCCTTGTTTTCGGGACCCATCTTTTGCATTTTGTATTGATTTTTTCCTCCCTAAGTTGCACTTAAGGGAGGGTGTTGGTGTGAATAAGTCTTGTACCTAGTTTATTCTTTTACTAGGTACTTAGGGGACTTAATTCACATGTTAAGTTTACTTAGGATAATAGTTGTATCTTCTAGAAGTCTTAGTTGTCTTATCTATACTTTACACTTTCCTAGGTAGTTATGAGTTAGTTTTCTTATGTGAAAGGATTAAGACACTTGTCATGATCTTGTCTTATCCTATCTCTCATCCTCGCATTTATAAGCAAGGCATCTCTAGCATATTTTACATTGTATTGTATTGTATTGCATTGATCATATTGTATCATATTGCAATCCTTGTTTGGTGGAATAGCATCTTCCATTGTTGCTTCTCTCTATCTCTTGTGGAGGTTCTTTGGTGTTGTAGATTGAAGATCTTGGGTTGATCACTTCAACATATATATGTGTAAACATGGGATGTTTAAGTGAACTTAATTGTCATAATATTAATAAAAAATAGCTATTATTTATTTGGAGAATGATTCATCTATAAATGAATAAATAGAATTAGTGTTTTCATGTCTTCTTATAGTTTGAAATGTTATTTTGAACAAGTGAATGGCTTATGATTTTGGAACGAATGTGAAAGTTGTACAACTGTGTAAGGCTAGGATGATTTGTTCACTTGATGGATTTATTTGTTTAAATTGATATGGGGGAAACTTTATCTTGAATATGTATATGATGACCATTTACCCTGCACTTTATCTTCTCCTTTGTGATTGAATTTATGAACTTTGTGAGTGGGAAGGGTAATTCCTCGCTATGTGAATCACCTGAGTTTTGAGTTGTGCAAGTGGTGTTGTTTTCAATTCCAGTGAGTTTTGGTTGGTAATAGGGGAGTGGCTTCCAATGGGGGCCGACACACAAAGGGGTGTCTGGATAACCCATGTGGAATTTTGGTTAACAAGTGATAACATAAAAAATAAACTAGGGGGATTGGGTAGCTAAAACTTTAACAACATAAATTTATACCTCGCTCAGGCTCAAGTGCTCATTTAGGCTTGAGGTGAGACAGGAAGGCCTGGAATGGAAAAACAATTATCTCGTCTCCATGAGAGGTAAGTTGATTTTGCATAAGTTGGCATGAGGGGCTGGAGAACAATAGAGGCTACCAGAATAACCCAGGATGGGGGTCGGGGCCTAGGAAGATCTACCTAGATAACCTATGACCAACTATGTGATGACACTTCCCCTATGACAACCATGAGTTCCCTTAATTGTTGTTTTACCTTGGATGTTTATGTGCCTCTGGAAGTATAGTCATTGTTGTTTGTTGTTGTTGTTCATCTTGTTCTTGTGAGTTATGTCAACCTTGTGATGTCTTAGTCCTTTGTCTATCAATAATGATGGGGACATTTGTTACCTCCTAGCACAGGTGGTGAACCTTTGGGTTCACATGGTTTGGTGGAACATGTTTCATTCTCCATTGGGTTCCCTTCTCTTGAGTGTATCGTGGCGATATCACTTGATCTGAAGAATCCTGTACTGTATCTTCTATTGGAATTTGTAATCATTGTACTCGTATTTGTATTGTATCTCAATTATGCATCATGTATTTTGTATTTGAGTACTCCTCACATGTAATGAGGAAGTATTATTAAACAAAATGTATTTGTAAAGATGAAACTAATTTAACTCTGTTATGTGATGAAATATGTATTCAACGATATTGTTCGTGTTAAGTGGAATGAATGTAATTAGTTATCTTTATGTTTAATTTATGGCTGTATATCATGGATTATTTGATTATATGTTATGTGTAGATGTGATGCTTAATTGATGATAGAATTGATTATTACTAAGCTTAATGCTTTCTGTTAATTTTCTTATAGGAATTTACGTAATGCAGTCGTGCACCCTAAAGGATGTAGGATAGCAATTAAGACTATGTACAGTTTCAATCGTGCAACATTTCACTTTAAAAAAAAATGATCCATTTTTTTTAGTTGTTGAGTGTTGTCCTCGAGGGTTCGTGGCGGGGGCGTTATAGAATCAGTGGAGAAACATTGTGAAGATTTAATCATTAACACAATCTTTATATTTTTTATAGTATAATATAATATCAAATAAAAAATTATTTATATATTGTATATTATACTATATCCTAAGTGAAGTATTGCAATAACTTATATTTTTCATCATACTTTTTTTTTAGACTACAAAAATCAGGTAGACTAGAAAAATCAGGTAGCCCCCTATAAACTGTAGTGTGCCTGGAAAAAACAATTCACGTGACCAATGACATTGTCACGACATGCCCTTTGATACCATGGGGACGAGGGGAGACTAGACCTTGTGACCTCTTACCTACAATGGGATGCTTTAGCCAATCGAGCTAGGCCCCTCAACCCTATATTTTTCATCATAAATTAATAAATAATTATAAAAATATAATTTTATAGTTAGTTAATAATTTAAGGTTGATTAATTTATAGTATTAAATATATAATAATATATAATATATAATATTTAATAATATGTTATATATAAATATTATATAATATTATATTATATATAAATATAATAATAAATAATAAATTAATAATTTTATATTTTCATCATTAACTAATAAATAATTATTAAAATATAATTTAATATTTATGTATATAGTATTAAAAATAAAATAATAATACATAATATTAAATAAATAATATTTTATAATATTAAATATATAATAATATATTATTTATAAATATTATATAATATTTTATATAATAAATAATTAATTAAATAATAGTTTTCTATTTTTAAATAATCATTAGTATTGTTATAATATTATGTAATAATATAATAATTTAATATTATAAATAGTGTAATAATATATTAATAGTTAATATAAATATCACAATCTTGCTCTTTCTAAAACACTCAAGTTAGGACATAGGAAACATTTCAGGGATATAATCATTAACATGGAAACTTCAAATACCTGTCTTTCTTAAACGACGTGAAGGCCCCAAAAATAACTCAAATCTCTTCAACCAATCAGAGTGCCATAATTAATTTTTAAAATATTTTTTGTTAAAAAATTTAGATCTTAACAATTGATAAGATTAGAAAACATAAATATTTGTCTCACAGTAAAAAATTCTCATATATTAATTCATTAATAGACACTATAGACACATAAAAATGACCCAGGCCCTCGAGTTGCATTTTTCTATGCCAACCACACTTCTCCCTCACATAATCAAAGTATTAATTATTCCTCTATGATTATTTAAATACATCACTAATCAATCCTTATTTCCTCTATAACATTACCATTTATCCTTCAATTAAATAAACTTATTTATTTAACCCACTTTCCATCCCACCAAATAAATAATTAAAATAATTATCAAATATTGTCTTTTGTCTTATTCCCATTTATGAATTAAATCATTATTTAATTCATAAGTCAACTTTCCTCCATAAATTAAATAATTTCTATTATTATTTGATTTTCCAAATACCTATTTTTCTATCTCATTTATTTTCCACCATTGATTTAATTGGCTAAATCTCAACCCTTCATTTCAAAGCTTGCCCTAACTTTGACCTAATGTTGTGTAACGCCCCACCACGTAACCCTAGAGAATGATACAAACACAACAAAAGTGTAGCAATTTTTTTTTAAGTGTAATTAATAATAGTAAGGTGAACTATACTTAACGCATACATCCTCTATGGTATGTGACAACGCTTACATTCAAATCCCATAATATACAAAAGTAAACTACCATTGCATATAAATAATACTCATGAAGTAAAGAACATAGATCCAAAGCATAAAATCCATCTCATTAGATACAAAGTACATTAAAGAATCATCCATACATTGAATTTATTCAATAAAACAGTATAAGACTCATTTCCAAAATGAGGAAGATTATACAATAATGTTACAATTACAATGATACAAGAATCCTCCTCGAATACAAATGAGGAGTAGTACATATACAAAGTATCCAACTGATACAAAGGAATCATAAGAAATGGAACATATCAACTGGAACATGTAGGCTCTCCAATCTGGAAGATCCTTCCATCACGAACATGAAATGGGAACCCAATGGTGTAAGGTGCACGTTCCACCCAACCAAGTGGTACCCGAAGGCCCACCCCTTGTGCTAGGAGATGGTAAAAGGATTTTCTAGGCAAAACCAACAACCACTAGACACATGCAACACACAATAATAAACTACACAAGTACAAAACATAACATGAATGTTACATTGCTTCCAAAGTAAAATAATCAAGTATATCAACTGCACAATACATATTGTTGTCATAGGAGGAGTGTCACACATAATTTTCTATGGGTTACCTTGGCGTAACCTTCCTAGGCTACTAGACCCCCATCCTGGGTTACCCTGGCCACCTCTACTGACTGTCAGACCCCCATACAAACTATACTTCTCATCTCACCTCAAGCCTAAACAAGTGCTTGAGCCATGAGAAAGGCATTCATTATCTTTATTATTATGAGAGTTACCCATTCCCTTAATTCTTTTTAAGTTATCACTTGATTAAAACCTCAATGAGTTACTTTGCCGCCTCATTGTGTGCCTAAACCCCAACTGAGAGCCACTTCCCTACCAACAACACAAGGATCTAATCCACAAACCAAGGGTAAACATAGTGCACAAAATGGACATTAAATCCCAATCCAAAATATAAAATGCCACACATCTCGCTCGTAATAACTGGGTGTTAAACTAAAACTCAACCAAGTGCACTACCCAAGGAATACAAAGGGTTGAACCATAAAATACAACAACCCCCTCATAAATAATATCATTTGGAAGACTTACAAAATCACAATTAACCAATATCCCCAAAAATGTGAAGAGAAGAAATCACAACTTATTAAGCAATTCAAAAAAGTATTAAATACTAACATTAGGATTTCTTAAATCCATTTTCCATTTCAAGAAAATAATAATACATTGCTTGATATAAACCTGTAGATAGGGAAAAATCAATCAGATTTAATGTAATGAAAACAATAAACTATTAGATCCTTTCAAACACAATAGAGTACGAAATAACACGAAAATCACAATAAGAAGCACAAATGCAAATTGATCTCCACGCTAAACTCGATTTATCTCCATTGCTCTTCTCCACTTGCACAAGGAGGCAAGATTTCGAAGGTTGATAATAGAGGAATGTTGGATGCTCATTCCCGCAGCATAACGACTTGACAATGAAGAATGACCAATGAAGAGAATGATAGAGATGGATTGAAGAATTATTTTGACAGAGTGAAGATGCTAGAAGAAGATTCGATCCAAATGGCTTGTGAAAGGTTTGATTTATAGATTTTCGATGTGGACAGAGATAAGATTTGATAAGATTGATAAGGATTTGATTTTTGACAAAAGAGGAAATACAATGAGATGAGATAAGATTTTCAAAAGATAGAAAGATTTTGATTTATTGTTTTAAAGGAATAAAACAAGATAAGATAAGATGTGATAGAAATGATTTTGATTCTCTTTTAAAGGAAAAAAAATATGAGAAGGATAATTGATGAATTATCTAATTAAATTAATTAATTAGATGCACGAGTTCAGTTTTGGAAAGAAAGCGAAGATCTTTTGAGATTTTATTAATTAAATAAATATTTGATTTATTTAATTAATGTTGGATTTATGATTTCATTAATTAAATAATATTATTTAATTAACATTAGAGGAATGGATGAAAATGATTTAATTAATTAAATAATATAAATTATTTAATTAACATTAGAGGAATGGATGGAAATGATTTAATTAATTAAATAATATAAATTATTTAATTAACATTAGAGGAATGGATGGAAATGATTATGAATTTAAATAAATAAATAAAATTTATTTAATTAAATAGATGATGACATGGGTACCTAGGGCAAAGCATGCTATAAGATGCCTAAATGATGTAATGTCGAGACAGGTGTTGTAAGAGGACAATTTTTTGATGTCTACAAAACCAATTTAATACAATTTCAATTACAGAAAATAGAAAAATTAAACCTAATTGTCTATTTCAATTTCTCAATTACATTTTAATAAAAACCAATTTTCCTTTTTCTTTTATTGCATTTATTATAACATAATATCCATTTATATATATATAATTATATTATTTAATTATTTAAAATAAATTATAATTTCCAAATAGTAATAAAATATATGTTTAAATATATATATATATAATATATACATACTATATATTTTAAAATTTTAAAAGAAGTAATAAATCGAAATCACAACATTTTTAAGGCGGATGAATTCAAGTTTAATCACAGGGCTATATTCACACAATCAGCCCATATGGGGCCGCAGCTGTGGGAGCAGTGTTGGGTGTTGCCCTCACAGTCGCCTCCCCAAATGGGGTACGACTATGTAAACAACCCCCAGTAAACTTTATTTCCTCCACCCTCTATAATATGGATTTTTAATATACAATTTTTAATATGGATTTTAATATGCGATTTTATAATATGGATTTTTATTTAATAATATAAATATATATATATATATATAATTTTATATTTTGGAAATTATAATTGGTATTAAATGATTAAATTAAATAGATTAAATTTAATTAGAAATTATTATGTGAATTTGAATTATAAATTGCATAAAATATTGTAATTATCAAAAGAGGAAATATTTGTGATATGGTCAAAAGATATTTTATATTTGACATGTGTGAAAGAAAATTTATTAAACACAGTAGTTGGCAATTAATTCTTGGAGAGAATATTTGCATTAACTAAAAGAGGAAAGAGGTTACTTCACAAATTGTTGAGGAGAATCTATCTATGGCCTTAGGTGGACAGTCGGGAGTTTAGATTAGCAGCGCACCTTTCATTGGTGTTGGATCTTAGGGTGGTCAATCTCAGGTTGCGGGCTCCTCCAAGGAGCATCAGGTACCCACTAAAGATGAGCAACATAAACCCTTGTAGTCAAAGTATAAGAATTCTCAATCCCAACATGGTGGTAGTTGGATTCAGAAGAAGAGAGATCGGAGTTCGCAGCGAGCTCAACATGATTGTTTCGATCAGCCAACACAAAGTTCTCAGTTTGTAATTAGTGGAGGTAGTTTTTTGTGGTCTAGTTCACCTCTAGGTGGTAGAGGTTATGGAAGTGGTACATGATGCTTCTCATGTGGACAACAGGGTGACATAGCGCGACAGTGTCCCAATAAGGGCACGTCAGGCTATATTCAGAGGCTAGCGGCTTTAGAGCTAATAGTAGAGGATGCAAGTAGATCACACAAAGTGTTTTCCATAGGAGATAATCGCCAGGTCAAGCACCAGGGTGCAGTTGGAGAGGCTTTTGGAAGAGGACAGGCATCGTTCTCTAGAAATTGTGCACGTCCTGTAGCATCGGGAGTTGTCCCTCAAGGGGTGAGTCATGGTCTAGATGCGGGTTCAATGGGATACTAGTGTCGAGTCTTTTGTCACTTGGGAGGATGTGACTAGGATGAGGGAGCTCTATCCCTATTTGTTCGCAAGTTTCCAGGAGTAAGCCTGATCCTAGGGGGGGAGGATGTAGCACCCTTCTGATTTTGTTATATTTTTAGACAATGCGTTTACTTTGATAGACCATGATACTATGTTGTTATTGATTGCTGACATTGGAGCGATGATGGTTTTTATTTTGTGATGTGATGGTACACTTTATGGATGATTATTGATTATGACATGTTTTCTGGTTAGCATAGGTTCTTATTTGAGTTGATATTAATATATGCTCATTTGTAGTTAATTGATGTTTTAGTTTTGTCAGTTTTTATGTGACATTGTATTGGTGAAGAGAACGAGATTGCATCACTCGCTTGCGAGCGCCCTGCGATTCCATGATTTTCTATTCACGTTGTTTTTTATTCATGATATATATATATACGACATATGTTTTATTGCAGGATTGCAGGTACAAGACATCAACTCCACCTGGATTCACAGGTTTGAGCATGTCCATTTCCCAACATAATAGTTGATTGGGAGATAGTAACAAGGTTTCTTTGTCAAGCCACAACCCTAGTCATAGTGTGTCATCAATCCTTGTTTCAGTATGCTTTTTTGTTATGTTGTCCATGTTTTCCTTCTTGTTTATTTATTTTGCAAGGTATGTTTTGTGGGAAATCAATGCTTAAAATGGTTTTTAGTGATTAATTAATTAATTTTGATTAATGTTGTAAGAAGCTTTATATTTGATTTAATTAATTAAATTTATTTTATTTTGTAAAGTAATTTAATCCTTGTGATTAAATTTATTTTATAAAATAATTAAATTTATTAGAAATTATTATGTAAATTTGAATTATAAATTGCATAAAATCTTGTAATTATCAAAAGAGGAAATATATGTGATATGTTTAAAAGATATTGTTGGCAAAATCAAGGACATACAACTGAGAGGGGCGGTGAATCCGTTGTAGAAATTTAAACTTTACAAACTTAACTTAACTTTAATCTCAGATCTGATAAATAAACAATTAACCATAAGCAATTAACACATCATAGAGACAAAGAAAACCAAGATTTTTTACGTGGAAACCCTATTAGGGGAAAAAACACGGTGGATGTCAGTCCACAAGATTATACTCTATTAAAAGTATAAAGAAAAATTATAAGGGGAATGCACACACATTCAGGCTTGCTTCCTAGAGCTCACTGCTCAATTACAAATAGAAGACTCACTGTCTTACAGAAAGATTCAGATTAAAACCATCCAAAAATTTGAACTGAGAGAATGGTTTATGTCCAGGCCTAATTATAGTTCCAATTAGGCACAATACTTTTGCATACTTCGCTCAACCTTCTACACACTTTCTCTTCAATGATATTTGCACTTATGCACACAAGAGCTCACAATGCATACTCAACACACTAACCACACTTCACATTCCTCATGACACTATCCACACAATTGCTTCTTATATATCCACCACAAGGATTTCACCATAAAAAAATTGGCCAGAGGAAAAGAATATATTTTCAATGTCAGCTCAAATTCACAATTAAATTTTTAATGCATACCCACCAAGGTCAGCCACAACATAGTGGGGACCCAAATTCACTTCTCCAAAGCAAGAATGTTCCAATTAATCATCCCTCGAACATCCGCAACATGCTAGCATCAACATGTCGGCCAAGAACAAGAAAAATAGAACATGTGCAGGAAAATATTTTCACTCAAAAGCTTCACCAGATCATGTGGACATACCAAACAGATAGAGGATGAACTAGAGACATCTAAAAACACCAAGAAATGATAGAGAGACATCTGTGACAACCAGGATAACCAGGAACATACAATCTTCACTCAAAAACTCAGCAAAATACTGTCAGACCACAACTTGCACACGAATTCATGCGGACCTCTGAAATTTCTGGTAGATGATCTAGACATACTCAACATTAAACCATTTGATCCACAACAACTAACCTTTTACGTACATAACATAAAGCCTTCATGACTTGCACAGTTCCACTAGGAACCTGGAACACATTCACTTATAATTTTCTCAATATCCTTGACATATACAACACTTAGAACATCAAATGCTAATAGTGTTGACATCAATGACAACCACGTATCAGCACCACATCACACCATACAACAATTTCCCAAAAATCCCCCCCTTTGGCATTGATGGCAACACATGATGTGAAAAATACCATCAACCCAACACATTGCACAATTGCTCTTCTCCTTGGAAAGATTTTTCATTCTGCACTTTTCTCCCTGAGATATTTATATTTTTCACATTACACTTCTCCCCCTTTAACATCAATGGAAAAGGCAACCATGAACTTTCCACACATGATCTAAATCATATCTTTGCACATCTAACTACTCCCCCTGAGTAGCAACCATAGAAACGTCAACCCAAATTAGAATATAGCAATGTAGCTCATGGATTGATGCAAGTAAGTGCATCATTTAGTTCTTGTCAGGAGGGGTAACTACCCCTAGCATTCCTCTGAGATACTCAAAAGTATCTTTCGGCAATGCCTTTGTAAAGATATCTACAATCTGTTCTTTTGTAGGCACATATTCCAGTCTAACTTCCTTCTCATTCACTTTCTTCCTTAAGAAGTGAAACTTGATTTTTCTGCTTAGTCTTCGAGTGTAGTACTGGATTCTTTGATATATTTATTGCACTTGAGTTGTCACAGTATATTGAAATAGGTTCTTCATATATCACCTTAAGATCTTTCATCATTTCTTTCATCCATAGCACTTGTGTACAATTATTTGCAGCAGCAATATATTTTGCTTCAGCAGTGGATAGAGAAATAGATCTTTGCTTCTTGCTTAACTAGGATACCAACTTCTTCCTTAGGAAGAAATCACCACCACTAGTAATTTTTCTGTCATCCACATCACTAGCCCAATCAACATCTCTGTATGTACACAGTGTAAGATCATCATCCTTTGAATACCAAAGTCCAACATCAGCAGTTCCCTTCAAGTATCTAAAAATTATTTTGACAACAGTTACATGTGATTCTTTCGGATCAGCTTGAAATCTTGCAACCATACATACAACATGCATAATATCTGGCCTTGTCTATGTCAAGTAGAGTAATCCTCCAATCATTGATCTGTATCTAGTTTGATTTTCCTTAGGAGAATCATCATTTTGTGTCAACTTACATCCGGTAATCATGGGTGTACCAACCGGTTTGGAATCATCCATTCCAAACTTCTTTAACAGTTCTTTCACATACTTGGACTGAGATATGGCAATCCCTTGATCCAATTGTGAAACTTGCAATCCTAGAAAGAACTTCATTTCACCAATCATGCTCATCTCAAATTCATTTTTCATTTCATCAGCAAACTTCATGCATAAATTATCATCTCCACCAAAGATAATATCATCAACAAAGACTTCTATGATTAACTCCTTATCATGATCTATCTTGAAATATAAGTTGCTATCAATAGTACCTTTTGAGAATCCAAGCTTCAGTAGGTATTTGTCTAGTCTAGCATACCAGGCTCTGGGGGCTTTTTTGATTCCATACAAATCTTTCTTCAATCTGCAAACCATGTCTTCCTCATCTGTTAGCTAAAATCCATCCAGTTGTTCAATATAAACTTCTTCTTCAAGTTCCCCATTTAGAAATGCGGACTTTACATCCATTTGGTAAACTTTGTAATTCATATAAGTAGCATAATCAAGAAATAGTCTTACTGCTTCAATTCTAGCAACAGGGGCAAAGGTCTCTTCGAAATCTATACCTTCCATTTGAGAGTAACCTTTACATACCAGTCTTGCCTCATTCCATACCACTTCACCATCTTCGTTCAACTTGTTTCTGAATACCCACTTAGTGCCAATCACATTCTTGTATTTGGGCCTAGGAACAAGTTTCCATGTATCATTCTTTTCAATTTGTGATAGTTCTTCTTTCATAGCTTCTAGCCAGTGTTCATCTTGACAGGCTTCAGTGACATTCTTAGGTTCAATCTTGGAAATCAGATAGTATTCTTCAACATTTTTCTTTCTAGTTTGCACTCCTTTGCTCTTATCTCCTATGATTTGACTTTTAGAATGATTCAAACTTACATACCTTAGAGTTTTAGGACTCTCTTGGACTTATGTGTTTTCTGAAATTTCTTGTGTAGTTGCACTTGATTGTACTTCTTGTCTGACTTGATTTACCAGAACAACTTGTGGTTGCTTCATCAAAACATATGGAATAATCTGAAGTAGATTTGATGATTCTCAATTTGGAATTCTTTAAAAGGCTCTCTCCCAAGTAATTTTATACACACTAAGTTAGTTTCAACATGCTTGAGAGCTTTTGAGTACTTAAGCACAATTCTTCAATATTTTGCTTCTCTTGTTCATAGGCTAAGGCTGCACTTCAAATCTAAGGGCATTTATACAATTTGTAGCAAGATGGAGAAGGGCAATGGAAGCCATTCAATGGAGGCTTGAAAACTGAGTGACTTTGTTTCATGTTTTTACATTTCTTGCTTTCTATATTTGTTCTCTATTGTTGATTGGGGTTTAAATTGATTTATGCTATTTGCAATTAATCAAAAAAGTCTCTCCCTAATTACATTTGGTGAACCCGACTGAGCTTGTATTTACTCATCTATTGAATTTTTGGCATCATCAACTCTTTCTGGCAGAATTTTTTTATTATACATACTATTTATCTTTCTTTATGGCAGTTTAAGGTCTACATATCACACGCATCCAATAATAGCACTATTACATACAATTACATATCACACACTAATAGTAAATATTTCACATATCACATGTAGTCAGTAATAGCACTATTTTGCAGTATGTTTGCAGTATTTATTTTCATTATTACATGCTATTTATCTTTCACACACAATTGGTAATAGCTCTATTACACATATCACACACAGCTAGTAATAGCACTATTATAAAGTTTTCATTTTTTCCTATAGTAATAGCACAACCATACTAAAAAACTTTCTTGAATTCTCCATTCTTCCCACTATTTTACACAGCCCCTGAAGATTTCAGGGAAATGAGGAAGATTTATAGTGAGTAGTGGCTTCTCTTCTTGCGTTGTGGATATCCATTACATGACATTGCCTATGCAACTGATAGATACAACAATTTCTATTCTTGAACCAATCTATCAAGTGAAAAATTAGTTCAACATTAATTGTACTTCACATTTTAGCCATCAAATTGAGTCAACTCGTAGCTTGAAAAGGTATATGAGGAAAGCAAACCCAATAGTCAAGAAGAAAATCAACACTGGAAATGAATGAGTTGTGTTGCGTTGATATCATGCATTTGCTATTGGTTTTTGCAACTCCAAAGTCTCTTGTGTTGCTTGAAGACTTCTCTAGTTTGGTGCACTGCCTGCAAACTGAAGCTCTCCTCCAGTGATATTTCCAACTTTGAACCCCCTTGTTGCTCAACACCTTTTGTTGTTTCTCTTTCAAGCAAACCTTTACAGTAGTCAACGAGCAACTCTATCTTTTTCTCGTAAACACCATGTGTAGGAAGGCTTGCTGCAACTGGTAATTGGATGAACACATGAAGTGCATTCATTAATTTGCGTCGAAAGTTGCCTAGGAGTTGTTGTTTGTTTTCATTTACTGCGTCGACATTTGGAGGCACACAGGAGTACATTCATTAATTCTGACACTGCTTGGAAAACTCCTTCTTTGGTGTCCTCCTTCCAGCTCTGCCGATTTTGCTGCTCTTTACATTCTACGGCATCCCAAGAGTCAACTTGCAACTCTATCTTCTTAAAACTTTAATTTTTCATTTTTAGTTTTAATTTAATGTGGCTTTAGTTTTTAGTCTTAATTTAATGTAACTTTACTTTTTAGTTTTGATTTCACGTACTTTTAATTTTTAGTTTTTAGTTTTTAGATTTTAGTAAGATTTTTAAATTTTCATTAATTTTTTTTTAGATTCTAGTCTAATTTAGATTTTTAAATTCTCGTTCATCTTTTTTTTAGATTTTAGTTTAATTTAGATTTTTAATTATATATATATATATATATATATATATATATAAATTTTAATTAATTTAGAAATTTTTGTAATTAGATTTTAGATTTTTTAATTAGATTTAAATTTTAATTAGATTTAAATTTTTAATGAGAATTTAATTAGCTTCAATTTTTAATTAAATATATATTTTTTAATTTAATTAGATTTTAGGTTTTTAATTTATATTTTCAATTAAATTTTAGATTTTGTAGACTTTAGTTTATTTAGATTTTAAATTTAGATTTCAGATTAATAGATTTTTAGTATTAATTAGATTTTTATGTTTTAGATTAGTTTTGTCTATTAATTTTTTTTAGTTAGACTAATGTTAGTTTATCTTTTTTAGTTTAATTTTGATTTTTGTGACTAATTTTTTATCGTTTTTGTAGGTTTGTGTGTTTACAATTTGAAATTTAAACCATAAACTTTCGCTTATCAAAGATTGGGGGCCAAAACTACTAATCGTGCTTTGCAGGGCTCTTGCTTTAGTTTTCTTTATTTGGAGTGTCTTTTTCACATAAAATAATAAGTTGAGCTACAATGAATAAGTGCTTGATGTGTCTTGTGGTGTAGTGATAACTCCTTAGTGTGTATGCACTTCTCTTGCACCTTGCTGCAATCTAGAGAATCAAAACACTTAGGGGTTGTTGCTTTGCTACCCTCATATTTCAAATTGGGCATTAAAATGAACAATCTTGTGAGTGGGGAATGAAAGATTTGTTTTCATTTTTCTTTTGTTTAATCTCGATTTAATAATAAGAGTATCCTCTCCCCTTGCGCACTTGTGCGATCTTGGGTGCAAGAGAAATTGTTATTAAATCTAGAGTGGGCCTGCCTTGGTGGGAAAAAAGTACTCACCCCAAGGTGACTTAAACCCACAATGAGATAAAGCCAAACTACTCCTGACTGGTATACAAATGTGAATGCTATTGGAAAACTTAGCATTACAGGTGTGGATGTGTCACGCAGACAAGTGATTCCATTAGTACCCGTGTCGTGCGTGAAAACCTATAGAGCGTAACCTTTGTAGGTTGGGAGTCCTCCTTATCGGAGCTAATCTTGCCTCATGTGTGGCCACCTGAATGGGTGCCCTAACTAAAAACCATTTGTGTAGTTGTCAAAATCCCTTTATATTCGCTAGTGCAAGAACGGTCATTCCCAAGCCATCTCACATACTCATAGTTCTTAGTAGAGATGAAGAGTTTGTCATGGGGAGATTCATGAGAACTCAAAGCTTGGTTGACCCAAGAAGTGAGTGTTGGGTAAGGGGGAGCTAGTGTGGCCAAGCTTCTAAGTCATCCGCTAAGAATAAGTGTGGTTGGAGAAATCCAAGTGGAAATCCAGTGAATATAGTCCTTGCCATCCATAGGATTTATGCATATTTTTCAAAGTGCTTGTATCAAACAACCCAAGACAAGACAAAGTTTTTTCCAAAGTGTTTGCTGAATTAATAGAAAAACAAACACCTCTAAAATCTAGAAAACCACAATCAGACTAGAAACAAATTCACAAACTGGTCAAAATTTCAGAAAAACCAAACTCTGTTCACAGTGAAATGCAACTGATTTTCTTGCAACGCATCTGCTCAATCTAAAACACTACTGCTAATAAATGATGCATTTGTTAAATTTGCAACACAATTGATTGTCTTGAACCGCAAATGTCTGTCACTCAGAAAAATAACTGTAAC
This sequence comes from Sequoia sempervirens, assembly GCA_007258455.2. Lineage (NCBI taxonomy): Eukaryota > Viridiplantae > Streptophyta > Pinopsida > Cupressales > Cupressaceae > Sequoia > Sequoia sempervirens. Next base: position 371,674,417 of record VDFB02075321.1, read on the forward strand.
TATCACAATCTGAGGTCAAACCTTCAATAGTTGTCTTTGATTACCTTTTTATAGTGATCTTTGTACAAAAACCAGAAACCTTCTCCATTCACCTTCCATATCATCATTCCATTATTAGGTCACCATTTTAGGTACCTTAGCATCCTCATTGCTTCCATACCTCAAAATCTCATTAGGCTACCTTTTTCAAACTTTTAGGCCTGACACCTTATGGATTTTAGGATAGAAGAACTCTCTATACCTTGGCACACATCATTGCTTCAACAAAAGATTGTCATTTGACCAAGTCACTTTTTAACTTAGTCCTTTGTCATTTTGGTGATAATTTCCTACTCACAAGTCTAGTTGGGAAACTCACCTTGTCACTCTTTTCACATGTCCTAGAAAAAGGCCATTTGACAATCCTAGTTGAAACATTGGTTTACCCTTGGATAGTTAGTGATCATATTCTTACATCTTTCAAAAGTGTTTAATCCCTCAAGTTCATGATAGGTATCCATCAGGTCTCCTAGTCATTTGCATCCTTCATACCACAACATTTTAGACCTATAGAGCATCTTCATACATTCTAGACTTCATAACATCCAACATTATCATTATCCCTTTTAGTCTTGTTGCATACATTAGACATATTTCATCTCTAAAATAACAAAACTACCAAAAAAATAGTTGCATTACATTTAGACATACCTTTTTCAAAATCATACCAAAAACATAGCCTTAGTCTCATATCTTCCATATTCATTTTGAGCAAGCCCTTATATGGTTGAAACCATATTGCAAAAGAAACTTTGAGCAACATTTGGATCTCTTTCATGACAATGAGAACATTTACAATTATACTAGCACACTCAACTTTGAAAATACTGCTAATGATCCTCACAACAATCCCAACCTTGATAATCATGACCATTTCAACTTGGGGTCTCCATCTTATCAACAACCAAAGACACAATCATTTCAAACAATTCCTTGTTAGAGACAAAGATGGAAATGTGTTCATAGAAGAAGTAGAGGCCGCCACACAAAATCCTAATGTTGTCTCTCTTGTGGACAAAATTGTCATGTTGGACCCCATATTATATTTAGCCAAACTATTACATAGAGTTAAACTAACTGAAGGATTTGATATCAATACCTTACATGTAACAACGTCTCCCAAGGATAACACACAAACAAGCCAAGGACAATCTACACAACTTACAATTTCCATACTCATCAGAACAACAAGCCCAAATACAACTACCAACACTTCATCCATCTTTGCAACACAATCTATGTCACAACCCATGACACAAACCACATCACAACCATTATTCACAACACAATCCTTTGGCTCGACATTTACTCCCTTTGGGTCATCATCTCAAACCATAGGGGCATCCACATCTAACATCCTTGGTAGACCTAAGGCAAGATGAGTTCTCATCTAAGGACCTCAATCAAACACAAGAACAATATCACAAGCACCCCAATCAATCACAAATACCATGTCACAAGGTCCTCATGTCAATACCAACACCTTGCATGGAAAAACCATGCACACCCCACATAGTCAACATACAAACACGTCAAATCCAATATCAGGACTTGGAACAAGGAAGTCTTTGGGGATATTTTTGAGTCTAAAGCTACTATCCAATAGGATTTAAGGGATATTCAAGACCATATCCAAAAAGATGGTTGTGGGAGATTTCCTTCTAAAAGAAAATGAAATCCTTTCTATGTTGGAATATTTTCCTCAATCCATACTAACATGTAACTCTTAGAGGGAAAATTCATTGTGACATTAATCATGTCTAGCCGACTAGCTATTCTGAATTCTCTTGAAATGTTCATATCGTCGAGAAAAAGCAGATTTCTTACTGAATGATGTTATTGTTGTGACTAGAAGCATTCGCTGTGACCTTTTGTTGAGTGGAGACCTCTAGCCGACAGTGTTGTTTCTTATCGGGTGTCGGGGAGACTCACAACAACTGGGGTCTTCGGGGTGACTTGATCGCTCGGTATGAAGTCCCAGCAACTGAAGGGAGTCTCACCAATAGATCATCGGGCTAACACAAGGGCTTCGGTAAGATGTCCCAACGAGAATGGAAGGTCACACCCACAGGGATACAACTAAAGTCATCGGAGTAGCTCAAGGCGATCGGTGTGAAGTCCTGGCGACTTGGAGAGTCTCGCCGATAGTCTTCGGTAAGACATGAGTGCTCGGTGTGAGGTCTTAGTGAAGGTCAAATGTCTTGCCGACTCGGTAAGAAATGAGTGCTCAGTGTGAGGTTTCGGCGAAAGACAAAAGTCTTGCCGACTCGGTAAGACATGTTTGCTCGGAGTGAAGTCTTGGCGAAAGATGAATGTCTTGCCGACTGTCAAGTTCTTCGGTGAAACTTGAGGAGACTCGGAAAAACCTCTTGGTGAACAGAAAAGTCTTGCCAATGGCAAAGTTGAAATCGATGTGACTTGTGAGCATCAGTATGAGTCTTTCTGATGAGAAATCTCTTGGTGATAGGAATGCATTGGATGTCGATGGATTCGGTATGACTCATGGCGTTCACTATATCATCTTGCTGACTGTTGGAACCTATGACGATATCGATAGTGAAGACTTTGTGGCATTGAGGAGACACTATTAGTGTCTCACCGATATGCCAACAAAGTTTGAACGCCTTTGACCAATTTGACCATCCTATGTGGAGCATCGTGGACTAATTAGAGGAAGCAATTTTCAAATAGATGGCAGTTAGGTTTTTGCAACAGTTGCAATGCTGGAGCTGAACTTCATGTAGGGGAAAAATCAACGCGCAAGAGGAAACCTTCTACGATGGGGCAATGGTGGATAAGGATGAACATAAGATAAAAATTAGAATGTGATAAGATAAAAGGAGATCAATTTTGAGAATGAAGTGATGTATCGGATTGTTGAGAGAAATTTTTGTAAGAGATTGAACAGTGAATGAAGCTACTGTGAACTGATACCAGAGAGTTGTATCTCTGCATTGTATGCAATTGTTTGTTACTGTAATAAAAAGAGATTCAGCTTGGTGTGGTGGGTTTTTTCCCGAAAGGGTTTTCCCATGTAAATCTGTTTTCATTGTCTTTGAGTATTATTTCTGTTTTTGTAAATCTTTCATGTGTGTCTTAATTGGATTGTAATTTGGAAATTAAAAGTACTGTCTTCTACTCCCCTATGGTTTTGACGTTAGGAAAGTTGCTTCTGCACCTCTGCTTTCCTTACAAGTGGTATCAGAGCCTAGCCAGTTGTGTTATCCTTGTGAGTGGGTTGGGTTTTTTGTGTCAATTCTTTTTCAGTGGGATTTTGTTAGAGGTCTGATAATTTAATTACAGATTAAGATGGCGAGCACATCCGGAAAGATGGAAATAGAGAAATTCAATGGTAGAAATTTTGAGTTTTGGAAACTCAAAATGGAAGATCTGTTAGTGGATCGTGATCTGTGGCTTGATGTTTCTAGAACAATGCCTCAAGGCATGAAGCAAGAGGATTGGGATCTTGTAGATAGAAAGTCTAAGGGGCTAATAAGGCTCTGTTTGGTAGACTCTGTTCTTTTGAACGTGCATGAAGAAAAGAATGCATCTTCCTTGTGGAAAAGACTGGCATCTATTTATCAAGGCAAGTCCTTGGTGAACAAATTGTTCTTGAGGAAGAAGTTGTACTCTTTGAGAATGCAGGAGGGAGGATCGGTTGCTGATCACTTGAATGCTTTCAACATGCTAATTTCTCAGTTAACATCTATTGGTGTGAAGATTGAAGATGAAGATCGCTGCATGCTGCTGCTATGTTCATTGCCAGATTCTTGGGATCATCTGGTGATGGCTATTAGGAGTACGAGATCCACTTTCAAGATGGAAGATTTTGTTGCTTCTTTGTTGTCGGAAGAGATGAGAAGAAAATCTTCTGAGATGGCAAAGGAGGCTTTGGCTGTTAGAGGCATATTGAAGGAGAAAGGCAAGAAGAAGGACAAGAAATCCAGATCGAAATCAAAAGGGAGATCAAAGTCTCCTGGAAAGAAGTCCAAGGTGAAATGCTAGAATTGTGGGCAACCTAGTCATGTCTAAAAGGATTGCAAGGAGGAGAAAAAGAAGAAGAAGAAGACATCTTCTGACAACAATTCTTCTCAGAGTGATGTAGATGCCTTCATTACAGCTTTGGCTACAAGCATCTGATGATGTCTGGCTGATTGATTCTGGAGCATCTTTCCACATGACATCTCATAGAGATTGGTTCACAAAGTATGAAAACTATGATGGTGGAAAGGTGTATTTGGCAAGTGATTCATCTTTGGAAATTGTTGGCCGTGGAAGAGTCAGAATTCAATTCCCTGATGGAAGAGTGAAGGGAATCAATGATGTGATGCATATACCAGGTCTGGCTCGAAATCTACTTTCTGTAAGTAAGCTGAATGATATTGGAGTGCATGTCGCGTTCTCTAAAAATGGATGTAAGATGACTAGAGGCTCTATGGTGCTGGCTAGGGGTGCTCGAATTGGTACCTTGTACAAGTTGGATGCACAAGCTATTCAATGCAATAGTGTCTCTACGAAGTCATAGAAAGCTACTCATGGAGGAAAAGAGGGAAAGGTTCTTGATGGTGTAAACTCCATGGAGGTTAAACTTCCAGCAAAAAAGACAATGCTCTGGCATCATAGGCTAGGCCACATTGGTAAGAAAGGTTTAAAAACCTTGAAAAATAAAAACCTGGTAGAAGGGCTTGAAGATTGTAACCTTGAGTTTGAATTTTGTGAACATTGCATATATGGTAAACAACACCGTGTTTCATTTTATTCCAATCCTCACAAATCTTTTGGTTTGCTTGATTATATACATTCTGATGTGTTTGGTCCAGTGAATGTTTCTTCTTTATCTAAATCAAAATACTATGTGTCGTTTATTGATGATTATTCAAGAAGAGAATTTGTATATTTTCTAAGAAGTAAATCAGAAGTGTTCAGTCAGTTTAAGGAATTTAAAAACCTTGTTGAAAATCAGACTGGTAGGAAAATAAAATGTTTAAGGACTGACAATGGCAGTGAGTTTTGTTCAAATGAATTGAAAGGTACTGTAAAGATCATGGGATTAAAAGACATAAGACTACACCTTACACTCCACAACAAAATGGAGTTGTTGAAAGGTTCAACAGGACAGTAATGGAAAGAGCACGAAGTATGCTGAGCAGTCTTGGCTTGGAAGAGAGTTCTGGGTTGAAGCAGTCTCTACAACATGTTACTTGGTAAATCGTTCTCCTAACTCTGCTCTTGTTGAGAAGACGCCTTTGGAAGCATGGTCTGGAAAAAAGCCCTCTCTGAGCCATATTCGTGTCTTTGGCTATGAGGCATATGCATATATGTCGTTTGAAAAAAGATCTAAGTTGGAAAACAAAGTTGTAAAGTGTATTTTTATTAGCTATAGCGCTGGCATAAAAGGATACAAGCTTTGGTATCCTGAGACTGAGAAGGTTTTGTACAATAGAAGTGTTATCTTTCGTGAGCTGAAGCCTTCTACACTAGATCCGCAGTCAGAGAAGAAATTAGAAAATGAAAAGGATGTAGTAGAAATTCCTCTGACACTAGATAAAGAGGAATTAAAAAATCAAAATGTACCTGATACTGAGGAAAGCTCAAGTAGCTCTGAAAGTTCTGAAGAAGATGAAGAACCACCTCATCCTCAGCCTGTGAGGAGGTCAACTCATGAAAGGAAACAACTTGATAGGTATGGGTTTTCTTTGATAGAGTCTACTTGTGCCTATGCTTTAATTTCTAGCACTGATGAACCTAGGACTGTGAAAGAGGCATTTAAAATGTCTGATTCAAAATCTTGGTTGGAAGCCATGAATGAAGAAATGGCATCATTAGAAAAGAATGATACCTAGACTTTGGTGCCATTGCCTAAAGGCAGAAAAGTTATGGGCTGCAAATGGGTATTTAAAAAGAAAATAGGTATGGATGGAAGTGTGGAAAAATTTAAAGCGAGACTGGTTGCGAAAAGTTATTCCCAGGTAGAGGGAATTGATTATGGAGAAATATTTTCTCCTGTAGCTAAGCTGACATCTATCAGATTTCTTTTGTCACTTGCAGCTGTGTATGACTTAGAGATTGAACAAATGGATGTGAAGATAGTGTTTCTTCATGGTGATCTTGAAGAAGAAATTTATATGTCCCAGCCGTAGTACTTTGTGGAAAAAGGTAAAGAAAGACTAGTTTGTAAGTTGAAGAAATCTGTATGGGTTAAAACAGTCTCCTAGAATGTGGTACCAAAATTTTGACACTTTTGTTTTGTCATTAGGATTCGTAAGATCAAAATTTGATCACTGTGTATATTACAAAGCTGAAAGTGATCAAGTTCTTATTATTGCTCTGTATGTTGATGATATGTTGTTCATAGGAAATAGTAAGCTAATGATTTTTGATCTTAAGTCTCAGTTGTCTGCAAAGTTCAAAATGAAAGATCTTGGTGCAGCAAGGTATATTCTGGGAATGGAAATAACTAGGGATAGGAAGGATAGAAAAATTTGGCTCAATCAGAGTAAGTACATCATGACTATTCTAGAGATATTTTGTATGACTGATTGCAAGCATCTAGTTGTTCCAATTTTGCAGGGAATGAAGCTATTTGTTCAGGATTGTCCAAAATCTCCTACTGAGATGGAGGAAATGACCAGTGTGTCGTATGCTAGTGCAGTTGGTAGTCTAATGTATGTAATGGTCTATACAAGGCCAGACATTTCCCAAGCAGTGGGAATACTTAGTCGGTTTATGGCTAATCCTGGAAGGACACATTGGGATGCTGTGAAGAGAGTGTTTAGATATCTTAAGGGCACTTCAAACTATGCTTTGTGTTACCATGGTAACTTGGTTGAATCACATAGGACTCTCAATATTCGAGGTTATGTGGATTCTGATTGGGTAGGGGACATTGACAGCAGGAGATCCACCAGTGGATATATTTTCATGATGAATGGTGGTGCAGTGAATTGGATGAGCAAGCGGTAGGCTGTAGTCGCTTTGTCCACTACAGAGGCAGAATACATGGCAGCTACACATGCCTGTAAAGAAGCAATCTGGTTAAAACGTTTGTGTTCTAACATTGGTTTTGATGCAGGAAAAATTACTATTTACTATGACAGTCAGAGTGCTATATGTTTGGCAAAAAATCCTACTTTCCATGCCAGGATGAAACATATAGATGTGCAGTATCACTTTGTACGAGATATGGTGGAAGATGGGAAGGTCTCTTTGGAGAAAGTGGATACTCTGGAAAATGTTGCAGATGCATTGATGAAGCCTGTGAGCACAGACAAATACAGGTGGTGTGCTAGTTCGATGGGCCTCTTGGCCCATGAATTTCAGTAGTTTTATTATGCCTTGGAGTTGTCAATAAGGTCTTCGTCAAGTGGGAGATTGTTGGAATATTTGTCTCAATCCATACTGACATGTAACTCCTGGAGGGAAAAGTCGCTGTGACATTAATCATGTCTGGCCGACTAGCTGTTCTGAATTCTCTTGAAATGTTCATATCGCCGAGACAAAGCAGATGTCTTGCCGAATGATGTTATCACTGTGACTAGAAGCATTCACTGTGACCTTTTGTCGAGTGGATACCTCTAGCTGATAGTGTTGTTTCTTATCGGGTGTCAGGGAGACTCACAGCGACTAGGGTCTTTGGGGTGACTTGATCGCTCAATATGAAGTCCCAGCGATTGAAGGGATTCTCACCGATAGATCATCGGGCTAACACAAGGGCTTCAGTAAGATGTCCCAACGAGAATGGAAGGTCACGCCAATGGAGATACAACTGAAGTCATCGGATTAGCTCAAGGCGATCGGTGTGAAGTCTTAGCGACTTGGAGAGTCTTGCCGATAGTCTTCGGTAAGACATGAGTGCTTGGTGTGAGGTCTCGGCAAAGGTCAAATGTCTTGCCGACTCGGTAAGACATGAGTGCTCAGTGTGAGGTCTCGGCGAAAGACAAAAGTCTTGCCGACTCAGTAAGACATGTTTGCTTGGAGTGAAGTCTTGGAGAAAGACGAATGTCTTGCCGACTATCAGGTGCTTCGGTGAAACTTGAGGAGACTCGGTGAAACCTCTTGGCGAACAGAAAAGTCTTGCCGATGGAAAAGTTGAAATCGATGTGACTTGTGAGCATCGGTATGAGTCTTGCCGATGAGAAATCTCTTGCCGATAGGAATGCATTGGATGTCGATGGATTTGGTATGACTCATGGCGTTTGCTATATCGTCTTGCCGACTGTTGGAACCTATCACGATATCGATAGTGAAGAATTTGTGGCATCGAGGAGACACTATTAGTGTCTCACCGATATGCCAACAAAGTTTGAATGCCTTTGACCAATTTGACCATCCTATGTGGAGCCTCGTGGACTAATCAAAGGAAGCGATTTTCAAATGGATGGCAGTTATATTTTTGCAACAGTTGTGATGTTGGAGCTGAACTGCATGCAGGAGAAAAATCATCGCTCAAGAGGAAACTTTCTATGATGGGGCAATGGTGGATAAGGATGAACAGAAGATAAAAATTAGAATGCGATAAGATAAAAGGAGACCAATTCTGAGAATGAAGTGATGTATCGGATTGTTGAGAGAAATTTTTGTAAGAGATTGAACAGTGAATGAAGCTACTGTGAACTGATACTAGAGAGTTGTATCTCTGCATTGTATGTAATTGTTTGTTACTGTAATACAAAGAGATTCAGCTTAGTGTGGTGGGTTTTTTCCCAAAAGGGTTTTCCCACATAAATCTATTGTTCATTGTCTTTGAGTATTATTTTTGTTTCTGTAAATCTTTCATGTGTGTCTTAATTGGATTGTAATTTGGAAATTAATAGTACTGTCTTCTACTCCCCTGTGGTTTTGACATTAGGAAAGTTGCTTCTGCACCTCTACTTTCCTTACTTTCTAAATATCATAATATTATCTCTAAAGAAGAGTATTACTGGAAACAAAGATCTAGATGTGCTTGGCTTGCTGTTGGGGACAAGAACACCAGGTTTTTTCACTTGAATACCATGAAACATAGGGCCTCCAAACGAATTGCCTATATAATGAAAGATGGGGTCAAAATTGAGAGGGAGGAAGAGATTAGAAGTGAAGCCATTTAGATCTTTGCTAACCTTCTTTCTTCAAGAGAGGAGTTGAATGTGGATGCTCATAAGACTCTTATTGAGGCCATTCCTAATGTCTTGGATGATCATAAAAAGAAGCTCTTGACGATGATCCCTTCACAGGATGAGGTTAGGAAGGAAATTTTTTCTTTCGAAGGGAATAAGGCCCCTGGCCCAGACGGTTTCCCCATGTTCTTTTTCCAAGTGTTTTGGGAAATTGTTGTTGATGATGTTGCTAATGTTGTTAAATAGTTTTTTGGAGCTAGGAAACTGCTGAAAGAGCTTAATGCTACCTTTATCGTTCTCATACCTAAATTCCCTGGTGCTAATTCTTTTGATTCTTTCCGTCCTATCAACTTATGCAATTATTTTTACAAGATCATTTCTAAAGTAATAACTTCTAGGTTGTTAGGGGTTCTTCCGATGTTGATCTGTCCTCAACAGAGTGGTTTTGTTCCAAGCAGACAAATTTTGGACTCAATTATTATGGTTCATGAGAATATCCACTCCCTCGAATTTTTGAAAAACCAAGGCTTCTTGCTCAAACTGGACATGGCTAAGGCCTATGATAGGGTGGACTGGAATTTCTTGATTAAAGTATTACAAGCCTTTGGGTTTTATGAAAGATTTTTACATCTGATATGGGAATTGATCTCTACCACTAGCACCTCGGTGATCATAAATGGCTCTCCTTCCCATTTATTTAAGGTGTTAAGAGGAGTCAGACAAGGGGATCCTGTCTCTCCTATTCTTTTCACCCTCATGGCTGAAAGTCTAGAGAGGCTCATGCATAAAAGAGTGATGTAAGGTAGCTTGAAAGGTTTAAAGCCCTCTTTGGCAAATCTAGCCTGTTCACACCAGCAGTTTATGGATGATACAATGCTTATGGGAAGTGCTACTGTTGGTGAAGCCAAAGCTATAAAGAGTTGTCTTGTTAATTATGAGGAGGGCTCAGGGAAAAAAGTTAATAGGGAAAAAAAGTTCCCTCTATTTTTTCAATACCCCTGAGCACAGACAGATGAAGGTTGCAAACATCCTGGGCTGTGGTGTTAATTTCCTTCCTTCAACTTACATTGGGTCTTCCTTTAGGGTCCAAACCTCCAGACTCCTTTTGGATTTCTCTGGTTGATAGGTTTAATAGGAAGTTAGCTGGTTGAAAAGGGGCCCTTTTGAGTCAAGTTGGAAAAGTTATGTTACTTAAGGCTTCTCTTCAGAATCTGCCTATTTACGCCATTAGTCTATTCAAGATCCCAGCTAAGTTTTTTGACATTATTGAAAATATCGTGAAACGGTTTCTTTGGTCAGGGGTTGAGGAGAAGAAGAGGATTCCGTTGGTGGCCTGGGAGAGAGTGTGTAGACCCAAGAAGTTTGGAGGCCTAGGTTTGAGAAATATCAAATTATTTAATAAAGCTCTTCTTGCGAAGCAGGTTTGGAGAAATTTTGTGGATATTCATGAATGGAATACTATTTGGCATAGAAAATACTTGCGGGAGGTTGAATCCTTTCAAGACTTTCTCAACTCTCAGAACCTTCTCTCTGGTTCTTCTCTATGGAATAATACCATTAAAGCTAGAGACCTGGCTGGAAAAGACTCTTTTTGGAAGGTGGGTGATGGTAAGAAAATTTGATCTGGAAAGATAAGTGGATTGGTAATGAGTGTCTTTGCAATAATCCAACCTATGGTATTTATATGGAGGACTGCAAGTCTAGGTTTGGCTAGTTGGTTGGGGATTACTGGAGGAATAATCAGTGGGCTGAGTTTTCTTCTATTAGTCAGGATCTCCAACCTCTACAGGCCCTTCTTAATTCGATTAGGCTCAGTTCTCAAGGGTGGGAGGACACTATGGTCTGGAAGTTGTCATCCTCTAGAACCTACTATGTCTCTTCTACAGTGGCTTCTTGTTACTCTTGCATCGACGACCCTATTTGGGATAAGGTGTGGGTGCACAACCTCACTCCAAAATTCAATTTGTTTATCTGGATTCTTCTTCAGAACAAGCAGTTGACCAATGATAATCTTTATAAGAGGGGGTTCTCTTTTCCTAATAGATGTTATTTGTGTTGTGCTGAGGCTGAGACCTCCTCACATATGTTTCTCCTTTGTCCTTTTGCTTATTCCATATGGTGTAGGATTCTGCGAATGTGGGATCTTAGTTGGGTTTTTCCTGGAACTATTGTGAATTTTTATAATCAATGGAAGGCCCCCTCAAAGAATTGGGCCCTGAATCTGCTCTGGAACTATATCTTTCCTCACCTTGCTTGGGGTATCTAGAAAGAAAACAATAAAAAAATCTTCAGGGATGTTTCTCTCTTGGAGGAAGTGGTCTTTGGTAAGATTACTAGAGCTATGGTTGAAAAATTTAAACTGCTTAATAACAAGTTTAAAGGTAAAGGTAAGGTCAGTATGTAGGAGTATGATTGTAGAATAGTGGGAGCTTCGAAAATTAATGTGGATATGTTCAATATGTCCAAAAGCATCAAGGATCCTAGAGATGGCATATTCTGGAGTCTCCCCCCTGTTGGTTGGGTCAAAATCAACTTTGATGGAGCAACCAAGGGAAATCCTGGGCCTGCCAGGAGTGGAGGGGTGATAAGGGATGAGAATGGTGTCTTTATTGTGGCTGTGGCGGTTCCTTTAGGCACTCAGACCAACCATGTGGCCAAAGCCTCTGGTGTTTTCCAGACCTTGAAGCTGGCTAGTCAATTGAAGTATAAAAATGTGTGGATTGAAGGGGACTCAAATAATATAATACAATGCCTAAAGGGCCATCAGAAACCTTCATGGTCTATACAAAATTGGATAGACCTTTCTAAGGAAATTATTAATAACTTTGAGAAAAGTTATATTTTGCATGCCGATTGGGAAATAAACACGGTGGCAGATTTCTTCGCCAACAAAGGTGTCAAAGCTCCGAAAAAGATGATGTGGCAGGGGTAGGATGAGTTGGAGGCTGACGTTAAGGTCCTGCTGATGTATGACTGTGTTCACGGGAAGGTGCAATTTCCCATTCCATTGAATGATGGTTGAGTGTCCTCTGTGGGGCAACTATCTTCGAGGGTTCTAGGTAAACCCTCGGCCCTGACCTATCTCCCACCCGGGAACTATAATTACCACCCACCCGATATAGTAGGCATGTTACGTATAGAATCTGGCTAATGTTAGCCTACTTCTTGGTGTTAGGTAGATGCCGCTGGTTGCCCCAACTAGAATAGCAGCAACTATGCAAGGTGGGAGGGCCCCTCCCCTGCAGTCTCAGGACTGTGTTTTAATGATTATTTTGAATTGGTCGAGGAGTAATTACTTTATCTCCCATTTGCATGTGATTATTTTTACATGCTTTCTAGGCATTTTAGGAGCTTTTTTCTATAGGGTTTTGGACTATTCTATTCCTACTGGAAATACGATGGGTGGCGAAAGTCGCAGAGTGGAGTTGATAAGCAGTGCACAGCTGAAGAGCAATCCGAAGCTCTAAAAGAAGCTAGAGAATGGTGGCATTACTGTTTTCATTGAAAAACTCCATGGTTGGGACTCAGAGGTTACTAGGGTTTTTGAGAAAGATTGGAAAGATGGCGAGATTAACCTATTTGGAAGACAAGTGATCATCAATGAACAACTTATTGTTGAGGTTACTGGCCTCTCGACGGAGGGTATTAAATTCTATAGGGACATAACCAATCTAATGAAGCGGTCAACAAATTTGCTAAGTCGGATGCTGAGCGGGAGGAGTTACGAAGGTCTTCCAGAAGCTACTATGATACAAACAAAATTGTCTTGCACTAGAGGAGGGTTTTGAATGTGTTGATGGAGTATGTCATGTTGGATGATCATTATACTAGAGTCTTTGGGTATCATTTTTTCCTTTTGAATCATTTCAGGCACCAGGTCAAGATTTCTTTTCCTTTTTATCTTGTGTCTTCTCTAAATACCAGTCTAAAAAACCATAGACATAACCCTATCAGGTATTCTATTCTTCATGAAGGACTGCTTGACCTAATTTATGACCATTTTAAATCTATGTCGGCTCTGCCTCACCAGACACCACCGCTTAAGGTTAGAGTTGATGACAAGGATAAAGGAAAATCTAGGGATTCTCCTCAAAAGAAGGGAAAGAGAAAAGTGTCAGAGGACCCCTCCTATGATGTGAACGAAGAGGATTTGTAGTTAGAGTCATTTTCTGAGTATTCCAGCCATCCTGTGATGGATAGAGAAGAGAGACCTCGCTTCCCTATGGACCTCAAGGCGGGGGATCATTATTTTAAGGAGGAACGGGAATTTCCCACTGATGTTCTTGCAATAGCCCGCAATGGGGTGGTGGATAATTTTAGGCTAATGAGATGGGTGTTCTTTGACATTAAGGAAATTAAGTTGAACCAGAGAGCTATGAACAGTAAAATGGAGAAAGCTATTGATGATAATAACAGAGGTAGTGGTAGTGGTCGGGCTACTAATTTATGGACTGAGGAAGAGAAGAAGTATATGGTTGAGTGCCTCAAGAAAATGGTGGAGGAATTATAGGATTTCAATTGCAATCATGATCGAAAGTAGGCGGATATGAAGGAGCAGCTAAGGAACATCAAAAATTCTCTCCATAAAGTGTTGGTTATGAACCATAATATTTTAAAATCCACTGCATAGACAATGAATACCATGGTGGAAAACCTAGAAAAAGACCATCAGGTTAAGACTGTTGTGTTTCTTGATTTGGACAAAGAGGAAGGGCAGTCGAATAGTGGGGGGCCAAGTAACAGGACCAGAGAAAATTTGAAAAGGAAGGAAGACCAAGCTTTATTCAAAATCCAAGAGATCAAGAAGTCTACACTTAACATGAATAGTCTGGAGCAAGAAGCGATAGAGATCCTCCAGAACCTGGCCTAGGGGCTGGCTGTTTTGTAGTTTTTTGTCAATTTTTTCGCTTTTTTTCCCTGGTTTTTTAGTGTTTTCTTCTTTTTGGGAAGCTTCCTATTTTTATTTGTGCTCTATTAATTCTTTATCCTTCACTATCTAACTGTTAAGGGTTTCAAGACCCCTCTAAAACCTGTTTGTTCCTTAATAAAAAACATACAAACACGTCACTTGGTTATAGCCCTTTTCAACAAGGACAACGATCACACATGTCACAACCTCTTATCATACCATATGGCTACACACAAGGAATCCTTTTTGGCAACCAAAATATCCATGGACAACAAACCCAACAAATGCAATATAGCTCAACCATTTCTCACATACCAACTTACACATCATACATTCATACTCATGGCCATAATCAAAATACAACACATATGCACAAAACATGGGACCACACAACACAAATATGGGATCTCATATAACAATTTTTCCAAAAATCCCATAATAGATGCATTGACTGCCCAGTTGGCTGCCCTACAAAAGCAAGTGGAAGGGATGCAAGTGTCAAACAAGAAGACTTACTCATCACATGATTTACATCCTTACTCATATGACACTAGCTTATACATGCCTCATTTCCCTCTTGGGTATGTCATACCTACCTTCACTAAGTATAAGGGAAAGAGCAAACCTCTCAAGCACATATGAGAATTCACCATTGCTTGTGTGGATGTCGCATACAATCACTCATACCTTTTGAGACTCTTCCCTATAAGTCTTACTGGGCCTACACTTGAATGGTTTGCATTGATACCTAAAGGGTCCATAAAGTCATGGGATGACCTCACCAATAAATTTGTGGAGAATTATGCTTATAACATTGAAAATGATGTCACAATTGCTACTTTATGCCACTTGACACAAGACGAAAGAGAGTCCTTTATTAATTTCTTCCAACGATGGCATAGTATGGAAAGTCAATGTCCTGTCGAGATTTCTAAAAAACAAAAAAGTGGACATGCTCGTAGAAAACCTCAAGTCATAGTTGAAACACCATCTACAAGTACATTATTGTGCCACATTTGTAGACTTAGTTGAGAAAGGCATGACACTTGAAAAAGTCCTAATCGCCCAAGGTGAACTTACATATGGCAACAAAAACACCCACAACCAACACAACTCTAATGACAAAAGCAAGTTTTGGTCCCACAATAAGAATATAACAAACAATGGAGTCGTAGATGCGAGAGTTGTGAACAAAACAGGACACACAATGATTCTTAAAGCACCCAACACGAATGATCACATAGCCAATGTGGTGAAAAACAATCAAGAACAAGGACCTCCAAGACAACCAAGGAAAGACCCACGAAGACAATACCCTCCTTTACTAGAACCAATTAAATATGTCCTGAAGAAGCTAGTACAATAAAATGTCATACAACTTCAAGATCCCAAACCGTACGACCTAGGATAGTTCAAACCATCTTGGTGGAATGACAATGTCTTTTGTGACTACCATCACATTAAAGGGCACAAGAATTTTTCATGTTGTCAATTGAAGAATATAACCCAAGACCTAATTAAAAATGGTACCATAGAGGTTGAGGGACAACAACAAACTTCCAACCAAGACCATACAATTTTCAAAAATCCATTACAAGACCACAGTTCAGGAAATCCCTCTACCTCAGGTCGAAAGAAATACAATCATGTCAATTATACAAGGAATTCCTTTGATTACTCAAAGACAATTGATCACCTCTGTGCCGATACTGACTATGTCAACACAATCACCATTAAAAAGGTTCCTGAATGCGCCATCACTACTCGCAGGGCTAAAATTAGTTCATCTGGTCCTTCTTCAAAGAAGCCACAATCCAAAGAACAAAATAATCTTGTTGACCAATTGGGAAAGACACCCACACATATTTCTATCCTTGAGCTATTACGCATATCACCTAAACACAAAGCTATCCTCGATAAGGCTTTGAAATAAACCTCCATTCCTACTAACCTAGACGTCAACCGATTTGAAACCATGGTGGGATATTTGGATAATTCACTCCATTCTCCTTTTTTGACAAAGACTACTCTACACAAAAGTCTAACCATAACGACCCATTGCACCTTGAGGTATTTTTCCATCAACACAAGGTCAGACGAGTCCTGGTAGATGGCGGAGCTAGACTAAACATTTTCACTTTAAAATTGGTCAAGACATTGGGCTATTCTAAAGCATGTGTAGAAACGACCGAAAGTGTTGTGATCAAGGCCTATGATGACGAAGAATGCTCTTCCAAGGGTGTTATCACACTCCCTATCAAAGTTGGACCCGTAGTAATGGACACCACATTCCAGGTCTTGGATCTTGAACTTCCATATAACCTTCTCCTTGGTAGACCCTAGATTCATGCCATGAAAGTTGTGCCTTCCACCTATCATCAATGCTTTAAATTTCCATATAATGGCACCGAAGTCACAATCATTGGCGATCTTGATCCCTTCCAATATTGCACTAATTTAAGGGGAGTCCCCGAACGCCAAGTGCCTATCAATTGAGAAGCTTTTGCATCCACTTCCACATCCACTTCATCCTATTATGTCGATCCCTCCACCCTCATTAAATCATCCACATCCAAAATCCCATCCGTTGATCCCAAAATCAAGATCCAAGATAAAGGTTGTGGCAAGTATAAACCGAATACTACCTATTACATCACAAAGCTACCTAAGTCTTCCCAGTCTTATGGTAGGCCTTGCTTCAAGATAGAACCCAAAGTTGTCTTTAAAGTTCCTCCCACCACCACCTCCAAAAAATGGGGAGAGGTAAACAAAGAAGACACCGATGATATTTTAGCTTGGATTTATAAAGATGAGGAAGATCTATCACCGCTACCAACAAAACAATATGGAAAAGGTTATGAGCTCAAGAAAAAATAGGGTTATGATGGAATTAGTGGACTTGGTATACATAAAAATGGAATGAGAGAACCCTTGATTCCTCTTAAGTGGCCAAAGAACTCAGGATTAGGATTTGTACCAATTGAGATTGGTGCTCCAAGTACTAAGGTGCTTTCAAGTAAGGATGTGAATACTTCAGAAGATGTTGAGACATTTGAGGATCCTACCAACATCTCTTATGATGACATTAACTCTAATGAATAGGAGTGGGATTCTTGTACCACAAGTGGCTATGAGCTTGATCATGTCTTTCAAGAATTTGACATACATCGTCCATCCTTTACCAACCTAATGGATATCAATATTTGTATTGACTCCTTTTATGAACTTGACCCACCAAAGACCATAGATAGAAGAGCATGGATAGACTCCTTTGGGGACCCCAATAATACATTTGTCTTTACCCTATCAGCTACTTCCCCATCCATCACTAACACCAATGATGGCATCTCCCTCGTTTACCCACAATTAATCAATTGGGACCAACAAGATCCACCTACCTTGGACATATTTGAAAATGATGAGGCCAAATTGCTAAATTTATGGGACTACGCGAAGGCATACCACATGGGGACCATAAGGTTGGCTTCACTATAGATCTTGAAGTTGCAGCATATTTTGGTGAGACTATCCCACCCTCTAGTCACAAAAATGACAAAAAAAAAATGAACGGTCTTTAGGTGAAAACCGTAAGGCGCCTTCTAACCAAGAAAAAGTAAAAAGAAAGGACGTATTCGAGGCAAAAAACTCTCCGAGGAACCTGAGGATGGAGGGTTAGAATTTATCCCTATCAATCAAGAGAGATCCTTGATGTTGATCGAAGACGTAATAGAAGTCAACATCGGTACTGCAGATAATCCTAAGACTATTCTCTTTGCAACTTCCTTGACAAAAGAGGAAAAACTAGAATTTCAAGCATTTTTCACAAAATGCCAAATCAATTTTGCATGGTCTTATGCTGATATGCCAAGGTTGGACCCTGAGTTGGTCCTGCATCATTTACTGTTGCATCCAAATACAAAGCCAATCAAACAAAATCTTAGAAAAATGCACCCTCAAATAGCTATGTTGGTCAAAGTTGAACTTAAGAAATTATTGGACGTTAGTTTCATAAGACCTATTAACTATGCAGATTAGATCTCAAACCTTGTACCAGTGACCAAACTGAACAGACAAATCTGTATTTTCACAAATTTATGGGACCTGAACAAAGTATGTCCAAAGGATGACTCCCCACTCCTGAATATAGACATCATAGTTGACCTAACAGCTAGCTACGAGATGTTGTCCCTCATGGATGGCTTCTTAGGGTATAATCAGATCCGTATTTCCCCTGAAGAACAACACAAGATGACATTCATTTTCCCATGGGGTACATACTATTTGAATGTCATGCCCTTTGGACTAAAAAATGTAGGCAGAACCTATCAAAAAACTATGACCACCATATTTCATGATCTCATGCACACATTGATGGAAGACTATGTTGATGATCTTTTGAAAAAATCCTTGACACGTGGTGATCACTTAAGAATCCTGGACAAGATTTCCAAACGGCTAGAAGAATACAAGGTCTGCCTAAATCCCGAGAAATGTGTCTTCGACGTGACATGAAGAAAGCTTTTTGGATACATTTTTCTCATCGAGGTATTGAAGTAGACCCAGAAAAATTCAAAGCAATATTAGACATGCCTCCTCCTAAAGGAATCGGTCAACTATGAGCACTACAAGGCCAACTCCAATCTATTATATGCTCCATCGCACAATTTATAGATAAATTTCAACCTTTTCAGTATTTGTTATGCAAGGGAGTTCCTTTCATTTGGACCAAAAAGTGTGAGGAAAATTTTCAATAGATTAAAGAGTATCTCTTGATGCCTCCTCTCCTGATACTACCTATTGATGGAAAACCTCTAATTTTTTACATCTTAGCCACTATAGCTACATTGGGGGCATTGTTGGCTCAAAATGACCATGAGGAAAAGGAACACACAATCTATTGAATTAGCCACACTTTGGTGGGATACGAACTTAATTACAGTCCAATTGAACGTGCTTGTCTTGTAGTGGTTTCGCCGCATAAAAATTAAGACACTACATGTTAAACCATTAGACTAAGCTTGTAGCAAAAATATATCCCCTAAAATATCTACTCATTAGGGCAGCATTAATAGGACGATTGGCTAAATGGGTCATGATACTCAGTGAATATGACATTCAGTATGTGGAATGTAAGGAAATAAAAGGACAAGTTATCACAGACCAACTTTTTGATGCACCCACAAAAGCTTCTCACCCTTTGATTTCTGATTTCCCAAATGAGTCAATATTTACATTAGACAATGGTACAACATGGAAGTTATATTTTGATGGATCATACACTAGTCATGGATTGGGTGCAGGAATACTATTTGTCACCCCTCAAGGTGACACTATACCCAAATCATTCAAAATAGCCTTCCTGTGTACAAAAAACATTGTAGAATATGATGCCTTACTAATAGGATTGTGCATGGCTATAAAATGGAAAATTACAAGTCAACAAGTCTTTGGTGATTCCCAATTGGTCATCCGACAAGTCAACGATGACTATGACACTAAGGACAAGAAATTGACCCCATACAAAAGAATGGTTGATAGTTTTAAGCAGTACTTTGCAAACATCTCCTTTTTCCAAGTGGCACATGTTCAAAATAAAGTAGCAGACACCATGGCCACTATTGGGTCTCTTTTGGATATTCCTAAAAATATGTCGCAATACAAGTTCTTAGTGGAACAACTGTTAGTCCCTACATTTGATGTCCCTAAGTCTAAGATGGTATGTGATCTTGTTGGCCCTAATTCCTCTTGGTACTAGGATATCTATGACTACTTACATTCCCAGACCCTACCACCTGACCTCTCCAACAACTAGTGCAAGTTCTTCATCTGCAAAGCCGCTCGCTATGCCATCATCGGTGATACATTATATAGACCTAGCTTTGAAAAAACCTTACTCATATGTCTTGACACTAACGAAGCACAAACTACCTTACACAAAGTACACAAAGGTATATGTGGAGCTAATTCTAGTGGTCCGACCCTAGCCAAAAAGATCATGCAACTGGGATACTACTGGCCTATAATGGAGCATGATGCCTATCACTTTTTGTGGAAATGTCAATAGTTCCAAATACACAATGACCTCATTCATGCACCTGCGTAGGAGTTGCAACCTATCACTTCACCATGGCCCTTCGCCTAATGGGGACTTGACCTCATAGGGAAAATTCATCCCACCTCATCAAATGGCCATAAGTTCATCATCACCACCAATGAATACTTCACAAAATGGGTTGAAGCCATCCCTATGACATACATTACCTATAAAAAATCTCCAAATTCATCCCCAATTACATCATATTCCAGTATGGTGTCCCCCAAGCCATCATCATTAACAACGGTTGTCCCTTCAAAAATCAGGATGTCTGTGAGTTATGTGAGAAATTCTACATTCAACACCACTTTTCCACACCATATTACCCACAAGGAAATGACCAAGCTAAGGCATCCAATAGGACCATAATCAAAATTCATAAAATGACTGTCAATGATGTTGTTCGTGACTGGCACATTCAACTTAACCCTGCCCTATGGGCGTATCGCACAAGCATCCACACACCCACTAGATTTGGTTCAAAGGCTATCCTTCCTATTGAGGTTGAAGTCCCCTCCCTATGAGTCTCCATGAAGGGCTTGTTGATGATGACGAATATCATATCTCCTAGTTGCATGAGTTAGAATTGCTTGATGAATGTAGACAGAGGGCCTTGAAACATCTATAGGCATATCAAAATCTCCTTCGTCGCAGTTACAACAAAATGTTTTTGATTAGACACTTCGACATTGGTGACTTAGTGTTGATGGAGAATCCAAAAAATCAAGTAGAACGTGAGAAACCCATAAAATTTGAGCCCAACTGGATAGGTCCATATGTCATAACAACATCTTTTGGTTCTGGTGCTTATCACTTGTCCACACTTGAAGGGGAAACTTTTTCAGAGCCTATCAACAACTTGCACCTGTGCAAATTCTATACATAGCTTCAAAGAGCCATGCCTAAAACTATAAAAAATAAAAAGAATAAAAAAATGAAAAATCAACAAATCGTTACCTTGATGAAAACTTGGCAAACAAGCGTCTTGGTGACAACAATTTTTTTTTCAAAAAATCATGAAAATAGTAAAGAGAAATAAGTCGTCCAATAGTAAAAACCACTTCAATGGCGCTTTGGACAAGTACCATGGTGAAAACCTGGTCTGCTCCGTCATCTACTATCACTCTACTTGGTCTTCCACCATCATTTGTCACAATTCCTTTACCTTCCATCATCTCCCATTTGACACCCATCATAAGGCTTGGTCATCTTTATCATGACTTCAAATGGTTGATGTCTCGTATCCTTTCTCCTCCATCTTCTATCCATAATAAACTTTTGTCCCATCCCATCCCTGATGGTTAGTCCTAGACCTGACCAGGGGCACATTTCCTAACACATGGTTTCATTGGATTCTACATTGAACATTGGAGGTTCCAAAATTCCCCAACCAACAAAAAAATAAAAAAATAAAAATTCCCAAAAAGACAAAAAAAATCAAATATTCCCACAAAACATAAAAATCAAAACATTTCAAAAAGACAAAAAAGTCATAAAACTCCAAAAATCCCAAAAAATCAAAACATGTGAAAAACACAAAAAACATCCATATAACTTTCAAAAATAGAGTTCGAGTCAATTAGGTCAGTATTTGTCCTTGTTGAACTATGTTGCCTTTGCGACTGGACTTAGGAAAGGCCATCTGTCGATGTGCCCCTAAGGCATTAGGTCAGTCCTTTAGGTTTTGTCAAATAAAATCATGATTCAACCCTTTGTCATTTCAACAAAGTCAAGAGTCATGTTGAACTACTAGGTCTCTGAGTGCATGACATAGGCAAGGCCATCTGTCGATGAGCCCCTGAGGCCACCTAGGTCAGTCCTTTAGGGTTCGTCACATCAATCAAATAAGTCAGACATAGTCAACCTTAGACACAAGATAAGCATTTGAACATTCAAATCGTGAATCAAAAGACAACATAGTCCACTTAGTCATCAATTCAAAAATCAATCAAATTGCCAAAACAATGTCAACCTCGTCACTTTATGGTCTCCTCCAAGATGCGTCCTTCTTGTACTTGGACCTCGTCAAAATGGAATTTTCCTTTTTAGGATGTGTCTTTCCTAATGACAAGCTTTGTCAAATCGTCATCTTCCTTTTTAGGATGTTTCCTTCCTAGCAACAGGCATCGTCCAATCATCAAAACTATCAAACTGTCAAATCCTCAAGTAATCAACCTTTGACAAACAACTATTGAAAAACATATTGAATGGTTGTTGATTTTGTTGGTCTATTTTGTCTTATCTTTTTATTGTTTTGTCTCTTGGTCATGTTACTAGTTACCTTGAGGATGTCCCATGAAGGATTTAGAGGTGCGATGAGGTCTCATGACCTATTTTTCCTTGATTGTTGTCTTTGGTGTGTCTTGACAAAAAGACTAGGGCAACTTGGCCCTTAGTATGAGTTTGGACATTCCTTGTCTGTGACTGTCTGTTTTTCGCAAGTGGATGACCTTGTACACCTTGGTCTATTTCATATCATGGTGTTTGTTGTCCATTTGTCACATTTTACCGCTCAATGATGATTATGCAATGCCTATGATGTTATTTGGAAAAACATTGAAGTATTCTTTTCTCATCCTAACATCCCTATCTTCCACACTAACATTTCTTCTATTCCTTCATCCTCTAGTCCCCTGATCCATTTCAAGAGCACACTCGTGTTCTTTGAACCCACTTGTCCTCTCAAGTGGGCATACCACTACATCCTCGTCATTCTTCCTCTCCTCACTTTCACACTGGGGCATATTTTTGGCTTGTTATTTGACACAATGTGATAAACTACATTATGTCAAAGAGGGGAAAAATGTAGACACATAAAAATGACCCAAGCCCTCAAGCTTCATTTTTCTATGAAAACCACATTTCTCCCTCACATAATCAAAGTATTAATTATTCCTCTATGATTATTTAAATAAATCAATTTACATTTATTTATTTAAATACATCACTAATCAATCCTTCAATTAAATAAACTTATTTATTTAACCCACTTTCCATCC
The DNA here is from genome assembly GCA_007258455.2 of Sequoia sempervirens. NCBI lineage: Eukaryota > Viridiplantae > Streptophyta > Pinopsida > Cupressales > Cupressaceae > Sequoia > Sequoia sempervirens. The sequence goes on from VDFB02075321.1 coordinate 371,697,553, forward strand.
CACCAAATAAATAATTAAAATAATTATTTATTGTCTTTTGTCTTATTCCCATTTATGAATTAAATCATTATTTAATTCATAAGTTAACTTTCCTCCATAAATTAAATAATTTCTATTATTATTTGATTTTCCAAATACCTCTTTTTCTATCTCATTTATTTTCCACCATTGATTTAATTGGCTAAATCTCAACCCTTCATTTCAAAGCTTTCCCTAACTTTGACCTAATGTTGCCCTAACCCTAATGCTCCTCATCACATTGAATCCTAGCTGTTGATCTTAGGGATTTACCAATTTCTAATCCTGGCCATCCATTCTCAATTTGGAATTCTTTAAAAGACTCTCTCCCAAGTCATTTTATACACACAGAGTTATTTTCAACATGCTTGAGAGCTTTTGAGTACTTGAGCACAATTATTCAATATTTTGCTTGTCTTGGTCATAGGCTAAGGTTGCACTTCAAATATAAGGGAAATTATACAATTGCAGCAAGATGGAGAAGGCCAATGGAAGTCATTCAATGGAGGCTTGAAAACCAAGTGACTTTGTTTCATGTTTTTACATTTCTTGCTTTCCATTGTTCTCTATTGTTGATTGGGGTTTAAATTGATTTATGCTATTTGCAATTAATCAAAAAAGTCTTTCCTTAATACATATACACAAACTATTCACCCTATTAAATTATTTAAAACTACCAATAGATTAACTATAGTATTAAAAGGTGCATTCTATAACTACTTAAATAAAAAAAGGATAGGCCAGTCCCTTCCTTGTCCCATCACAACAACTATTAGTATTGTTTCCCAGAGACAATTTTTTCCCAAAGCTCTAAGGTGGCACAATTGCTCAAAACCTGATGGTATGAGCCTGTCACCTTAAAAGTGCAACCATCAATATTCACAAGGGTTGACGTAGGGATGTGAAATGGTCCTTGTGAAGAATAGTGGCATGTAGTTGTAGTTGAATGTTGGGTTGTTGGTTGGGGGTATGATGTGTAGGTCTAGGTGGAAGGTTACTCATGTTTTGCATATTAACTTTTGGTCCTTTTTGTAGGGCATCCTATGATAAGGATGTTTCATAGAGGTTTCTTGGTGTGCTTGGTCTCCATGCATTAGTTGAAACATTGCGAGTTACAAGTGGTGTGGAGAACGGATTTCTTGATTATTGTGTGATGTTTTGGGATGCCATGATGTTTGAATCCACTTGACTATGTTGGAGAGCAAGTTCTTGTTCTACTTGAGATGGTTGTATATATAGGGGATTATCAACATGTTGTGTATAAGATGACTCATTGATTGATTCTTCTAATTTAGAAAAGAGAGGAGGTATCTTTGGATCTATAGCTAGTTTAAAGACTCATCTAACAACTATTTCATCATCTGTACAAATTAGAGTTGGATATTTGAGAGCTTCAACATTAAAGTCCACAAGTAGATTGGTACCATGTTGTGCAAGTCTAAGGAAACATTTGTGTGGATTCAAACTAAGTATTTTTTCCATTACTTTTTGTAGCTTAAGATCTTGGGTGAACTCTAAGATTTATTCTTCGATAATTTCCTCATCACTATCATCTTCTACAAGTCCATCTTGTTGTTGAGAAAAAAATATCTTGATGTTGGAGGTGAGCATTGGTTGGTGGACCATTGGAATTATGTTGTGATGGATTAGAATTGTATTGTTATGGGTTGACATTGCGTTGTGATGGGTTGACATTATGTTGTTGTGAAGGATTGACATTGTGTTGTTGTGAAGGATTGGTAGTGTGTTGTTGAGGGGTAGAATAAACTAGAGGATTATTAGGACTAAAGCCCCATGGAATGTCAATCATGGTTTCAAAATTGGTGGTGGTAGGTCCACTAGATCTACTCATGCTGGCTACCATTTTCTTTCTATGTTGAGACCTAGTAGTTGTCATAAACGCTCACAATAGACCATGATGGTTGAAAGGTTTGAAATGAAGGTGATAATAGAGATAACAAAGATGTAATGATGGGATTGCTAATTCAATATTTTAATTTTTAAAATGATTTAAAAAGGGGATGTTGGTAGTTGTCATAAATGCTCAAAATAGACCGTGATGGATGAAAGGTTTGAAAGGAAGGTGATAATAGAGATAACAAAGATGTAATGATGGGATTGCTAATTCGAGTTTTTAATTTTCAAAATGATTTTAAAAGGGGATGTTGATTTTGGATGTTTGGATAGTTAATAATGGAGTCTGATTTTGTATTGTTTTAGATGCTTAAGGGTGATAAAATGTTTGATACTCAACCCTAAGACAAGAGTATGAGTGGATTTTGGATGATTGGGTATGATAGTAACAAGATTTTGATGCTCACCCCTAAGACAAGAGGATGAGTAGATTTTTGGATGTTTGGATGTTGATGTTAACCTATGGACACAAAGATGATAACAATATTTGATTGATGTAGCTAGGTCTCAAGGTTTTGAAGATAGGATAGTTTGATATATCTACTTGGACTAGACTTGTGAGTGCAAGTAAAGAAGAATGATAGTGATATTGTAAGCTTAATGGGGGGATAATTTCCACTAAATTTGATAAGACCACAAGATGATAGGTTGATTGGATCTAGAGACAGTAGCAAAATGATAGGCTTCTTGATTAATATGATCTCCAAAGGAAAGTTTAATGTTTGATAAAGGATGATGCAAAAGGATTATTTAAATCTAGACTAATATTGTCTAAGGCTACTAATAAGGTATGATGTTGATCTAATTGTTTTTTTCCCAAAAGGTTATGATGACACTCCCTAGGTAAACCAAATTTGAAAGATGGAATGATAATGTTTGAAGGTGTAAATGACTATGTAAAGCTACATATCTACTATGATAGATGTTCTGACAGTAGGAAAAAAGGTTATGACAGTGTCTGAGATCAAAATTTTACAAGTTTGAGCAAGTTTTTGGATAGCCAAACATGAAAGAGAAGGTAAACACCACTATTGTATTTATGCGATAAAATGTTGAGAAAACATAAGCATATGCAAGATCAAGCACAACAAGAAGAGAAAAATTGGTACTGTGTAGGAAAATGACTAGCAATTTAAAGCAATATTTGCAAACGTGGTAGGGCATGTAAACACGACCTCTATGTTTTGAAAATGTGGTTTTATGTTTTGTTTTAGGTTCTAATGAATGTTTTGACAATTTTGAGGCTAAGGTTAAAGGTTTGATGTCTAATATGGTTTTGTTTAAAAATATAAAGTGACACACAACAAACAAAGAAGGAAAAATTGACTCCAAGGTGGTAGGATATTTGGAAAAAGCTTTCTCCCGCAAAGCTCACTAGTGGTATTACTAGTTTAGCACAAAGAAGACACTCTAGAAAAGTACGACCTGCTAGTAAAAATAAGGTATGACTCCCTATAGTAGGCTTTCCACTTGAGGGTTAATACGAGTCGAAGAAGTGGGTGAATCAGGTATGCCAAGTTCATGTACCACCTTGACATCCTTGGTCTTGAAAGAGTGTGAAATTTAGCAAGGCACCTTAAACCTCAACTAAGGACCATACATGGTAAGTAACTTCTTGTGATGATTCTATCACAATGCACTATTATAGTTCAACGACCAACAAGATGTAGGCTTCTAAACACAATGGTTCATAGTGACTCAATGAACAATGGTCCCATTTGTAGTAGCCTAAGATTGGGAGGGGCACTCCTGCTCTTATCACCAATTGATCTTGGTGGACCAAGGATCTTATGGATTAGCTTCGAATGGAATTAGGGAAACCACCTTGAGTTATATTTTTTTCTCTCCCCCATTTTATATACCAGACTTGAACATGCAATGGAGGTCATCCCCAGGGTAATGAAATTCCTAGGTAGGCCTCCACTATAAAATAAAAATAAGAAGGCTTAAGTGTTTCAATACTTCTCATCACCCAAGATCATTCATGGCGCAAGGGGATATGATACGTATACGACATGCCTTTAGTGACAAAAAAAATGCAATTTGAAGGTATTTCTCATCACCCAAGATCACATGAGGCACGAGGGGAGAGGATACATACACTTCAACCTACCAAACATGACAAAAAAGTTCTTTTTAATGTATCAAACGGGTATGTGCAGGATCATGATGGGCCAAAAAGTGGTGATATGATGGGTATGTGGTTGACGACTCTCTTTTTACCAAAAATTGATGAAATGAAAAGGATTTTTAAAGGAGATTCTCAAATTTCCACCAATATAAACTATGCTTTACTTTGAATTTAATAAATAATTATTATTCATTTTCTATTTAAATTACAACCAAAGTTCGGATTGATAGGCTGATTGAAAAAAATCTATAACTTTCAAATGGTATCACATTTTTTGAATCCGAAACATGCGTCACATTCTATGCTTCACATACTATAGGATTAAAAAAAAAAATGAATTTCATGAAATTTTGACCAAGTTAAGGTGGTCAGACATAAAAGTTTTTATATTTTTTAAAAGTTGAAATAAAAAATTCATAATTAATTATTTACTTGGAAAAAAATAATAAAAAAATATGTATCACATCAAGACATGATTCCTCTACTTATATCTAAAATATTATAAAAAAATATTATCATTTTATTGTGGTTAGGGTGGTCAGACAGACACCTACTTATTTTTTCTCTAAAATTTAAGTACTACTGTATTGAAATTTTAGATTTTTACCAAATAGATTTTTTTTTTTAAACAAACCTAGTAGTTTAGAAACTATATTCAATTTTCTATAGATTCTGTTCTTACATATTTTTGAAATAATATAGATAACTTATTCAAAATTTTACGTCAAGTTGCCTAACTCTGTTTTTTCTTAATTTCATCGCCACTTAAGGGCTTGTTTTTTCCATGATGATCCTGCACATACCCAAACGTACATGTGAGTTAATCTATAAAAATAAAGACATAAAGTTTAATTAAATTTTTCCTTTGAAAAGCATAAGGTCTACAAAATAAATGTATTAGTGGTTTGATTAATATATCTTTGATCATTCAAACCCTACAAAATAAATGGCATTATTAGTTTTCAAAATATTTTTCTTCACCCTAACGTGTTGCTACATAAACTAATTAGATAAAAGCCACAAAATAGTAGACAACAAGAGTTAGGGTTACAATTAGTAGAATTTAAAATCCAAAACTGAATGTCAAACATAAAATAGAAACATAGAATAGTCAGATGCAACCCTATATACTTGCAATCAACAAACGTGACTCTATTTTGATGTAGACATGACAAGATGTTGTGCAGACATGGCTAGATGTTGCAAATGTGACCTAATGCTACATAAAGGGAAAATAGAGATTAGAAACCCTAAAATATGAAAAAGAAAATGTGGTTACCTTCACAAACACGACCATCTTTGGGTGTAGATGTGGGTCTATTAATTTCAACCGCAACCTTGTTAAGCAAACATGACTATCTTCAAGTGCAGATGTGAATTTGTTACCTACACAGACAAAAAAATATTAGAAACTATGAAACCCAAATGCATGAATGCGAGTTGTTTCACAATCGTGACCTTGTAAAATGATTAAATGTGGTAGAATATTAATTAGAGGCAATCAAATGTATAACTATAAGACCTGTAAAAATAAAACATGTCTGGAAACTTGCAAATCATAAAAATTCACCATATTGGTTAAATTTAAGGATGTGGGTTCCACCGAGCATGCTAAAAAATGTAAGAGGGTTAAGTGGAAACCGTAGAACAAGTCAAAATTCTTCAATTAGAGTTAGAAATCCAAATACCCAAAACATAAAATGATCAAACCCACTTACCAAATGAGATTGAATGTCCTCTATGCTATGAAATCAACACACAAATGGTTAGAAGATTAAACTAAACAACTGAATTCAAAGCACAAATACAAACCTTACATCCCAATTGAAGGAGAAGCTTGTTGATGGATGGTGTTGGATTGCTCAAAACTTAGCTCCTTATCCTTGCAAAAGCTCAAATCAATGATGACCTAGATGACAGGATGAAAAGATGAAATGCTCTCAAATGTTCAAATCTCACAATGACACGGTCTTGTTACTCAAATTCTAGGCTATGATTATGAAAGAATGAAGGGTGATTTTATAGATTTTCAAGAATTCAATCAAGGGTTGAGATTAAATCTTGAAATCAATGGGTAAGATGAAATCAAGGAGGATCAATGATCAATATTGAATTGAACTCAAAATATCTCCTCATTCTAAGGGAATTGGTTGAGATATTTCAAAATGGAGGGATGAGATTAGATCTTGAAAATGGAAGGCTAGAAATGCTTGAGACAAAAGTTAGTTAGGATATTTTGAAAAGGAATATTCCTTGGGAATATGCTTTATGGAAGGAAATCAAGATAATTAAATAATTAGAAATTATTAAATTATGGAGGATGAGAATTTTCCTTTTTGAAAATGAATATTGTATTAGATGACATGAGGATTAAAGATGAGATAATTAAATAATTAAAATTATTTAATTATAGGAGATTAGGGGAAAAATTAGATTAACCTAATTAAATAATTAAAAAATATTCAATTAGAGAGATAGAGAGAAAATTGATGGTGAAATGATGAATTAATTAAATAATTCAAAATTATTTAATTAATAGAGGGAATTAGAGTTAATTGATGAAAATGATGTTAAAAGGGATATTAATGATGGAAAGGATGATAAATGATGAAAATGCACTAATTATTATAATGAAATGATGGAAAAATGTAATTTTAGGATGTGTGTTATGTGTTAGGAATTTTCACATGTCTACACCATCAAAAATATTTGAGAAAAGAAAAATATTGCATGTTCTATCATTCGATGTTTAATAATTTCCATCCATCCATTGTGAAGCTTTTTAGGTAGTCATTGCTTTATTCTACTTACCATGCACAAGTGGCAGTTTTATTGCATAGATAAATGTTAATTGATCATAACTTCATATATCAAATTATATTTCTACTCACCATCTTGTGACAAAATGCCATGCGTCAATGTTTGTCTATGTGACTTCTAATTTTATATTTTTTTTATCATAAATTAATAAATAATAAAAAAATATAACTTAATTTTTAATTAATAATTTAAGTCGTCATTAGTATTGCCATAATACCCATTGTAATAGGTATAATATATTATTATAATATTATATAATAATTTAATAATTTAATATTATGAATACTATAATAATATAGTGATAGTTAATATTTATTATATTTATTTTATCCTGCAATCTCACAAGCTTGCCCTCTTGCACTCTCTATGAATTGGTGGAGAATAGGAAATTTTGTGGAGATTTAATCATTAACATAATCTTTATATTTTTTATGATATAATATATATAAATAAAAAATTATTCATATATTATATATTATACTTTATCGTGAGTGAAGTATTGTGAAAACTTATATTTTTCATCATAAATTAATAAATAATTATAAAAGTACAATTTTATATTTAATTAATAATTTAAGGCTAATTAATTTATAGTACTAAATATATAATAATATATAATATTATATATAAATATAATTAAACATAATAAATTAATAATTTTACATTATTTCATCGTTAATCAATAAATAATTATAAAAATATAATTTAATATTTAAGTATTATAGTATTAAAAATAAAATAAATATATAATACTAAATAAATAATATTTAATAATATTAAATATATAATAATATTATTTATAATTATTATATATAATAAATAATTAATAAACTAATAATTTTCTATTTTTAAATCATCATTAGTATTGTTATAATACTATGTAATAATATGATAATTTAATATTATAAATAATGTAATAATATATTAATAGTTAATATTTATATATATGTGTCAATAGTGGCATAGTGTGATGATTAAGTTGTGATGTTCTAGGTTCAAACCCTTTTGGAGTGTTATTGATGAATGTTTAAATTGAGAATGAGGTCCCTCTTTTGTGACCTCACTGATTCACAGCTTGAGAGCAAAAATACCTATTTTATCGTTCTAAAAAACAATCAGATTGTCATAATTAATTTTTAGAATATTTTTTACTCACAAAGTATTCACCCTATTAAACTATTTACAACAGTATTAAAAGGTAAATTGTAGAACTACCTACTCAAATCGAAAAAGGATAGCCCAGTACCTTGTCCCATCACAAGGACTATTAGTACTGCTTCCCACAGACAAATTCTGCCCGGAGCTCTGAGGTGGCACGATAGATACGCTGCTCAAAACCATGATGGTCCGAGCCTGTCACCTTAAAAGTGCAACCATCAATATTCGCAAGGGTCGGCGCAGGGACGTCACAGGTTCCCTGCGTGGAACTTTTAATTTGACGCAGTTTTAAAATTGCCTCTCACTTGAAAGTTTTTATATCGTGTACAGTTTTTTCCTATGTTCGATAGGTATACGCTTGGCCTACAGGAATCATATGATAATGTTATCTCGATGCGAAGCTAGGTATATTTAGGATTAGGAAAAAGTAAATGCTTACTCTTTTTCATTGGTTTCATTGGTCTCACTGAAATGTACTGTAAAGGTCATTCCCTGCGCATTACACTCTAGTCTGTCTCTTGCCGAGATAAATATTTACTGTGCATATCATTTGAAGGTTATTGGGCGTGTAAGGCGAACCTGGTGTTCCGTGAGGATTATGGCTGGGAGAGGTCCGGGTGCTACTTCATCAGTCATCACACCGTACGCTGCACCGCCAGCCGAGTCTGACTCCGAGCCTGATGAAACGTCGAGGCCATCGATACAATTGGGTCGCCGTAGAGAATCGCGAGGATGGATCAACGAAGAAGAATGGAGAATTAATATTGAGGAGACTTCCGATGTTGATCGCCTACGATCGCCTTCGGACGTGTCCATATTCAGGGTTCCCAACTTCCTGAAACAATCAAGGGAAGGAGCGTATGTTCCTAATATCGTTTCGTTGGGTCCATACCATCACACTAATCCACAGCTTTCTCCGATGAACAGGCATAAAGGAAGAGCCCTTAGTAGAATGATGACGAGGTCAAATAGTACGGAATTCTCCTCTAGTGCAAAAGATGAGATCTTGCAAATGGAGAACGAAATCAGGAAGACCTACGAAGAAAAAATCGAATGCAATGCGGAGACCCTCGCCCTGATGCTGAGTTTGGACGGTTGCTTCATTCTGGAAATATTGAGGACTCTAGGTAAGGAAAAATTCCCCGTAGTGGAAGCGAGTAATTTCTATGAACCTATTTTTGAGAGAAACAAGATTGATTATACTGGATTTGATATACTGAGCGACATTTTAATGCTTGAAAATCAAATCCCCTTGATCGTTCTCCGAAAGCTACTTGAATTGGAGCTCCACTCATCAGAAAATGTCGGGACAAAGCTTTTCAGAGTGCTAGTGAAATTTCCAAGGTCCAAATTCTACCCTTTCAAATATGATATGGAAAACTGGTCCTGGCCGCAACCGCAACCGCAGCCACAGCCCCAGCCGCAACCGCAACAACAGCAGCAACCGCAGCCCCAGCCGCAACAGGCACCAGATGAACAGGTTCATCATCTACTGGGTTTGTTGCACACCCTGATTGTGTCTCCACCATCTCCTGATGATCAGAACAAACCAGACGACCCAGACAAAGCCGCGGATGGCGTGAGGCGCATCCCTCGTGCAGTGGAATTAAGAAATGCTGGGATCAAATTTAAGCGATGCCTTGGAGGCATCAAAAATATTAAATTTGAGAAGAAGAGCGCCACAATTTATCTTCCTCCGATCCAAATCACAGACTACACAGAGGTGCTTTTCCGTAACCTAATCGCTTTTGAGCTGTGCAAGGCATCTGAAATCAATTACGTGACCTGCTACCTGAGTTTGATGGACGAGTTGATCGACTCAGAAGAAAACGTGGGTGTGCTCAGAAAAAGTGAGATCGTTCCAAACTACCTTGGGAGTGATGCAGAGGTTGCCCAACTCATCGGTGGTCTATTGAGTGGAGTGACCGTGAGTCGGAAAGATTTCTTCAGGCAACTGAAAGGACAAGTATATAAGCGCTACAAAAGTAAATTCCAGATTTGGTCGGCAGAGCTTGTCAAGGAGTATTTCTCATCGCCTTGGAGGAGTTTAGCTTTGGCCGGGGCAATTCTTGCACTGTTGCTCACAGCTCTGCAAACTATCTACTCGGTAATCGGAGTATATAAGTAGTCTCTCTGCTGTTTGTTTATAGTTCAGAGAAATTGTGCTATTTGTTTTGTTTCCATTTTACATGCTTCTAGTTGGAAAAAATGTTCGTTTCTACAAATTATTGCTAGTTCCTCCATGGATCTATAAATATAATAGCTACTCCACCATACAAGCAATGCAAATATGCTTCAGTTTATTATGTTTCTATGTAATAAACTGTTGTCGGCATATAATATACTTATTCTTTTATATCTCTTGTAAATTTATTTTCGTGTCTTTTTCATGTTTTACTTCAATATATTATCAGGCTAGGTACTATTATTTTGTTCATAAAACTGCTGGAAATAAACCTGTTCTCTACCATAACCCAAATTTTGTTTCAGTTACAAAAGCTGTATTTCTTTTCAAAAAAATCCAAAATTAGATCCTAATATTATATAGGCTAAATTTTGTTTGGAACAAATACTTGAGTAGATCTAGAATATATATATATATACTTTCATGTTATTTAAAGTTCTATTTTAAAAGGGCTGTGTTTCATTTGAACATAGAAGGACAATATTTTTAGCATTAAAAATTTAGTTAGAGAAGTTCACATGATTTAATTTATGTTTTCCTGATTATGAGAAAACCTCTTTTGGTTGAGTCTATTCATGAGATTCTTACATAAGTGGGGTAGGAAAAATTGTGATTGAAGTTTTTTAAGACTATTATTTGTGTTCATATTAAAAAGAAGATTGATTAGAAATGGAATTCATAGTACTTTTTTTTTGAGATTTTTCTTACTCTTTACAAATGTTATGGGCTCGTTAGTAGTATGGAAAAAATTTCTCCAAATTCTAGAATAGAACAAGAAGATTGGGCAAAAAGAGGTCCAACAAAGCAACAACATGGATAAAGCTTACTCTCTTTGACGAGGTTTTCTAGAAGTTCATAATGAGAGATGTGTAGTCAATATAAGTCATTTTGGAGAACCCATGGAAATCTAGGTGATGTATGGAATTTAACTCTTACTAAAAACATAATATAAAATTATTAAACACACAACAATTTGTCACTTAAGCAAATTAAAGGATAAAAAATGAGATTATTTCTTTTTGAAAGTATATAAATAATAAATATTTTGTACAAAAATATTTGATTCTTCTAGATTCATATCAACCCTTTTTTAGAGGCTTAGATATTGCCATCAAATTTGAAAACATAGAATATAAAGGTTATGTGATAAGCTAGTGCAAGAAGAAAGACATCTAAGGAAATGAAGTCTTTCACTAATGAGCCTTGAGCCTTCATGATCGAGGGGAAATAAAACTATAATAAATCTTAAGATAATTGATCAAAAGAGAAGAATTGAAGGCATGACACTGGGTGCAACTTATCTAAGGACCATAATGACAACAGGGATAAGATCAAATGGACATGCAATTATTGTGGCAAAGTAGGTCACAATAGAAATGAATGGTATAAGAGGATTAAGGATATATAGAAAAAAAAAAAAACAAGCAATTTTTCTAAAACCTTTCATTATAAAAGATTCATTTTGTGTTGTACTTGAAGCAAATAGTTCATATGAGGATGATTAGGCCATTAATTTTGATGCTATATAGTATATCCCACAATGACAAGTAGTTTAGACATTTAAGATATGATAGCACTAAATAGAAAATGTTCTTAGAAAATAGTAATGCTTTAGAATTTATTAAAGGAATTAGAAATGTTTAAGTTGTTAATGATATGTTCAAAAATTTCAAGCTAGTTCTAGAATTGAAAATAAATCTTCTTTTTGTGTTTCAAATTATAAATTAAGGATATAATATAGAGTTTTACAAGGGTAAGTGTCTAATCAAAGATGTGAGTGATAACTATAAATCTACACAATTGGTGAAGTGGAGAATACATTATAAATTTTTTAAAAGTTTACTTTTATATGTAAAAATAAACATGTACATGTGCTATTATAGAATATGATGACATGAACAAGTTATGGCATGAGTGTATGGAGTATTTCAACTATCAAAGCTTCAAGTTTATAGAGAGGTTGAATATGGTACATGGACTTCCTAAAATCCAATCAAAATATAAGGTATGTGCAAGATGGGCTATGAGAAAGTAGCATGTTTAAAGTTTCCCACAAGGAAAATCATGGAGAGGAAAAAATCATTTGCACTTGGTTCATAATGATGTAATGGATACTTTTACAACACCATCACTTGCAAGATCAAGATGGTTGCTCACTTTCATAGATGACTAAGGTATACAAATTTGAATGTATTTTCTACAAAGGAAGGATGAAGTAGTTGAAATTTTTGAAGAGTTTAAGGTTTTTGTATAAAAAGTAAAGTGGAAGATATCTAAAGATATAAGGATAAATATAAGTATTGAATACATGAATCAAAATTTCTTACACTTTTATAAAAAAATATAGTATAAAGAAGAAATTTATTGTTTCTTACACATTGTAACAAATTGGATTTGCAAAAATAAAAATAAAAATATAATTGAAATGGCTAGATGCATGTTTTTTTTTAGAAAAATTGCTACTAGAGAGGGTAGCACTCTTGTATTCATTAAAAAGACAGATTTACATATTTTTTCAGCATGCCTTATCAAGGCGAGTTTATAAATTTATTACATCTTTTTCTTTGAAGATCTTAATGTCATATGTAAATTTGGTCTAGAAGGAGTATATTTCTTCCTCTTCACTTTTGTCCATTCTTGCTCTATCGTAGAGACAAAAATCCCTTTCAATTTTATATCTCCTTCACTACTTGAAGATATAAAAGAAACAATAGAGTTCTCATGTTTATACAGCTGCATGGTTAGATTCTTCAATAAAAACATGTCAGCCTTTGTAGTACCTACATCTGAAATGTTTTCTTTCTTTGACTCAAAATGCAAATTTTGTGGAGAAGGAGGAGGGCGGTACAAGACTTAATAGATCATGAAGTGCTTAAGAGGAACCCAAATCTGATTTCACACTAGGTGAAATAACATAGTGGTGTGATTCAACCCCAATCCACCATGTGGGATAATTTCTTAAATTTTTAGCTTGCTCATGAAACTGCTTCTTTCTACATTGGAAGGTAATATGCTCAACTGAATTTTTTTTCCAATTTTCTCATAATCCACAGTTTGTCTCTAGTATATATTGCCCACCTTTATAGAAATCTCTTCAAGGAGACCTTTGGATAAATACATTTTGACACATAAATGAGCACAAGAGGAACATTAATAATTGATTGTTTCCTTTGATATGTTGTGATATTTTCCTAGACCATTTCCAATGGCTTTCACACATTCAATTTCCCAAAATTGCAAGGGGAGATAAAGAAGACGTACCCAAAAAAATGCAGTGGAGAAGGTCTTTGTTCATGGATTGAAGGTAGGGAACCAAGGCTTAATGCATGAGAATTCTTCAAGATAAAACCAAGGACCAAAATTGAGAACCAACTCTTTGTCTCACTGAGACTCAAATTCAAGGATAAAAAAACCCTAGCATAGGGGTAGATGTTGATTTCCTCTTCCATGAACTCTTTCCATTTTTTACTAATCCAAGATTGGAGATCGGGAAAATTTGGCTAGGTCTTCATAAATCTACAAATGAGTGCAATATTTTGAAGGTATTTCTCTTACACCAACCAAGTAGTCCAAACTAACTTTTGGAACCGAAGCCAAATGGCATATAGAGAAAGGGGATGAAATGTTGATGGAAGTAAAAGGTGGAGAAGGGGTTATAGGAGAGTTGTTTGGATTGAATGAAGGCATGCACTCCTTATTGAAATGTCCATGCCTTATGGCCTCCACAAAATTTAGTGAATCACCATCCAACAATTGTGAGGACTAGTTTGCAAAAAAGGAATAGATTAGGGCACAAAACACTAGTGTCAGTCGAGACATCATGATAGGTAATCGTGGTCTCTTTCTTGCATAATCATGTGCCCCTAGAAGGCACCAATCCCTCCCACACCAAGGGCGAGCCATATTCCCCATCGCTAGCTGAAACTTGAGTGGGAGAAACACAATAAAGGAAGCAATTTTGGGAGAAAGCATAGTAGACTTATGTGAGTATATTCGACTAGATGCATGTTACACTTTAGAAATATATAAGTTAAATTTTGGGCCTAATCAATTCATATTTCAATATACATTTTGAATAGAAACACTACTAAGGTAGTTATTAAAATAACTCCATAAGAGGCATGGGGTGGTAGAAATCTTATCATGTCTCATTTCCATGTCTTTGGTTATAATTTATATGCTCATATTCCTAATAAACATAGGAAAAAGTTATATAATAAAAGTGAAAAGTACAAATGATTGGATATAATGAAGGATCAAAAACATATGAGTTGTATAACTCTAAAACCAAAAAAATTGTAATAAAAAAAATACTGTTTGTTGAAAATGTTGCCACACACAACTATGAATCCACTAAAATGTCATCTATTTCAATATTTATTGAAGAAGATGAAAGTACTCATACTTTTAATTTAAATGGAGGTGTGACATCCTTTATAGGAGAAGAAGGAACTCAACTTGAAACTACAAGTAAAAGTGATGATGAAAACATAAGAAACACAAGAAGCATTTAGGAAATTTAATAAGGTGGTCCTAAAAGAATCATTTTTCTAATTATGTTGCTTTGTTTAATTGTGAATTTTTAGTATTTTACATGAGGAAATGTCATCAGTCTTTGGCTAAGTATGTAATTCAAAGTTTGGGCTAAGTTAGTTTGGCAGAATATTTCACAGAACTATGACATCAAAATCTCGGACATACTCATATCCCCGACACCATAAAAGGAACAAAATCTGAGTTCACACCGAATCCCAAAAACCCTGACAAGTCTAGAAGAGTTCGGACTTTCGAGCATACTCATACCCCGATGCCAAAAAGTTAATCAGGCACGGGATTTTAGAGACTCTCGACATCCCGATAGCATGGGATCATAGAGATTCTTGACACCCCGATAAGTGTTGTGAGCCTTCGAGGTAGCACTAATTCTTCAACCCATCATAAATGGAAGAGAGGACAGGATCATAGCGACCCTCGACACCCAACAAGCTAAGGAGACATCGAAGTTGGACCTTCAGAATATGTTTACCCAATAACGAAACGAGCATAAATATATGAGGCAACATTGATTTCCGAAGTTTCTGATCTTCAAGGCTTCACCCCAGAGTATTGATGCATTGCGTACTCGACAACCAGGAAACTATTAAGGCAAGGATTCCATACAAACACCAACTCCCAAATGGTATAAAACATATGGAGAGTTAAAATTCTGATATTGGGCTTGAGCTATGGACCTTGACCGCATACGAAGGCCAACAATAGAAGGTGAAACAAAGTTAATCAAATGATGCCATGCGACGTGTGGACAATGGACCGTTAAAAAAAAATAGTTAAAAAAGAGATTGGGGATGTTAGAGGGGTTGGCCCATGGATGGGCGAAGTGTTGAATGTTGCAGAACATGAAGGTTGGTTGACTAAAAAAAGACATTAATGTGAAGGGTTGGAAAAAATGAGATTGGAGATGCATAGCAGAAGATAGAAGGGAAGTCGAAGACCTTTACATGTGCACATACGTTGAATCTAACGTACCGCTATAGCTGCTACGTAGAACCATGAAATTTCTGTTTGTAGATGATATTTTGAAACATTGTTGATTTGTACATGAATGAATATATGAAGTGTTTTGTATATTGGACATTGTTGTTATTTTTGAATTTTTTTTGGATGTTAATTTGGCTACATGATTGGGCATATCCTTGGTCACAATTGCATCAAGTGGTATCAAAGAGAGTATCAATTGTCAATTGTGAACATATCAAGAGAGGGTTCTGAAGAATTTATCATGGGTAAAAGAAGATTGAGGGAAGACCTGCAACTATAGAGAACTTGAAACAAACAAGTCACATAAAGGACGTGGTCATAGAGGAGGAGCACCACGAGGTGGTGACATTAATTTTATAGAAATTTTGAAAGGAATAACAACAAGATTAGAAGCAATAGAAACAACATAGAGAAGATGGGTACACATAGAGGATGTTTATGTTCGGATGATGAAGTGGTAGAAGGGGGAAATGAAGCTAACCAAAATGCCTTGGATCAAGGAGAAGAAAGATTCCTAAGGGCCATCACAAGAATAAACAATAAATTAAGATTGATTTCTTGAGTTATAACAAAATCCTAAATCATGAAGATCTTGTTGATTGGATATCGGACATGGAAAAGTACTTTGATTTTTAAGGTACTAAAGATGAAAAAAATTCAGATATGCTTGCACAAAATTGAAAGAATGCACATCCCTACGGTGGGATCATTTGTAGATGGACAAAAAGAGGAAAGGGAAATAAAAAGATTAAGTCATGGGATCAGATGGTTAGTGTAGACACCTATAAATGCTTTAAGCATATCACACACATGATTTCACTAACACCATTTTCTTATCATTATCACCTAATTCCTCTATTTGATTAAATAACATCCAATTATTTAGTTAAATTCATATTATTCTCCTATTAATTAAAAACTAAGGGCTGATGCAAGAAGTTGGGTCCACAAAAAGCTCAAAAAGTGGAAGTGCTTTTGCTATTTTTTAGAATTTGTCACACTTGGACTAAAAATTTGAAACACTTACACAATGAATCTTAAAAAAACATTAGCAATATTAAATTTAGTATTTTGAATCTAGTTTCTAAATATGTAATTTATTATAATACCCAGAAGATACAAATTAAACTTTAATAGGCATGTATAAAAACCACTTTTAAAAGTCACCTTTTTTACCATACCATGCACGTGTACATACACCACTTTTTGACCTAATTTAGTGTCAAAAAATGTTGTCAGGGACATTTTCACACTTGTTTGGGCCCTCCTTGTGAAATTGAGTTTAATGTTGTCTTGATTTAATGTTGTAATGTGGTTGACACGTTCACATTAAGTCTTGGGCCCTTGTGAACTAGTGAATTTAAATGGTACCTTGCTAAAGTGTTGTGAAGTGTTGTAACACACTTTCACACTTTTCTAAGGTTTTGAACATAAAAAACCCCTTTTTAATCAAAATAAGAATTAACCTTTTCTTATTTCAAGTGTTGTAAAGTGTTGTAACATACTTTCACACTTGTTTAGGCTTGTCGTTAATAATTGGCCTCTTCTATGCTTTAATTGGCCCTATTTTGCATCCACAAGCCTCATTTATTACATCTTTTCAAGGATAATCCTGACACCAATCATTAGCCAATCATAATTTTGGTGTTTTTGGCTTGTGTGGCCCAAATTTAGTGATGTGGGACTCGTTCACCACCTTGGGAAAATGGGTCCCACCTAGATTTTGGGTTCTAAACCTATTTTTACACCTTTCTAAAAACTTTTGATTTTTGGTCCCATACATTATGTCAGATGGGACTCATTCACCATCTTGGGCGAATGAGTCCCGTGTGGCCCAAAATTATAATTAATTCAAATTTCTGGCGGGATTTTATTCTCCTAGATCTGATGTCGGCTTGTAGTGTTCTAATTTAGGGAATTCTTGCATAATTGAGTATAAATACAAGGTTCTCTCTCTCAAATTTACACGTAGCAATCTAATAAGCAATCAACTATTCACAAGAGTATTCAAAAGCCTTCAAGTGTCTTCAAGAGAAACATTTTAGAGTATTCTTCAAGCATCAATCATCATGTCAAAGATTTCATGTATCATGCTATTTTAGAGCTAACAATTGTGGTGTAGGATTTTGTGGTTCAAGCAAGCATTTCATTCAAGATCAACATCATTCAAGCAAGAATCAAAGTCTACATCCATTGGAGCCATTGCTTACATGTTTGTAGCACCTTATTGCTAGGGTTTGGTGAGTTACAACATTGTTATTTGTTCATTCACCATTCTCCATTCTTATTTGATTTCATTTCAAGGGTTGATTTCCAAAATAGGGTTTGACCAAGGAAAACCCCTATCCACTAAACCCACAACATTTTTCCCTCTCCTTTTTGTGTGATTTGCAGGTCTAGGTTGCAAATTTCCTAAGGAGCGCGATTGGAGAAAAGTTGTCAAGAGTTCAAAGTTTTCAAAGTCATCATCAAGCCTTAGAGAACCTTGGAGAAGACCTACAAGTTGCAATTTGGAGATTCAGATCTGGAAACCAATCAGGAAGGATAGAGCAGACAAAGAAGAGCAAGATCAACTTTTGAAGCTTCAAAAAAGCCCAACTGGACTGATTTGCCACTTTTGGTGAATGAGTCCCAGTTTCAGTCAATTTGCAAGACTTTGCAAATTTGGATACCCTCTTGTCTGAAATTTGTTCCTGCACAGTTATCTAGAAACTGGACTGATTCGCCCAACTTGGCGAATGAGTCCCAATCAACAATAAAGTCAAAATTTCCAGTGATTCAAACCTCCATTTAGCCATCTCTAGTTTCCTAGGTGCACACCTTCTTGTCTTCAGTTTTTTGTTTCATTTCATTCACTTTTCTAGGTTATTTCTAGGGTTACTTTGCATTCAATTAGGGTTTAGTGATGCATCTTGCATTTCATTATAGACCAAGTCCAAACTTGGTGGTGAACCCCTTATTAGATCATATTCAGCCCCTAGAACAACCCTCTTGCAAGATATCTTTGTCTTTTGCATTGAGATCTTAAGGGTTTGTTCTTGAGTGAAAGTTAGTGAAAATTTCCCTTTTAGGTCCTAAACCCTAAAAGGGAAGCGAAATAATTTTCCACCTTTCACCTAAATAAAATTATTTTTCTAATTCCTTTTGGGGAAAGATATGTAACAATATAAAGATTGATGAGGATAATTTTTTGTAATTTTTTTGAATATTTTTTTTAATCGAATTTTTGTTGGCCCTAAATATTGTTTTAAAAAAGCAACATGTACAGACAACATGATTGGATCTAAACTAAACACTTTTTGAACTTTTTTTTCATTGTGTAGAGAATTATATGAATATTGATGTCATATAATTTTTTTACAAAAAAATTAACAGAAAAAAGTTATTAAAAAACAAAAATTAAGTTTGATATTTCAAGTTTATGGACCAATTTGCTTAAAAATTAATTAAAAAATAGAAAAAATAATTCAGTATTAGCAAAATTGATATATTTGGAAACTAGACATTGTGATCCATAATGGGTTTTAATTTTATAAATTAATTTTGAAAAAATGTCCATCTTGACTCTATTGCCAAACTTGGACATTTCTCTTGAATTTCCCTTAATTTTTTAGTTGTAGGTCAAAGGCTAAAGGTCGGGTTGCCAAACCTTACCGAGCCTAAAACCCAAGAAAAAAGTGGTTTGGGGATTCAAACTTTAAGAAATGGGTACCGTTTCTGAAATAGAAATGAGTATCCATTCCTATTTTTTTGTTTGAAATTAGGAACAGGTACGTGTTTATAAACATGTACCCATTCTAAAAAAAAAATAAGGTACCCATTTGTAAATGAGTACACATTTTTAATTATCTAGTTTTTTCCAATTTGGAAAAAATTGACTCAACACGTTTTTTCTACAACATTCCTTTTTTGCAGTACAAACTGACAGTGCCATTTTCTGCAATTTTTAATTCAATTTTATCTTGTGCAATCTCTTAATAGGTCATATTCTATTCAATTTTTTGAATGAGACAATTACAAGTTGAATTTTTTGAAGTGGAAAAAAGTAAAAGGAATTTTCTCAAGAAGATTTGAAAAATAGATATTTTGGATGTATTCATATGTTTTTGTACTTCTTTATAGAACAAATGATTTCCATATTATATAATTTTATTTCAAAATTTGAAGGAGGTAGCAATTGGAAAATAGGTTAAGAATCATTTTTTTTTTATCAAGAGGGTTTAGTAATCAAGGGATCAAAGAAAAGGCAAAAAAAAAAGATGTAGAAAGTTAATGACACCCAAATAAATTGAAACAAATAGAGAGATGGAGGTAAAAAGACAAAGAGATAGAAGAACAAAGATACATCAAATAAAATTTTTGGAAGCATCTAGTTCCATGAATCTTGAAGAGGAAACCATGAAGTATGAGATGAATGTAGATGATGCAAATGTGGAAATGGTGAAAATGGAAGAAAATGCAATTATGGAGACAAACCTAACTATGCCTTCAACTTCAACTTTGAATGATATGGAAATAGAAACTATGCAAAAAGCTTTGGGTATGTCTTCAAATCCACCTCTCAATGATATGGAAACTGCACATATTCAAATAATTTATCTAGGTATGTTTTCAAACCCAAGTCTTGATATAGTAATGATCTTAGTTATTTAAAGATGAAGTTGGATACACCATTGATGATATCAAAAATTATAGTTTTGAAACAATGTAAAAACAAAATAATAATGAAATATTTTGTATGAATGCAAATGAGAATGAAATCCATCGTATTGATAAAAATAAGAATGAAATCCCTTGTATGGTTGAAAATGAAAATGAAACCCCTTGCATGAATGAAAATGAAACCACTTGTATGAATGAAAATGATTTTTTTTAACAATTGAAAGAGATGTCTTAAATAACCTTCTTGGTACAATTTCTTGGAGAAATGAGAACTCATGGAAATAAATTATATAAAATGATTTTTTTATAGATAGAAATTAAGATTTCAATGTCAACTCATGATGCAATTGATGAAAATGTGAAAAAAGCGAAAAAGGATGAAAAAATTAGGCATTTTTTTAAAACCAAAAAAGAAAGATGATTCAGTAAACCAAGTCATATCTAGTGTTGCCAATGCTATTGATTTTTATAGGAAATAAAATTCAATCTAAAGATAAGAATGCATCACATCATGCAATAACAACTACTTTTGTTAATAAATCAACTTCAAATAAAAGAATGTTAAGTAAGATTAGTAAATATATAAAATTAAAGACTAAATTTTTTATAAGAGTAGCTAAGAGAAGAGAAAGCATTGAAAATTATCCAATTAAGGGTAAGTGTAGGAAGATGGGCAGCTAAAAAGGGGTCTTAAGTGGCCACTTCTTTTATGAAATCAAGAAATACTGACCTTGGATGAGAAATTGATGATAGTTACACTCAAAATATTTAGATGCAACAAAAACAAGGATCGTAGTGCTCCAAGTCTACTTTCTAAATTACTATTTAAAAAAAATGGTAGAAATTAAGGGGTTCAAAAAAGGAAGCCACATAAATTGGTGTTGTTTTTTTCAAAAAGCATAACATATTAGCATCTGTTGTGGCTCCCTCAAAAGGTTAACTTTTTTTGGTATTTTTAAAATCACTTTGGTGAGAAATTAGATAATATCATGTAGTTTATGCCCATTTTTTTGATAATTTTTTAATGAATATATGATTTTTTACTAATTTTCAAAGTGGACACATCCTAAAAAACATAAATTTGGTTGTGACACTCCTATATAATTTTTGAAAACTAATCAAAAATCATTTTTTTGAATATGTGTAGAATGGTGTCTAGTTTATAAAAAAGTAATTTATTTAAAATTTCAATGAACAATTAAAAAATAAAGTTTAAAATACCAAACATTGGTTTTTGACAAAAAAAATGACACACAAACAAAATAAATTAAATATGAAAGCCTTAACATAGTTAAAATGTGAAAAAAATTACATTGTTGAATAGCTGAGAGAAAGCCTCACATTATTGAGGTGTTTGATTTACTCGACCTTGAAATACATGCAAACCTGATGGTTGCCACAAATGAGATTATGTCAATTTTTGTAGAATATGCAAAAACATGTCTTTGGAGGTTAGGAAGGCACTCCAAGCCTTTGGGTTGGAAATCCAAAGCAAATCCAACCCTAAGGCTTTGGGATTTCCAAAGCAAGACATAACACGAGTGCATTATAATGTGCTTGCATTATGTCACAGTTTTGACATAACGCGAGCACATTATAATGTGCTCACATTATGTCTTTGTGTTTTGCTTCTTTTTTATTTATCTTTCCCAAAGCGACACATAACATGAGGCATTATAACACACTCATGCTATGTCTCGCTTAAAATTATTTTTGTATAAGTTTGTTAAATTTATGTTTCATGTATGTATGTATGTTTGTATATATATTTTAATGTGCATGTATATATGTTTGTGTGCTTAAATGTATATGTATGTATGTATGTATGCATGCCTGTATGTATGTACATATGTACGCACATATGTATGTATGTATGCCTAGATGTATGTATCTATGTATGTATGAATGTATGATTGTATGTATGAATCATGTATGATTGTATGTATGTTTGTATGTATGTATGTATGCATGCCTATATGTATGTATTTATGCTTGTATGTATGTATGTATGTATGTATGTATGTATATATGTATGTATGTATGTATGCTTGTATATATGAACTATGTATGCTTTTATGTATGTATGTAAGGGTTTTGGGTTTAGGGTACATAAGGGTGAGGATATAGGGTATAGGGATGAGGGTTGAGGTTGTAGGCTTTAGGGATAGGGTTTAGTGTTGAGGGTTAAAGGATAGGGTTTAGGGTTGAGGGTTAAGGGATTAGGTTTTAAGGGTTGAGGGTTTAAGGGTTTAGGGTTAAGAAATTAGGGTTTTACAATACGAGGTTGAGATATTAGGGTTGAGGGTTTAATGTATAGGATAGAGGGGTGAGGGTTGAGGGTTGAGGGTTTAAGGGTTGAGGGTTGAGGCATTAAGGTTAGAGGTTTAGGGATAGGGATTAGGGTTTAAGGGTTCAGGGATTAGGGTTGAGGGTTGAAGATTTAAGGGTTGAGGGTTTAAGGGTTGATGAATTAGGCTTTAAGGGTATAGGGTTGAGGGATATGTATAATGGGTAGAGGGTTTAAGGGTTGAGGGTTGATTGATTAAGGGTTAAAGGATTGGGTTTGATGGATTAAGGGTTTAAGGTATAGGGTCGAGGGATTAGGGTTAATGGTTTAATGTATAGGATAGAGAGTGTAGGGTTTAAGGTTTGAGGGTTTAAGGGTCTAAGGGTTGAGGGTTGATGGATTAAGGGTTTAAGGTATAGGGTCAAGGGATTAGGGTTGAGGTTTTAATGTATAGGGTGGAGGGTTTAAGGGATTAGGGATTAAGGGTTTAAGGGTTGAGGGAATAAGCTCTAAGGTTATAGGGTTGAGCGTAAAGGGTTGAGGGATTAGGGTTGAGGGTATAATGTATAGGGTTGAGGATTTAAGGGTTGAGGGTTGAGTGATTAAGGGTTTAAGGGTTGAGGGTTGATGAATTAAAGGTTTAAGATATAGAGTCAAGGGATTAGGGTTGAGGGTTTAATGTACATAGGATATAGGGTTTAGGGTTTAATGGTGGAGGGTTTAAGGGTTTAAGGTTTGAGAGTTGATGGATTAAGAGTTTAAGGTATAGAGTGAAAGGATTAGGGTTGAGGGTTTAATGTATAGGGTAGAGGGTATAAGAAATTATGGATTAAGGGTTGAGAGTTTAAGGGTTGATGGATTAGTCTTTAAGTGTATAGGTTTGAGGGATTAGGGTTGAGGGTATAATGTAGGGTCAAACCACAATAGTGGTTTACAATTGAGATGAGGAAGGAAATTTCTTTTTTTTCCCTTTTGCCATAGTCGACGGGTTCGGTCAAACTCAATGGTTCGGCCGAACAACATTATATGTTCAACCAAACACCCAAACCCTAAAAAAAAAAAAAATATTTTAAGGGGTTCAGTCGAACATGGGTTCGACTGAACCCTTAAAAAAAAACAAAAAAAAATAGTGAATGTCACTGTCATTTTCGCCTTCTATCATTGCTTTCCCTGTGCTTACATGCGCGCGGCGAACCAAACGTGATTGAAAATGACAATGACTTCATCTCTCCGGAGAACACAAATTCAACTTCATCTTTCCAAAGTTCATCAACCCAACTTGCATATCGAACACCAGGTTTGAAAAAATTCAAATTTCGTAGAGTTGAAAATGCATTTGTTTGTTGAATTTTGAAACCCTAAATGCAAATTTTTGTAAATTTGTTGAATGGAAACTGCATCTGTTTGAAAGTTTCTAAAGTCTTTTCAACATACATTATTTTGATGATACATTTCTACTCTGTCGAAAAATTAACATGCCCTGTCTATGCTTCCACATTTTGCATACATTTCTACCAAGGCACCTCCAATTTATTTGAGGCATTATATCAAACAGTTCATTAACAAATTTATTTGAGGCATTATATCAAACAGTTCATGGTAATTTTTGATGGTGTATGATAGAAATAGTGTTTCCATTGTATGCACCCTATATCAAACAATTCATTAACAAATTTATTTGAGGCATTATATCAAATAGTTCATGGTAATTTTTGATGGAGTATGATAGAAATAGTGTTTCCATTGTATGCACCCTATATCAAACAGTTCATTAACAAATTTATTTGAGGAATTATATCAAAAACACTATTGAAAATTTATTTGAGGCATTATATCAAAAACACTATTTATATCATACTCCGTCAAAAACACTATTGGAAATTTATTTGAGGCATTATATCAAACAGTTCATTAAACAGTTCATGGTATAAAGTTTAGGGTGCATACAATGGAAACTTGGATAAAATTCTTCATATTTTTCCTTTGAGTCTTATGACATTACTCCAATAATGGTTGGTGAACTAAATGTATGAATCGAAGAATAAATTTAGAGGAAAGAACTAGATTGTTTGAATGAAATGTATAATAAAATAGTTCTATTAGGATTAGAAGGAATGAAGGTATTATTTAATTTTCTAGTACAAGACTATTAAATAAATATTACAAAAGCTAATTGACAAAAATGGTACTAATATGCACACATAGCTTGTCCCAACATTATGGGCATATTGTACTAGAATACAAACTCCCATTAGGCTTACTCTTTAGTTTATGAAATGGAGGCCATAATGCCTCTTGAGCTTAAGATTCTATCATTATGTATCTCCCTTAGTGATAGCATTGATGATTACACATATCAAGAACACCAATTACAAGAGTTTGAGACCTTGGATAAACAATAAGTAAACTCATTATACTTGATCTATGTACATATACCAAAGATAATTAATGAAAAAATAAAAATGGTGTTGTCCAATGAGCTTTACCATGAGGGGAACTCATCCTTCATATAAATCTAAATATAATCCAAATTTCATAGAAGTAATTTTTTTGGTAAATTTTGACCCAATTGGATTAGTCCTTTTACCATTATTCCCTAGTTCAACACTTGTGCATTTGGTTTTTCACTCCCAATTGAAAATATATGAAATAACCAGATAATATCATGCATTTTAAATTATACTATTGGTGATCCTATTGTATGTGGGAAATGGTGCTTACTCATCACATATTACCTTTCTTATACCCATTTCACCTAATGATATTTATTGTGTTATCCTTTCCATCTAGGGACAATTAGATTTACATATACCTTCACAATCACATCATTATCTATTTACACTTACATGATTATTTGTCAACATGGTCCCTCATAATTGATTATGACATGATAATTATCAAGCCAATTAGATCTATGCTACTTCATCACTTGGATAGGGATTCATTGTTTATGATCCTCACCCACTACATATATATGCTCCTCATCACATTATCTCCCCCATATAGGGGAAAAATCATTTTTAAATGCACCTTCATGACCGTATTTTACACTATTACATTTGCATGAGCTAACTATGTTATTAAGAGTCATCTTAACCCATTGAGGAGAATTAGGCATTATACTTATTAGGAAAATATAAAAATATGTCCACTTTACTATATATATATATTTAAAACCATTCTTCATATATCTATATTAAAACTATTAAAAATTAAATTACATAAATCAATTTTAAATTTGTACAAAGAAATAAATGACTTTGACTAAGAGTGAATATTTAAAATATAGCTATCCTCTTTGCAAAATCCAATTTGATTTGAGATATTTATGGACAAAAAATATGGATGAGCATGAGGTAAGTAAGAAAGAATAACCTTAATTTATATCTTCCCTCATCAAATAATTTCACATTTAAAGAGTTTCTTAAGGCATATCCAATTATATGAAAAACTATTATATACTTGTTATAACTATATTAAAGTATATCATGAATAAATTGAAAGGATAAAGAGTAAATCACTAAAAACACATACATAAATCATAGAAGTAAATTTATTAATATAAGGAGATTCAAGTGGTTGGATAATTTTTTCCAAGGAGTGGAAGAGGTTAAGAAGGAACCATCAAATAAATATAATATTTTAAATACTTTAAAAGAAAAATACATTTCTCCTGCTCTAAATTGAAATGGTATTCCTTCTAAGATGATAATAATTGAAAAAGAAGAAAATAATCATTATGAAGATCAAGTACCATTGATAAGTTTTAAGAGATCAAATAAAATATTCAACAACAAAAGAAAAAAGAGAAAATAGTTAATGCTCAAGAAACAACTACAACCAAGCTACTATGTTATAAATTCTCCTCTTATGTAGTCTTCATTTCCCTATAAATTGCACCTCCTTGTACAAATTAGCTATTGATCACCATATTAGTGAAACAAATTTAACATTTTGAAATGGTTAAACATTATTATTATTTTTATTTGTATAAGTATAATTATTATGGGTTCATTTCTCCTCTCCTACTCTTCCTAATAAGGTTCTATTTTACAAGCCTCATATAAATGTTAGGGTTCTAACTTCTAAAAATTGAATATAGTGTCAACTTAATCTCATTAGACAATGCTCCCCTAGTATTAATGGGGCCAACTTTTTATCTATCAAACTCGGCTATGTTTACATTGAATAAGAATTTGATACCTTTATCATGATACTTGAACTAAGATATCTTGGCTCTAATTTTAGTCATTTTATCTAAAAATTATTGGTGACATATCCATTCGTGTTTAGTTTTAATCATTTATTATTGCAATTAATTATTACAAGGAGATTCTTGAAGCTTGTATTCCATCCCCACCATTTTTATTCTAAATATTTGACATTTTCTTTCAACTTAAAGTCTAAATTTTATCCTTAATGGTATACATGCTTTTCAATTAGAGTATCCTCTAGTAAAAATAGAAACATTAATAGTGTGGTTATCAAAGAGTGTCTAGGGATGCACACATCACTATTATTAATAAATTATAAGATTGTAAGAAATGTTTATGGAAGAAATAACTGTCTAATAGAGAATATAATGTATTAGTACATATCTAACTATTACATATTTTAAATAAAGCCCCTTTAAAATCTATCTTATTGCCATTTAATGAGTCAACTAGGTTCAAAATTATTTTCATCTTATTCCCCCAAAATTCATCACCTTTACAACAAAACTTGATTTCATCTAATTTATCTTATTTATTCTCAAATCATATTAAAATCACCACCTTAAACTCTAAGAAATATTTGGTAACTTATTTATTTTATCTTCATTTAGAAAGGGGTGTGAAGGGGATTTAGAACCTTTTAAAGTTTCTTTCAAAATAACTAGGAAGATTTTATTCATTGCCTTTCTTGTTGCTTTTAGGATTAAAGTGTTATGAATTTTGTGCCTTCATTCTTAAAAATTCTTATATCAACTCATTTAGCATTTCCATGATCTTTTTATATGGGAAAGGTCAACATACAATGAGGTAGACACTTTCCATTTTTTTTATTCCTTAATTAGTTCTTTCTAGGGAAACTTTTAGTCTTTTCGAACACCTTACAAAAATATGATAAATGTGTGATTATTTTTCTTTCCACTTTATAAATTTTTGATGTGCTTGGATATATAATTGAGACTCATAATGTACAATGATAAAAATTTAGTATATATGAAAGAAATATTTTTGAGACATCAAACTACCATTCTACATAACTCTCACATGGAAATAAGAATATTATTTTATTTTAACTAAAGAAATTGTGTGTACTCTATCTTGAAAATTACTAATTAATTTTGAATTATATACTTATAATTTAAAATAAGAGCATCCTTTGTAACATGGAATAGATAGGTTAATTTTAATGAAATAAAATATGTTTTTATATTAAGAAAAATTTACAAATATATGGAACTCATACATCAAGAGAAATTGACTAAGATGTAACTCTGTATATGAGAATTAAGATGCTCGAATAATTTATATACCTTCTTTCAATAATTAACATTAGAAATTAATACTTGGTTCATATTGTATACCCACCTCCCAATGGTCTTGGAATGGATGCATTTAGATGGAGAAGGATTTCAAAAGGCTCATGGTACTTGTGGACCCCTCAAAGGCATGATATATAACACATGAATTTTATTTATGAAATTTGGTCTTTTGTTGTTGGCTTCTAGTATGAATGTTATCTATACTTGGTGGAATTCTTAGTTGAGACTCTCAATCTTCCATTGTTGGTTTCTAGTGTGATTATACAATATGCTCACCAAACTGTATTAATTTCTAATGTTAATTATTCAAAGAAGGTTTTGTTTCATAAGAAGAGACCTATGTTCACATATTCCAAGGCATGTTATTATCCACAATGCATGACACTTCTTCACATCTCTACCAAGTTCTAAAAAGATACAGATCTGCCATTTCCATGGAGGAGATTGATGATTTAAAAAGAAAATATCATGCCATTTCTTTCTTGAGAAGTCATGTTTGCATTCATGATTTGCAACTTCCATGATCTTCATCCAAAAAGAAATTATGTTGTCGTTATGTTCCTGATATTAAAACAAATCAAAACCTTCATTTGAGCATGATCACCAACACAAAGGTAAATGATTGGAAACAAAAGAAAGCTCGGTTAATGGCTTTCAGCATGTTGGTGGAAATTTTGCATCTTTTTGAAAGTGGCTTCCTAGCTTATCAATCTTATGTTTAGTAAGGTTTTGTAATCTCCACTGTGTTCTGTATTCGGGTCACGGGTATATCTAGTATGATGTCTTCTTTTGGGTATTTTAGGTGCATAAGAGAATGCGCATATGTACTGATGTATTCAACCAATGTGCTTTTGTAACATTGTAATCAGACAATTGGTCATTTGTACTAGGACTTCCCTGGTCTTTTTGATATTTTGTAAAATTTGTTACTCGGACTACAATTGGGGGTTTTCTTGCTGGTTCTTTCCCACCAGTATGTCTTCCTGAACCAACTATATGTAAAATATTATATATAAATAAAATTATAAGTGGTCTCCCACTTTTGCTTTAAAAAAAAAGTTCTTGTAAATGTCCACATCTTTTTCCTTGACATAGTTGCTATTTCTTAAAAAAATTCTTATGATTTTTCATAATGTTGGTCAATACTTTACTGTAAATATTCTATAGTCATGCTCTTAAATTTCATAAGAATATGTCATAAGAGGGTTTCATCTTATAAAGCTATAATAATATTATATGCATTTAGAACATCTTAGACACCTCCCTTGAAGCATTCAACAAATGACAAATAACTACCAACACAAAGTGAGATGCCTCATTTCCTAATATGAGGACAAAATAATAAATCAAAATATTAGGATGCAAGGTTGACCCACCTTTCCCAATACTTGGCTAAGTTTATCATCTATTGAGGAGTGGATCCCAACAACAATTGTGCTTAGTGCTTACAGTTACTAATCCAAGGAATACCTATTCATTTTTTCTTTATTGTACATGCCTAATGACTCCTCATCTCAAGTTAAATTGTGGGAATGGATTTTTATGCCCTCCCTATGACTAAATGGCTACAAGGAGGTGAATATGATATGGTGGAAAAAACCAAGATACAAGTTGGTTTAGTTCTCATAAACTCTCTAAAAAATAATTGAATTCCTACATCCTAACTAGAAATACCATGAGGGGTTTAGATCCCATTTTAGACAAAAAATATTCTTATATTGATCACTAGTTCACTTGGACCAACTAAAGAGATGGTGAACTAAGGGAAACTTAGTTGTATTGATAGATTAAAACTTAGTTATTTCTCTTTCCATTGTCCCCTCTCCACAAAACACCCTTATTTAAGTAGATTCTATTAAACCTATCTCACATATCACCTCCCAATTCTTTAAAATTTTCAAACTTCTTATTCCTCATACCTAATAATCTATCCTTCAAGCTCAACACTTCCCACCTCAATCAAATTGATTGCCTTGCTTCCCTAATATCCCTTTGGTTGATGTTCCTAGACCTCATCAAAATGGTAAGTGGATACAATTGTGGAATGATGCGATTAAATCTATTGCACTACCTTACTATGATCTTACGATAAGAATATGGCTAGAAAGAGATCTAGAATGGAAAAAATATATGGATCCATATAGAAAAAAAAAAACTTGTTTTGGCTTTAGCACTTACTAATAACTTTTCTACAATGAGTGGTTGCTTCCGTTGAAATAAAACTTAGAAGATTTGAACTTAATTGTGGTAGAGGATCTCAATTAAGAGATAGGCTACATTGGATGAAAGGATATAAGGGATACAAATTATTTTGTAGTTATCTTGAACATATTTACATTCTCGAGAGTGGATAATATCTATCGTTGATCAAGAGACCTGTAGTTCCATGACAACTATAATGATATTAAATCCATTTTCCTCTAGCATTACAAATAATTTTTAATTGATCTAGTTGAAGGAGATCTATGCGTCAAGATATAGTGAAAAATTATGGGCATAATAATTATATATTTTTTAACATATATAAAATGTATGGTTGGATTAGTGAGATATTTATAACAAGTACATGCAATATGAAGTCAAAATTTATTAGATTTTATTCTTAATAAATTAGTTTTAACGATTCAATTTATAGCTTTATTCAATTTAACGATTCATCCTCTTTATGAGATTCTTATGGAATATTGAT
The DNA here is from genome assembly GCA_007258455.2 of Sequoia sempervirens. Taxonomy (NCBI): domain Eukaryota; kingdom Viridiplantae; phylum Streptophyta; class Pinopsida; order Cupressales; family Cupressaceae; genus Sequoia; species Sequoia sempervirens. The sequence continues at coordinate 371,728,485 of VDFB02075321.1, forward strand.
ATTCTAGTGTGAATTCTTAATTTTAGACATATCTTAATTAGATAAATTTAGGTTCAATGAAGGCAATAGAACTTTTTTTTCACTTACATAATCCTATTTTGAAGTTCATTTATTTTAACAACTATTAGATTAAATATTTTTATCCCCAATTATTTTCAAATAATTTTATACTAATATTTGTATTCTTATTCTTTCTTTCATCGTTTCATTTAAAATTTGAACCATTTAAGGATGCTATGTTATAGATTATAGTTGTCTTCCAATTCTTTTTAAATTGTTAATGGTATGAAAATATTATTGATGAGTAGATGAATTATTACAACTATTTTAGATTTGTATTCCCTTTATCTAGATATATTATTTACCAAAGTCTCATTGCTCTTTTAGGTGTACTGTATATATATATATATAACATGGAAAATGTAGATCATGTTCCACCTGCACCAGATTCTTTGTTTGAAAATACTATTAATGAGATTAAAAAATTGAGAGATTCATTAGCACAGGGTGCAAACCTGGGGATATATAGTGAACCGTGCATGTTAATATTGCATAGTCTAGAAAAACTAAAAGATGAACTTGAGAGGACTAGTGCATATTCCTCAGATAGAGTGACTGCTATTCTTTCCTGCATGTGGGAAGAAGTACACGGTGACGTTCCCCTTAAACAAATACAGGATAGTGTCACCAAAGAAATGATAAAAACCACTTGTTTTCCATTTTATCAAAATGTGTGTAAGGTTAGGGGATACCAAGTCACTAGATGTGTCGATCATGCTATGGCCTCATTGATCTACCCATGATTTCTTTCTACACATGGTCTATACCCAAAAAATGACCAGATTCCATTGTATTTTGTTCAGCATTTGTATGTTGAGGTCCATTTGGGCCTCAAAGTTAACTAGCTAGACATTCCACCATATGTTGGTCAGGGGCATGGTAGAATTGCTGATAGGCCCACCTATCGTTGAGCAAATAGACCACCCCCAGTTTTTAGGGTATTGGTTGGTGAGAGGTCTCCTACTCTCACCCCAGCTCTAACACCCATAGCAGATAAGGTTGTCGTTGCTTCCCAAAAGGAAGCAATTGACACTGTAGGTGAGATTGCGGCTGCCACCACTAGGATATCTGATGATCGTGTAGGTCAGTATTTGATGTCTAGACATTCCCGATCCATTCCATTTTTAGCACAGTGGACCACCATGGATCCTTTTTACAGTGGCTGAAATCCCTACTCCTACACAACTCGATGCACTTACAGGAGATATGTCACGCATGACTTTGCATTGTTTGGCTAAGGACCAGTTGGAGGCATATGCCAACATTGCATCAGATAATGGGATCGGTATAGAGAATGTTAGAGATCATTTGATACATAGAGGTCGTTCAGTTCTAGGATCCCATCACTCTCAGTCAAGCACTAGTGCGCATTAGGATCCACCTACAGTTCATTCGACAGCTGCACAGACTATGGGTTTTACTGTTATGTTGATTGGTTCTGGTTCATCATCGCCGATGCCATCTCACCTTCATAGTCCTCTACATTCATCATTTATGGCATGAAATGGGATAGATCAGATGGATGCAGATGTTGATTTGTTGCTTGACCGTTTGGTGGATATGGTGGAGGCGACTGTTTCAGAGGACTTAGGTCATCTGATATCAGATGATATTCATGTATGTGTGCATGTGCATGTTTCAATTCTTTTTTCATTATTTATAAAAAAAATTCAACTAGATATTCATGTAAGTTGTATGATATATATATATGTATATATATTGTTACAGTGGACATGTACCTCATATCACTCCTAGCCTTGGTCCAGATCGTGTGCATGATCAATGTGACTCTGTGGATGAATCTGCTGCCAGTGGACATGTGAGTTTTTCATTTTTATATAATCACATGTGTATATGTACATGCAATATTTATGTATGCATAGATCTAGATTGATATTTAAAAATACAAGTTCATTTAATAATAACTTTCATAAAATTTATTTAATATAAATTATATGTATTTAACACATCATGTACACAATTTTATTTGCAGGGCTTAGCACATCCATCAGAGCAGGACCGTTCTCATTCAGATGGTCATTCGACTAGGAGTAGACATTCATATTAGGCCATGCACACTAGATTTTTGATCTTTACCACATGAATTTGCTTATACATGATGATCTTTAGTATTTGAGATTTGATGATCTCTAACTTACATTTGCTTATATGATATACATACATTTGCTTATTTGTTGATCTTTAGTATTCGACATTTGATGATCTTTAATTTACATTTTGCTTATATGATATGTACATATATTTTCTTATATGATATATACATTTTCCTCTTTGCTTATAATATGTGTTATGTTATATGTATTGAATCCCTTTACATGTATGTACATGTGTTTGCTTAGTTTAAACATGTTTACACATAATATATGTATACATTTGCTTTAAATATTCAATATAAATACATGTTTTCTTATTTTATGATCTCTTACAGCTTACATTTCCTTATATTCAATATACATTTGATCTCTAGTAGAATTTTAGGGAAATCAATGCCACTTTATAATTAAGTTCATTCATGTTGATCACAATAATTTTTTTTAAATGACTTAAGCAACATGAACCATTGAGTTGAGAACAAGATTTAATCTTTTTGACAAGTAACTTGAAATTCAATTCAAATATAATTAAGAAAATTCAATTCAAATTATACCTCTATTATACATTTTTTACAAGTAACTTGAAATTCAATTCAAATATAATTAAGAAATTTTAGTTCAAATTATACCTCTATTATACATTTTGACAAGTAACTTGAAATTCAATTCAAATATAATTAAGAAAATTCAATTCAAATTATACCTCTAATATACATTTTTGACACTTTAACAAAATTCTAAAATTACTAGATATGTTGTGCATACCTATGAATTAAATAACAACAAACTCCATAATGAAATAACTTGTTTGTTTATTACTTGATTCATTTAAACTAGGATCTAGTTATTCCATGTACACTAGAATAATTTTTTTCCCATCCTGCATATGCATATAAATAGAAGCTTATTTTTCATTATTCTGGATATCAAATTGCAAGATTAATTGTCATTTATATCACTTGGAGTGCAGATTTTGGAGAAGAAATTTTTGCACATTTATCAAGGAGGCAAATATTGGAGCTCGACTACTTTTCATTTTTATCAATCAAGGAAAAATTTGGAGGATAATTTAACTAAGTTGGTAGAGGACTTGTTTTGAGTCATCTTTAAGTTGAAGAAATTGGGACAACAAAGAAAAAGAAAAAATGCGTCTCAACGAAAATTGTCAAAAGAAGAACATAAGAGGTGTGAACAAAACTTGGAAAATTATCATAGAAAGAAACAAGGTACATGCTGGTTTCTTCTCTCTCTAACTCTCAAGTGTGTGTTTAAAATTGTATGTGCATACATTTTGCATTGGCTTTCTTATTAAAATTAGAAATGTTTAATGTATGACCATTTTTCAACTTACAATACCCCAACTTAAAATGTTCAACTTACAATACCCCAACTTAAAATGTACTCTTAAACTAAAAGATTGTACATTAAATCCTTCCCTACAAACCTTACACTTATCTTTTTACCAATACCTTTGTTTCCCAATGTTTTTGTCACATTATCATTGTTAGTGTGCATCTGCACACAATTTTTACTTTGTTCATGAAGAAATGGTGAGTGTACTCAATACATGCTTAGTTCTCCAATGGGAAACCTTAAATTTTGTGTCCCTCACTTTATGCCACTTTGGGATTTTTCATAATTTTTTCAACCACAATAATTATTTTATGGCTTTTTAAAATTCCTATATATTCTAACTTTTGCACTTTGAAAAGAAAATGCATTATTTTTTTTCTTAATTATTCATGAAACTACACCTTCATGTTCAATGAAGTAGCATTCTAATGTTGATATTTGGTGATCAATATCCCCTATCCAATCTACATTGCAACATCTAATTAGCTTAAGATTTTTCTAAACTCCCATTGAATTTAATCTAATGATCAATAGTTCCTTTAAAAAAATATTTTTTAAATATTTTAATAAATGCCCAATTCTAAGCTCTAGAATTATTTGAAAATTAGAACCCAAATTATACTTAAAGCCAATGCAATGTGAGGTTTAGAGAATAACACATGTATACATCAAAACTCAAGCTATATGGTGCCAAGGAATAATTATTTTATTTTCATCACTTCAATGTTCTCAAATTATTTTTATGTTTTATGCTCTAGGGATTCTCCAAGTTGGAGTCGAGCCAAATCTAGATATTGGATCAAACGAATCCATTGAAGAACACATGGACCTTGAAGTTAGGGAGGAGACCCAAGTTCAAACAATGCTTGTCGGAGAGGGGTCAAGATCACTTCCTTCTACTGGTATGGATGAGCATATAAAACTAGCACACAAACTTCTCTCACTTATAGCATCATGTTTTATTGAAGTTTGTTTGCTTGCATACATAAACTTCACTTATATAACATCATCTCTCACTTTTGTTTGCAAAATATTTTGTGACATGTAGGAAGGGCTCAACAGGAAGGAAGTTTTCATGCTCAAGTCAAGCCAAATCTAGACATTGGATCAAATGAATCCGCTCAAGAATGCATGGTCCTTGAAGATAGGGAGGAGGCACAAGTTCAAACAATGCATCTTGGAGAGGGGTCAGGATCACTTCCTCCTACTAGTATGGATGAGCATATAAAACTAGCTGAGAAGGTGAGGAAACAAATTTCTCATATAAATTTAGATCATTTACTTGAAATGGATATGGAGAAACTGAAATATTATGCCAACCAACCTTATAATAAGAGAAAGAGGTCAATGACTAAATCTGTAAATGGAATGATCAATCATCATTTCAATCACCTTGATACACTTAGAAAAAACCCAATTGTTATCCACACGTTTACTTCGTGATGAGCTCAAAAGAGTCATTACAATTGTTGGGTGTGACAAATCAAATAGAAGAAACACATGGGATTACAAAAGGATATTGTTCAAAAGGAAGAATGTTAAAAGGGTTTTAGATTCCATTGGTAAAGGATCTCGAACTGTGGATAAGGCCACTACAAGAAGGGTGATGTTGACATCTATTGTACATCAAGATATAGCAAGAAAAAGAAAAATGTCAGCACTTTCAACTGAAATTGGTTATAGTAGAGACACATTGATAAAATATAAGAAAAAGAGAAAGTATTTGGATGAGAGTTTAGAAGGAAATTAGGCAATTATGTGTAGAGCTCCCTGTTCTGATAGGATTGAAGATGTTGTTAGGAACTTGGTCTCAAGTTTTTGGCATGATCAGACTCGTCCATCATCAAATACTAGAGATGTTATGAGATACAGGATTGGACCTAGTATTTATGAAAATCATATCAAACATTGGCTATACATAACACAATTTGAGATGTATATGAACTTTTTTAATGCATATCCTCATATAAATATTGGGAAAACAATGTTTCAAAGGTTAAATCCATATTATGTGAAGATAAACAAGAAGTTTTGAAACTTGTTGTTGTCATTATCATATTGAATTTGATCTCTACTATCAGGGTGTTTTGAAGATGAGAGAAGAAAAGATGTGGGTTTCAAAATGCACCTCCTAGCGAGGGCAAGGATTTGTTCATAAATTCTATATTATGTGATCATGAAAATGGACCTCAAATAAGCTTCATAAAAGAATTTGTGAGACATGTGGAAATTTGGCTAAATTTCCTTCTTATGGTCGAGGAATCTTGACCCTAACAAAGATAGTAAATTCTGTGAGAGGTAAGTATTATTTTTAGAGTTTATTTGTTTCAATTTCTCATAGATTGTTATTTGGATTCTCTTTGATGTAATGTTTCATTGATCAAGTGTGGTTTATTAATTATTCACATATTTTACTGACACAGGTACAAGTATGTAAAGTTGCAAACAAATTTTGGGAAAGAATCCACAAGGTTGATCTATGTAGAAGATGAGATTCCCATTGGAAAATTTATGGAAGATTTTCAAAAATTGATACGACCATACATACATCATTCATTTTTTGCTAAGTGGCAAGCACAACAATTCCAAACATTGAGAGATACTTTCCCACGTGGAACAGTTCTATCAGTAGTTGACTTAGCAGAAAATTACTCCTTTGTACATCAAAAGGAGATTCAATCAGAGTATTACTTTTCAAAGCAGATCACTATTATGGTTCAAGTGTGTTATCGACATGCACAATCAGAATTGGATGGTGTTGAGAGTACAAATGAAGAACAAGCCATTAAGAAAGAATATCACTTTTATATTAGTGATTATAAAGAGCATGACACACTTTTTGTCCAAAATTGCTTTACAATATTTTTTGAGAATTTGAGAAGCAGGGGTGTAAAATTTGAAAATCATTTTGTATGGTCAGATGGATGTGTGGCACAATTCAAATCTTCACGGCCATTCTATGCACTTTGTAGATATCATAAAATCTACAAAATACCACATGTTTGGAGTTTTTTTTAGAGTGGGCATGGAAAGGATGAGCATGATGGAGCAGGAGCTTGCATCAAACGAGCTTTAAGAAAGCATCAAATGAGTTATCCAGAAGATTGTCTAGATAATTCACATGATGTTGAATGGTGCAAGAAACACTTTGCATCAAATGTGGTCGACACATCTTCAAGAACAAACCGACACGTTCCACATAGAGTGTTTTGGGAGATATCGGGTATGTATAAATTACATTAAATCAAAAATTTGAATTTATT
>VDFB02075321.1:371735374-371752593 GCA_007258455.2 Sequoia sempervirens
TTCCTCTTTGCAAAATCCAATTTGATTTGAGATATTTATGGACAAAAAATATGGATGAGCATGAGGTAAGTAAGAAAGAATAACCTTATTTTATATCTTCCCTCATCAAATAATTTCACATCTAAAGAGTTTCTTAAGGCATATCCAATTATGTAAAACTATTATATACTTGTTATAACTATATTAAGAGTATATCATGAATAAGTTGAAAGGATAAAGAGTAAATCACTAAAACACATACATAAATCATAGAAGTAAATTGATTAATATAAGGAGATTCAAGTGGTTGGATAATTTTTTCCAAGGAGTGGAAGAGGTTAAGAAGGAACCATCAAATAAATATAATATTTTAAATACTTTAAAAGAAAAATACATTTCTCCCTGCTCTAAATTGAAATGGTATTCCTTCTAAGATGATAATAATTGAAAAAGAAGAAAATAATCATTATGAAGATCAAGTACCATTGATAAGTTTTAAGAGATCAAATAAAATATTCAACAACAAAAGAGAAAAGAGAAAATAGTTAATGCTAAAGAAACAACTACAACCAAGCTACTATGTTATAAATTCTCCTCTTATGTAGTCTTCATTTTCCTATAAATTGCACCTCCTTGTACAAATTAGCTATTGATCACCATATTAGTGAAACAAATTTAACATTTTGAAATGGTTAAACATTATTATTATTTTTATTTGTATAAGTATAATTATTATGGGTTCATTTCTCCTCTCCTACTCTTCCTAATAAGGTTATATTTTACAAGCCTCATATAAATGCTAGGGTTCTAACTTCTAAAAATTGAATATAGTGTCAACTTAATCTCATTAGACAATGCTCCCCTAGTATTAATGGGGCCAACTTTTTATCTATCAAACTCAGCTATGTTTACATTGAATAAGAATTTGATACCTTTATCTTGATACTTGAACTAAGATATCTTGGATCTAATTTTAGTCATTTTATCTAAAAATTATTGGTGACATATCCATTTGTGTTTAGTTTTAATCATTTATTATTGCAATTAATTATTACAAGGAGATTCTTGAAGCTTGTATTCCATCCCCACCATTTTTATTCTAAATATTTGACATTTTCTTTCAACTTAAAGTCTAAATTTTATCCTTAATGGTATACATGCTTTTCAATTAGAGTGTCCTCTAGTAAAAATAGAAACATTAATAGTGTGGTTATGAAAGAGTGTCTAGGGATGCACACATCACTATTATTAATAAATTATAAGATTGTAAGAAATGTTTATGGAAGAAATAACTGTCTAATAGAGAATATAATGTATTAGTACATATCTAACTATTACATATTTTAAATAAAGCCCCTTTAAAATCTATCTTATTGCCATTTAATGAGTCAACTAGGTTCAAAATTATTTTCATCTTATTCCCCAAAATTCATCACCTTTACAACAAAACTTGATTTCATCTAATTTATCTTATTTATTCTCAAATCACATTAAAATCACCACCTTAAACTCTAAGAAATATTTGGTAACTTATTTATTTTATCTTCATTTAGAAAGGGGTGTGAAGGGGATTTAGAACCTTTTAAAGTTTCTTTCAAAATAACTAGGAAGATTTTATTCATTGCCTTTCTTGTTGCTTTTAGGATTAGTGTTATGAATTTTGTGCCTTCATTCTTGAAAATTCTTATATCAACTCATTTAGCATTTCCATGATCTTTTTATATGGGAAAGGTCAACATACAATGAGGTAGACACTTTCCATTTTTTTTATTCCTTAATTAGTTCTTTCTAGGGAAACTTTTAGTCTTTTCGAACACCTTACAAAAATATGATAAATGTGTGATTATTTTTCTTTCCACTTTATAAATTTTTGATGTTCTTGGATATATAATTGAGACTCATAATGTACAATGATAAAAATTTAGTATATATGAAAGAAATATTTTCGAGACATCAAACTACCATTCTACATAACTCTCACATGGAAATAAGAATATTATTTTATTTTAACTAAAGAAATTGTGTGTACTCTATCTTGAAAATTACTAATTAATTTTGGATTATATACTTATAATTTAAAATAAGAGCATCCTTTGTAACATGGAATAGATAGGTTAATTTTAATGAAATAAAATATGTTTTTATATTAAGAAAAATTTACAAATATATGGAACTCATACATCAAGAGAAATTGACTAAGATGTAACTCTATATATGAGAATTAAGATGCTTGAATAATTTATATACCTTCTTTCAATAATTAACATTAGAAATTAATACTTGGTTCATATTGTATACCCACCTCCCAATGGTCTTGGAATGGATGCATTTAGATGGAGAAGGATTTCAAAAGGCTCATGGTACTTGTGGACCCCTCAAAGGCATGATATATAACACACGAACTTTATTTATGAAATTTGGTCTTTTGTTGTTGGCTTTTAGTATGAATGTTATCTATACTTGGTGGAATTCTTAGTTGAGACTCTCAGTCTTCCATTGTTGGTTTCTAGTGTGATTATACAATATGCTCGCCAAATTGTATTAATTTATAATGTTAATTATTCAAAGAAGGCTTTGTTTCATAAGAAGAGACCTATGTTCACATATTCCAGGGAATGTTATTATCCACAATGCATGACACTTCTTCACATCTCTACCAAGTTCTAAACAAATACAGATCTGCCATTTCCATGGAGGAGATTGATGATTTAAAAATAAAATATCATGCCATTTCTTTCTTGAGAAGTCATGTTTGCATTCATGATTTGCAACTTCCATGATCTTCATCCAAAAAGAAATTATGTTATCATTATGTGCCTGATATTAAAACAAATCAAAACCTTCATTTGAGCATGATCGCCAACACAAAGGTAAACGAGTGGAAACAAAAGAAAGCTCGGTTAATGGCTTTCAGCATGTTGGTGGAAAATCTGCATCTTTTTGAAAGTGGCTTCCTAGCTTATCAATCTTATGTTTAGTAAGGTTTTGTAATCTCCACTGTGTTATGTATTGGTCCGGGTATATACAGTATGATGTCTTCTTTTGGGTATTTTTAGGTGCACAGAGAATGCGCGCCAATATCGCTGATGTATTCAACCAATGTGCTTTTGTAACATTGTAATCGGACAATTGGTCATTTATTACTAGGACTTCTTTGGTCTTTTGATATTTTGCAAAATTTGTTACTCGAACTACAATTGGGGGTTTTCTTGCTAGTTCTTTCCCGCCAATATGTCTACTTGAACCAACTATATGTAAAATATTATATATAAATAAAATTATAAGTGGTCTCCCACTTTTGCTTAAAAAAAAGTTCTTGTAAATTTCCACATCTTTTTCCTTGACATAGTTGCTATTTCTTAAAAAAATTCTTATGATTTTTCATAATGTTGGTCAATACTTTACTATAAATATTCTATAGTCATGCTCTTAAATGTCATAAGAGGGTTTCATATTATAAAGCTATAGTAATATTATATGCATTTAGAACATCTTAAGACACCTCCTTGAAGCATTCAACAAATGACAAATAACTACCAACACAAAGTGGATACCTCATTCTAATATGAGGACAAAATAATACATCAAAATATTAGGATGCAAGGTTGACCCACCTTTCCCAATACTTGGCTAAGTTTATCATCTATTGAGGAGTGGATCCCAACAACAATTGTGCTTAGTGCTTACAGTTACTAATCCAAGGAATACCTATTCATTTTTTCTTTATTGTACATGCCTAATGACTCCTCATCTCAAGTTAAATTGTGGGAATGGATTTTTATGCCCTCCCTATGACTAAATGGCTACAAGGAGGTGAATATGATATGGTGGAAAAAACCAAGATACAAGTTGGTTTAGTTCTCATAAACTCTCTAAAAATAATTGAATTCCTACATCCTAACTAGAAATACCACGAGGGGTTTAGATCCCATTTAAGACAAAAATATTCTTATATTGATCACTAGTTCACTTGGACCAACTAAAGAGATGGTGAACTAAGGGAAACTTAGTTGTATTGATAGATTAAAACTTAGTTATTTCTCTTTCCATTGTCCCTCTCCACAAAAAAACCTTATTTAAGTAGATTCTATTAAACCTATCTCACATATCACCTCCCAGTTTAAAATTTTCAAACTTCTTATTCCTCATACCTAAATAATCTATATCCTTCAAGCTCAAACTTCCCACCTCCAATCAAATTGATTACCTTGCTTCCCTAATATCCCTTTGGTTGATGTTCCTAGACCTCATCAAAATGGTAAGTGGATACAATTGTGGAATGATGATCGATTAAATCTATTGCACTACCTTACTATGCTTCAAACGATAAGAATATGGCTAGAAAGAGATCTAGAATGGAAAAAATATATGGATCCATATAGAAAAAAAAAAACTTGTTTTGGCTTTAGCACTTACTAATAACTTTTCTACAATGAGTGGTTGCTTCCGTTGAAATAAAACTTAGAAGATTTGAACTTAATTGTGGTAGAGGATCTCAATTAAGAGATAGGCTACATTGGATGAAAGGATATAAGGGATACAAATTATTTTGTAGTTATCTTGAACATATTTACATTCTCGAGAGTGGATAATATCTATCGTTGATCAATAGACCTGTAGTTCCATGACAACTATAATGATATTAAATCCATTTTCCTCTAGCATTACAAATAATTTTTAATTGATCTAGTTGAAGGAGATCTATGCGTCAAGATATAGTGAAAAATTATGGGCATAATAATTATATATTTTTTAACATATATAAAATGTATGGTTGGATTAGTGAGATATTTATAACAAGTACATGCAATATGAAGTCAAAATTTATTAGATTTTATTCTTAATAAATTAGTTTTAACGATTCAATTTATAGCTTTATTCAATTTAACGATTCATCCTCTTTATGAGATTCTTATGGAATATTGATATTCTAGTGTGAATTCTTAATTTTAGACATATCTTAATTAGATAAATTTAGGTTCAATGAAGGCAATAGAACTTTTTTTTCACTTACATAATCCTATTTTGAAGTTCATTTATTTTAACAACTATTAGATTAAATATTTTTATCCCCAATTATTTTCAAATAATTTTATACTAATATTTGTATTCTTATTCTTTCTTTCATCGTTTCATTTAAAATTTGAACCATTTAAGGATGCTATGTTATAGATTATAGTTGTCTTCCAATTCTTTTTAAATTGTTAATGGTATGAAAATATTATTGATGAGTAGATGAATTATTACAACTATTTTAGATTTGTATTCCCTTTATCTAGATATATTATTTACCAAAGTCTCATTGCTCTTTTAGGTGTACTGTATATATATATATAACATGGAAAATGTAGATCATGTTCCACCTGCACCAGATTCTTTGTTTGAAAATACTATTAATGAGATTAAAAAATTGAGAGATTCATTAGCACAGGGTGCAAACCTGGGGATATATAGTGAACCGTGCATGTTAATATTGCATAGTCTAGAAAAACTAAAAGATGAACTTGAGAGGACTAGTGCATATTCCTCAGATAGAGTGGCTGCTATTCTTTCCTGCATGTGGGAAGAAGTACACGGTGACGTTCCCCTTAAACAAATACAGGATAGTGTCACCAAGAAATGATAAAAACCACTTGTTTTCCATTTTATCAAAATGTGTGTAAGGTTAGGGGATACCAAGTCACTAGATGTGTCGATCATGCTATGGCCTCATTGATCTACCCATGATTTCTTTCTACACATGGTCTATACCCAAAAAATGACCAGATTCCATTGTATTTTGTTCAGTATTTGTATGTTGAGGTCCATTTGGGCCTCAAAGTTAACTAGCTGGACATTCCACCATATGTTGGTCAGGGGCGTGGCAGAATTGCTGATAGGCCCACCTATCGTTGAGCAAATAGACCACCCCCAGTGTTTAGGGTATTGGTTGGTGAGAGGTCTCCTACTCTCACCCCAGCTCTAGCCCCCATAGCAGATAAGGTTGTCGTTGCTTCCCAAAAGGAAGCAATTGACACTGTAGGTGAGATTGCGGTTGCCACCACTAGGATATCTGATGATCGTGTAGGTCAGTATTTGATGTCTAGACATTCCCGATCCATTCCATTTTTAGCACAGTAGACCACCATGGATCCTTTTTACAGTGGCTGAAATCCCTACTCCTACACAACTCGATGCACTTATAGGAGATATGTCATGCATGACTTTGCATTGTTTGGCTAAGGACCAGTTTGAGGCATATGCCAACATTGCATCAGAAAATGGGATCGATATAGAGAATTTTAGAGATCATTTGATACATAGAGGTCGTTCAGTTCTAGGATCCCATCACTCTCAGTCGAGCACTAGTGCGCATTAGGATCCACCTACAGTTCATTCGATAGCTACACAGACTATGGGTTTTACTGATATGTTGATTGGTTCTGGTTCATCATCACCGATGCCATCTCACCTTCATAGTCCTCTACATTCATCATTTATGGCACGAAATGGGATAGATCAGATGGATGCAGATGTTGATTCGTTGCTTGACCGTTTGGTGGATATGGTGGAGGTGACTGTTTCAGAGGACTTAGGTCATCTGATATCAGATGATATTCATGTATGTGTGCATGTGCATGTTTCAATTCTTTTTTCATTATTTATAAAAAAATTTCAACTAGATATTCATGTAAGTTGATATATATATATGTATATATATTGTTACAGGTGGACATGTACCTCATATCACTCCTAGCCTTGGTCCAGATCGTGTGCATGATCAATGTGACTCTGTGGATGAATCTGCTGCCAGTGGACATGTGAGTTTTTCATTTTTATATAATCACATGTGTATATGTACATGCAATATTTATGTATGCATAGATCTAGATTGATATTTAAAAATACAAGTTCATTTAATAATAACTTTCATAAAATTTATTTAATATAAATTATATGTATTTAACACATCATGTACACAATTTTATTTGCAGGGCTTAGCACATCCATCAGAGCAGGACCGTTCTCATTCAGATGGTCATTCGACTAGGAGTAGACATTCATATTAGGCCATGCACACTAGATTTTTGATCTTTACCACATGCATTTGCTTATACATAATGATCTTTAGTATTTGAGATTTGATGATCTCTAACTTACATTTGCTTATATGATATACATACATTTGCTTATTTGTTGATCTTTAGTATTCACATTTGATGATCTTTAATTTACATTTTGCTTATATGATATGTACATATATTTTCTTATATGATATATACATACATTTGCCTCTTTGCTTATAATATGTGTTATGTTTATATGTATTGAATCCCTTTACATGTATGTACATGTGTTTGCTTATGGTTTAAACATGTTTACACATAATATATGTATACATTTGCTTTAAATATTCAATATAAATACATGTTTTCTTATTTTATGATCTCTTACAACTTACATTTCCTTATATTCAATATACATTTGATCTCTAGTAGAATTTTAGGGAAATCAATGCCACTTTATAATTAAGTTCATTCATGTTGATCACAATAAATTTTTTTTTTTAAATGACTTAAGCAACATGAACCATTGAGTTGAGAACAAGATTTAATCTTTTTGACAAGTAACTTGAAATTCAATTCAAATATAATTAAGAAAATTCAATTCAAATTATACCTCTATTATCGTTTTTGACAAGTAACTTGAAATTCAATTCAAATATAATGAAGAAAATTTAATTCAAATTATACCTCTATTATACATTTTTGACAAGTAACTTGAAATTCAATTCAAATATAATTAAGAAAATTCAATTCAAATTATACCTCTAATATACATTTTTGACACTTTAACAAAATTCTAAAATTACTAGATATGTTGTGCATACCTATGAATTAAATAACAACAAACTCCATAATGAAATAACTTGTTTGTTTATTACTTGATTCATTTAAACTAGGATCTAGTTATTCCATGTACACTAGAATAATTTTTTTCCCATCCTGCATATGCATATAAATAGAAGCTTATTTTTCATTATTCTGGATATCAAATTGCAAGATTAATTGTCATTTATATCACTTGGAGTGCAGATTTTGGAGAAGAAATTTTTGCACATTTATCAAGGAGGCAAATATTGGAGCTCGACTACTTTTCATTTTTATCAATCAAGGAAAAATTTGGAGGATAATTTAACTAAGTTGGTAGAGGACTTGTTTTGAGTCATCTTTAAGTTGAAGAAATTGGGACAACAAAGAAAAAGAAAAAATGCGTCTCAACGAAAATTGTCAAAAGAAGAACATAAGAGGTGTGAACAAAACTTGGAAAATTATCATAGAAAGAAACAAGGTACATGCTGGTTTCTTCTCTCTCTAACTCTCAAGTGTGTGTTTAAAATTGTATGTGCATACATTTTGCATTGGCTTTCTTATTAAAATTAGAAATGTTTAATGTATGACCATTTTTCAACTTACAATACCCCAACTTAAAATGTACTCTTAAACTAAAATATTGTACATTAAATCCTTCCCTACAAACCTTACACTTATCTTTTACCAATACCTTTGTTTAATGTTTTGTCATCACATTATCATTGTTGAGTATTGCATCTACACAATTTTCTCTTTACTTTGTTCATGAAGAAAATGGTAGTGTACTTCAATACATGCTTAGTTCTCCAATGAAACCTTAAATTTTGTGTCCCTCACTATGCCACTTTGATTTTCATAATTTTTTCAACCACAATAATTATTTTATGGCTTTGCAAATTCCTATATATTCTAACTTTGCACTTTGAAAGAAACCATTATTTTTTCTTAATTATTCATGAAACTACACCTTCATGTACAATGAAGTAGCATTCTAATGTTGATATTTGGTGATCAATATCCCCTATCCAATCTACATTGCAACATCTAATTAGCTTAAGATTTTTCTAAACTCCCATTGAATTTAATCTAATGATCAATAGTTCCTTTAAAAAAATATTTTTTAAATATTTTAATAAATGCCCAATTCTAAGCTCTAGAATTATTTGAAAATTAGAACTCAAATTATACTTAAAGCCAATGCAATGTGAGGTTTTCTAGAGAATAACACATGTATACATCAAAACTCAAGCTATATGGTGCCAAGGAATAATTATTTTATTTTCATCACTTCAATGTTCTCAAATTATTTTTATGTTTTATGCTCTAGGGATTCTCAAGTTGGAGTCGAGCCAAATCTAGATATTGGATCAAACGAATCCATTGAAGAACACATGGACCTTGAAGTTAGGGAGGAGACCCAAGTTCAAACAATGCTTGTCGGAGAGGGGTCAAGATCACTTCCTTCTACTGGTATGGATGAGCATATAAAACTAGCACACAAACTTCTCTCACTTATAGCATCATGTTTTATTGAAGTTTGTTTGCTTGCATACATAAACTTCACTTATATAACATCATCTCTCACTTTTGTTTGCAAAATATTTTGTGACATGTAGGAAGGGCTCAATAGGAAGGAAGTTTTCATGCTCAAGTCAAGCCAAATCTAGACATTGGATCAAATGAATCCGCTCAAGAATGCATGGTCCTTGAAGATAGGGAGGAGGCACAAGTTCAAACAATGCATCTTGGAGAGGGGTCAGGATCACTTCCTCCTACTAGTATGGATGAGCATATAAAACTAGCTGAGAAGGTGAGGAAACAAATTTCTCATATAAATTTAGATCATTTACTTGAAATGGATATGGAGAAACTGAAATATTATGCCAACCAACCTTATAATAAGAGAAAGAGGTCAATGACTAAATCTGTAAATGGAATGATCAATCATCATTTCAATCCCTTGATACACTTGAAAAAACCCAATTGTTATCACGTTTACTTCTTCGTGATGAGATCAAAGAGTCATTACAATTGTTGGGTGTACATTCGCATCAAATAAGAAGAAACACATGGGATTACAAAAGGATATTGTTCAAAATGTTAAAAAGGGTTTAGATTCCATTGGGAAAGGATCTCGATCAGTGGATAAGGCCACTACAAGGGTGATGTTGACATCTATTGTACATCAAGATATAGCAAGAAAAAGAAAAATTTCTGCACTTTCAACTGAAATTGGTTATAGTAGAACCACATTGATAAAATATGAGAAAATGAGAAAGTTTTTGGATGAGAGTTTAGAAGGCAATTGGGAAATTATGTGTAGAGCTCCCCATTCTGACAAGATTGAAGATGTTGTTAGGAACTTGGTCTTAGTTTTTTGGCATGATCAGACTCGTCCATCATCAAATACTAGAGATGTTATGAGACACAGGATTGGACCTAGTATTTATGAAAATCATATCAAACATTGGCTATACATAACACAATTTGAGATGTATATGAACTTTTTTAATGCATATCCTCATATAAATATTGGGCAAACAATGTTTCAAAGGTTAAATCCATATTATGTGAAGATAAACAAGTTTTTTGAAACTTGTTGTTGTCATTATCATATTGAATTTGATCTCTACTATCAGGTGTTTCGAAAGATGAGAGAAGAAAGATGTGGGTTTTGTAATACTCCCATGATTGATTGGCTCATTAGATACTTTTGATACTTTTGATACTGTGGACACTCTGTGATATTCTGTGTGGTGGATTTATATTTGATCGTGTGTGGTTCCTTGGTTAATTTGTTTACTGCTCTTATGTTATGTGTGTAGCAATTGATGATATATTATGCATACATGATTTGATTTGAGTTATTATGTAATGATAAGTTCTTAAATTTATATGCATTAATGGTATCATGTTTACGCTGACATGTTAGTATTTTATGGTGGAAGGACGGAGTAGTACCACTCGCTTGCGAGTGCCCTATTACCCCACTATTTCCTTTCACCATGTGTTTTCAATGGAGATTATATGTTACTTGACGTTTAATTGTTTGCAGGGATTGCAGGATTAAAAGTCTCGACTCCACCTGCTTCGG
This sequence comes from Sequoia sempervirens, assembly GCA_007258455.2. Classification (NCBI taxonomy): domain Eukaryota; kingdom Viridiplantae; phylum Streptophyta; class Pinopsida; order Cupressales; family Cupressaceae; genus Sequoia; species Sequoia sempervirens. The sequence goes on from VDFB02075321.1 coordinate 371,746,301, forward strand.
CAGGACAGGGCGAGCACAAATTAAACCCAACGGGTACGATGTGGTTAAAAAGGAGTTGTAAGGAAGGGTTTCCCGACCCAAGTCCATCATTCGTATGAGTTTATTGAGTCATGTTAATTCGATTTTGTCCTGTTATTTTGATTGTTGGTGTATGATGATTTAATTAATTTATTATGTTGGTGATTTAATTATTTTAGAATTATTAATTATGTGTTAAAGAGGTATTAAGGTTAATTATATTTTAAGTTAAAAGTTAATTGGTTTCAAAAGTTCGTTTTCATTAAATTTAGGAATTAAGTGGAAGTAAGTTAAAAACAAAAGAAACTATTAGTTTAAAATTTAATAAGTAAATAATTAAAGTTACTTTAATTAATAGTTGGGCGGAGGTAATTTAAAATAAATAAGTAACCGAATGCATAAAAATAATTAATTAAAATTGGTAAGTTTGTGGGAGTTGTTCGAAGAAGGAAATTAGTTATGTTTTGCGGGAACGGCAAGAAAAGAGTGGGGGCGGTTGTGAAAGGAAGAGGGTTATTCTTTAAAAAGGGAGAAAAACTATTGGAAGGGGGCTGGAAGTTTGATTTCGGAAAGGAAGCGGTAAGAGAGAGGGCCAACGTGTGAAGGAGAAAAGAAAAAAAAAGAGAAAAAGAAAAACGTTGTGGGGAAATTTTTCTTCGGCCGTAGGACGCCAGGTTCCTCTTGAATTCCATTCGGCTGTATTGTTTGATTTCTTTTGTTTTGGCTGTGTTAAATTTGATGTTGGAAAATTTATATATCTGTAAAGATTTTTGCGAGTTCTTCATTTAAAATCAAGGAAAATGTGGTTTAAATTTCCCTAATGTAATTTATTTAAAAGAAAAACGTAGTTGATTAAGAATCGTAAAATGTAATTGGGTTTTACCCTGGAAATTTCTGTTGTCAAAAGAAAATATTGGATTCGGGGACTGTGAATTATGGTTAAATGGGTACGTTTACTTATTTACTTTATCTTCGCGGATTCACTGTTATAAATGTATAGACTTAGGGTAAATATCATTATGTCTTTCGCTTTACTGGGAAATGTTTTAATTTGTGTGGCTCGGGTAAATTTGGTTTTCTTTTTAAAAAAAAAATGGGGTTTCAAATCTGTGAGTGGCATTGTTCCATTTTATCTTATGAGTTTTTACTTTTACAAATATAAATAAATGTTGTATCCCAGTGCACGATTTGATTATCGATTCATTTATTTTATTTGATGAAAATTAGTTATTCTGTTTGAAAGTCATGTGTGGTTATTCTGGCAACGATAGGGTGTCACGGCCGTATCAATCTAGGGTTCGTCCAACATCTTCTCTCTATGTTTTGAAACTGCCGTTTTGCAAGTTTAAGCAAAGTATACATATAAATATATACTGAAGTATGAAATTGTATCCGTGTCAGCCATTAACTCTGTGTGTGGCCAGATTGGTCGTGTTCCTCACGTTTCTGTATAGCATATAGTAATGTTGTTGTTAAGTGACCTTCTCTTTCCTTCTTATTGTGTTTCCTGTGCTCTCCGAATCACGGGCTTGCACACAAACCTTGCAGAGTATAGATCATAGTGAAGGTGTCCATAATCTAGTCTTGCTTCACCGTAAAAGTCCACGCTATGTTTCTGTTATAATTGTTTCCTTCTGTGCATGTGCGCGCAGGGTGTGGCCAGCGGCCACAACACCCTGACTCCCATTCCGCTGTTTGGTTGCCGTTAGATCTCTTTCTCTGCTGCTGTACGCACTTTTTGTTGTCTCCTGTTAGCCGCGCGGTGTGCAGTATGGTCCGCATGGGTACTTATGACTTTGCTGAGGTAGCTTGCATTGCCAGTTCTGCCGCGTGCTAAATATCTGTTTTGTATGCAGTTTAGATTGTTATGAGTCCGCTGTGTATGGCATTGTCAGTTGTCTTCCTTTTGACTGTTATGCAATGGTCCTAGGTGTGAAGATAGTATTATGTCTGGTGATAAGCTGCACCGTCTGTCCTTCTTCTGCAGGGAGTTCGCAGTGTATCGAGTTTTTTTGTGTTTCATCGTTTATTATTTCATTAGTATTTGGTCCGTCGGGTATTGTTTGTGTTCAGTGGATGTTAATTGCCTTCATCCGTACCCGTACTCTTCTGTCTTAGATATTTTAGATTTAGTTTCGGTTGGTGTATCAAATAATTGTTAGAATCTGTATTCTTTGAATTATGCATTAGTGTAGTAAAGTTTTGGACGTCAATTTTCGTGGTCTGTATGTTAATTGTTGTGTGTGACATTTCAGAGTCATATGCATCTTATATGGGGTTTGGTTCATAATAATTTGTTTGGAAATAAATTTGGATTAGACAACTATTTAAGTAAATAATTTCATATGTTGTGAGGATCTATATATATATATAGTGGGGAATTAATTTGTATGTCTATAATAATATTAATGTTAATATTAATTTATGTATATATATGGTAGCTTATATAATTATCTTGTAATTTAATTGCGAGTTAGTTATTATTGTTAGCATGGAAGGAGGTTAGTTACTATTATTTATCTTATATTTATAGTTATTTATTTATTCCATTAAAATTTAATAGTAAGGTTAATTGTTGACTTGCTTTGAAGTGTAGAGATAGTTTCGTTATAAAAGTTACCTTCTTAATATAAGTATATTTAAATGTGTAGTTCTTTTTCTTTATTATTGAAAAATTGTAGTTTGAGGGCAAGTTAGCTCTAATTGATAGTCTAATAAAAGATAGATCACAATTGTGTTACTCATTGAATATTGTGTTTAGTTGGATGCTTTATTTTAATTAATTGGAACCTTTGTGTATCGAATTGCATTTCGGTGGGAATTCTTTCCATGTTTTGAGACGTGCTTTACATTTTGTGTTAATGATTATTTGATGGAAACCTTAGAAGTGTATCATTTTGGTTAGGAACCTAAGTAATTCCAGAGGTGGGGTATTATGGTTCTTTTGATTCTGTTGAAATTTGGAAACTGTGACGTTTATGGTGTGGTTTTGTCGTTGGATTGTACCAGCATGTGGAAATGTTTCCTTGTGGTTAGTGGGATGATTATGCCTCACTTTTGATTGTCTTTTGATGTAGTTATTTTATGTGGTACAATCTTTACTGTTATTGTGTTGTGATTGAGTGATTAGAAGGAGTGGCTCTGAGTGGGCGGTCGGCGCACAAAGGGGCGCCAGGATAGCCCTCGTCAGAGTGAATTTAATAAGTGATAATTTAAATAATTAACTAGGATTGGGTAGTAACACACTAAAAAGATAATTATTGCCTCATCCGCCTTTGAGTGCTACCACAGACTAAAGGGGATTGAGAAGGCCGTGGTTGGCATGTTCGTTGCCTTATCTTCTCGAAGGGTAACGGATCCGCATGAGCAACCCTATGGAGCGGCGCCTTGAGATAGGTAGTCTGGATAACCATAGATGGAGGCGGCTCCTAGCGCTCGGGTTGTCTGGATAATTCGTCAATAGACGGAGGCGGCGCCTTGCGTTAGTCGTAGTCTGGAGAATCCATGTTAAGCCATGCGATGAAACTCCCCTCTAACATTCATGTTTATGTTGTCTTTTGGAAATCCTCTGGAATTGGTCATTTGCTTCATATTGTTGCTTGAATACTTTTATGTGTTGTGTAATTTCGTTTTGTTGGTCATGAGTTTATGTTTTGTTGGTCTTGGTCGGGAACCTCTTCCCTTGCAACTCCTAGCACGGGGGTGGTCGGGTGGATTGTGTTTCGTACCCCGTTGGGATCTTCTCTTTTATGCAGGTTCATTTTGCAGTGTTGAGTTGCAGTTTCAGTGGATTATTGTTCATGGGTTCCAGATCTATGCATTTATGTGGTTCTTTTTATTGATGTAGCATTCCCACCTAGTTGGGAAGGTCTTGTATAATTTTGCACATGGTGCTATTGTAATGTAATCATATGATGATGTAATGTATTGTATTTGTAACCTCGGTCTTGAGGAGAATTCATAAATGATGTTGTAACTTTGGTTATTATTTTATCATGTTTCCTATTTTGTTGTTACTGATGTAATTGTTATTATGACTGGACAAAATTATGAGTTAGTTAAGTATATTAAGTAATGACCTCGTGTTCCTCAAAGGATTAAGTTATGCAATTTTATTTATGTTTATGTTATGTTAATTACTACTCTCTTCTATAAAAAAAAATAAATAAAAAAAATTTGGTTGCATTTTACTTAATTCCTTTGGGGTTGCGTGGCGGGGCGTTACAGGTTTCAAAATGCACCTCCTAAACAGGCAAGTTTGTTCATAAATTCTATATTATGTGATCATGAAAATGGACCTCAAATAAACTACATAAAAGGAATTTGTGAGACATGTGGAAATTTAGCTAAATTTCCTTCAACAATTGAGGATACTAACCTAACAAAGATAGTAAATTGCAAGAGGTAAGTATTATTTTTAGAGAGTTTATTTGTTTCAATTTCTCATAGATTGTTATTTGGATTCTCTTTGATGTAATGTTTCATTGATCAAGTGTCGTTTACTAGTTATTCACATATTTTACTGAAACAGGTACAAGTATGTAAAGTTGCAAACAAATTTTGGGAAAGAATCCACAAGGTTGAACTATGTAGAAGATGAGATTCCCATTGAAAAATTTATGGAAGATTTTCGAAAATTGATATGACCGTACATACATCATTCCTTTTTTGCTAAGTGGCAAGCACAACAATTCCAAACATTGAGAGATACTTTCCCACGTGGAACAGTTCTATCAGTAGTTGACTTAGCAGAAAATTACTCCTTTGTACATCAAAAGGAGATTCAATCAGAGTATTACTTTTCAAAGCAGATCACTATTATGGTTCAAGTGTGTTATCGACATGCACAATCAGAATTGGATGGTGTTGAGAGTACAAATGAAGAACAAGCCATTAAGAAAGAATATCACTTTTATATTAGTGATTATAAAGAGCATGACACACTTTTTGTCCAAAATTGCTTTACAATATTTTTTGAGAATTTGAGAAGCAGGGGTGTAAAATTTGAAAATCATTTTGTATGGTCAGATGGATGTGTGGCACAATTCAAATCTTCACGGCCATTCTATGCACTTTGTAGATATCATAAAATCTACAAAATACCACATGTTTGGAGTTTTTTTGAGAGTGGGCATGGAAAGGATGAGCATGATGGAGCAGGAGCTTGCATCAAATGAGCTTTAAGAAAGCATCAAATGAGTTATCCAGAAGATTGTCTAGATAATGCACATGATGTTGAATGGTGCAAGAAACACTTTGCATCAAATGTGGTCGACACATCTTCAAGAACAAACCGACACGTTCCACATAGAGTGTTTTGGGAGATATCGGGTATGTATAAATTACATTAAATCAAAAATTTGAATTTATTTAAATTTAAAATATATATATATATATACATATTTGTTCACATAAGTTTTTTGTTGTACATATGTATCTAGGTGTGGATAGAAGATCGATGCATGGATGCAAGAGGGTAGAAAAAACAAGATCTTTGCATTGTGTTAGGAGTTTAGATAGTCGCCATGGATGGATATTAGACACAAGGGATTACTCTTGTTTTTGCACTAAGTGCATTGAGGGAAACTCTGATTATGCATGCAACAATCAAGAATTTGGATATGTTGGTAAATGGGATATGGTGCCACTAGTTGTTTCAGAAACATATGATGAAAACGAGGAAGAAAGATTTGAAGAAATTCCTTTGATTTCAATTGATTATGACCATATTTCAGGATTGGTTAGAAAAGGTACACGTGTAATTTTTCAATAATTTAAATATTATATATATCTAGTTAATGATCTTTAGAGATATTTCTAATTTTTTAAGAATTTTTTTGTGTAAATTTGGTGTAAATGAGATGTTTATGTAGTCATAGCAGAGCTTGGAAACATCGAAGGTGTTAGCTATTATTTATTGTGTTGCACAGAAGAGAGGAATAAGCTAACAGAACCTGAAACAAGTGATGGAATGTCATTTCCCACAGGTGAGTTTGAATTTAAAATTTTATATACATTGTATCTACATGTGCAATACTATACTATAAACATTAAATATAAATTGTACAAAACCTTTGAGCATGAAAATGTTTTACACGCTCACATGTCTTACCTCAGGTTCATGTTTACCATGCAGGTTTTGTTGTATTGCAAGGGATATATCTAAAACAAGTTAAAGTTGTTCAACATGTGATTCATTTTGTTGACTATCAACCTGATAACAAGGTATATCAATATAGTTACTTAATAATTGCTACTACCCTACATCTTCATGC
>VDFB02075321.1:371753753-371798953 GCA_007258455.2 Sequoia sempervirens
CTTAACCCTTAAACCCTAAACCCTAAACCCTTATACCCCCTACCCTTTATCTCTCTCCCACTCCCCCCCCTCTCTCTCTCTCAAGTATCTCCCTCCTACTCCCACTCTCCCTTTCTGTCCCACTCCCTCCATATATCTCTCTCAAGTCATAATTTAAAACGAATATCATTTATATTTATATTAATATTAAAAATTAATTTTTAATAGAGGGGGTTCGAACGAACATGTTTAGAATGTTCGACCGAACCCAATTCAAATCTATTTTTTTATTGTATGTTAAATGGGTTCGGTTGAGCCATGGTTCAGTCAAACCCCCATTCGACCGAACATTATTTTTTTGTTCAACCGAACCCACTTCTTTTCACCCACATCCTCTCAGGCACCAAAATTGCTCAGAATTTTGCAATTCGAAGCTCAGTTTGAGAATGAAAATAGAAGAGATATCAAAAACCCAACTGGTATCAAGTTTCCCTCAAAATAAGCTATCCAATGAATATAATTTTATTATGTTTTGATTATATTATCTATTTGTTTTTTAAGTTTTATTAAATATAGGTTTTTCACCGAAAAAAAAAACTCTCTATTCTGCACATGTGGAAAAATAGAAGATTATCAAAAAAAATTTAAAATATGAGTGCACTAGATATTGGAGTCCTTGATCCAACAAAAAAACCAAAAGAATTTTGATACATACAATAAAATTTATGCGTTATATGGTGCATTATACGAATTGTAATTGATTTGACTTTGAAACTTGATTAAAAAAAAATATTCAATAAAACTATCTAACCAAGTGGAAGCACTAGATATCGAGTTACAAATCTAAATTCAAAGAATTAGAATTTTATCTTTCAAGGAAAAAAATTATCGTTATCGATGTGTGTCACTTTTTAAAAATGTTTTTTGAAAACCAATTTTAGTGGGAGATGGAAAAAGTAAAATCAGTTCTAAAATTTTGAAAAAATATTTTAGAATCTATAGAAAAATGTGACAAGACTCTAGTTTGCATCATCTTCAAATTCCTCACTTTTTAATTGCTATAGGTGCTCGAATGTGAAGATTTAGTTTTAAAAAAAAAATCAATGTCCAGTTTGGCCAAAAATTGTAAACCACTATTGTGGGATCACCCATAGGGTATAGGGTTTAAGGGTTGAGGGTTTAGTGATTAAGGGTTTAAGGTTTAAGGGTTGATGGATTAATGGTTTAAGGTATAGGGTCAAGGGATTAAGGTTGAGGGTTTAAGGGTTAAGGTTTGATGGATTAAAGGTTTAAGGTATAGGTTTGAGGGATTAGGGTTGAGAGTTTAATGTAGAGGATTTAGGGAATAGGGCTTAAGGGTTGATAGTTGAGTGATTAAGGGTTTAAGGTTTGAGGGCTCTATATATTGTGGATTTAAGGTATTGGGTCAAGGGATTAGGGTTGAGGGTTTAATGTATAGGATATAGGGTTTAGGGTTTAAGGGTTGAGGGTTGATGGATTAAGGGTTTAAGGTATAGGTTCAAGGGATTAGGGTTGAGGGTTTAAGAGATTAGGGAATAAGGGTTGAGGGTTTAAGGGTTGAGGGATTAGGACTTAAGGGTATAGGGTTGATGGATTAGGGTTGATGGATTAGAGTTGAGGTTATAATGTATAGTATAGAGGGTTTAAGGATTGAATGTTGAGTGATTAAGGGTTTAAGGTTTGAAGGTTTATGGATTAAGGGTTTAAGGTATAGGGTCGTGGGATTAGGGTTGAGGGTTTAGGGATAGGGATTAGGGTTCAGGGTTGAGAGATTAAGGGATAATGGTTGAAGGGTTGAGGGTTTAAGGGATTAAGGATTAAGTGTTGAGGGTTTAAGTTTCGAGGGATTAGGCTTTAAGCATGTAGTGTAGGAAAAATTATCCCTTTTCCACACTTAATTTGGAATAATTAGTATTAAAATGAGCTTAATGATGCCTTAATTTAGTGTTGTAATGTGTTTTACACATTCACATTAAATTTAGGGCCCTTTTTAACTAAATGGACTTAATTGTGCCTTATTTAGGGTGTTGTAAAGTGTATCTTTACACTTCCACACTAATCTAGGTCTTTATTAATTAATTGAGCTTAATTTTCCTTAATTGACCCCTTTAATCTAAATCCAAGCCTAATTAATTGCATATTATGAGGGATAAAGCCCGACATTCATAAATGATATTACACAACACTTAATTTTAGAAGGTTTGTGTCCTAGGTTAGTGACCTAGGACCCATTCACCACCTAGTGAATGGGTCTTCACTAGGTCCTAGGATCCTATTTTCACATAACATTACACATTGTCTAAAGTGTGTCCTAGCTATGTGAGATAGAACCCATTCGCCACATGGAAAATGGGTCCTCACTTAGACTAAGGACCCCCCCTTGGGATATGTTTTTGGTGGTATTTTAATGATTTTAAATCCTATATCTTATGTCAACTTGTGATATTTGAATTTCGGCAATTAATCTTAAGTTATGTATAAATGTAAGGCTATTTCACTTAGTTTCACCTAGAAGATTTCATGCAAGCTAAGGATATTCAAGAGAGCATTGAGGGAGAAATTCAAGAGAAATTTCTAAGGCATTCAAGAGCATATTTGTAGAAGAATATTGCAGCAATCAAGATCCATTTCATCATATGTCAAAGATTTAGTGCATTATGCATGTTGTTGAGCTAATGTGTTGATGTAGTGTTCAAGATTAATTCAAGCATATTCAAGGTGTTGTTTCTAATCAGATTTTATGATCAAGTTCTACATTCATTAAGGCTACTTCATGTTAGTTTGCAGATATATAATCCAAGGTTTCAATTAAGGTGTGGTGAGTTGTGACATTGCATTTTGTTCATTCATCATTCATTTCATGCATAATTTCATTTCAAGGTTTAATTACCAAAATTGGTTTTGACCAAGGAAAACCCCTATTCCCTAACAAATAACATTTCTCTCTCTCTAATCCCTCAAATCTCAACCCTTAAACCATAAACCCTCATCCCCTATACCCTCTACCCTATACATTGGACTCTCAACCCTAATCCCTCAACCCTATACACTCAACCCTTTTCCCTCAACCCAATACTCTCTCTCTCCCTCTATCCTTCACTCCCTCTCTCCCCCTCTCTCTCAACCATCCCTACCACCTTACCTAGATAAGTCCCTCTCACTCCAACCCCTTCTCCCACTCCCTCTCTCTCTCTCCCTCTCTCTCAGGTCTCTCTTGCCACCCCTCTCCCTCTCTCTAGTCTCTTTCTATATCTCTCTCTAATCCATCAACCCTCAACCCTCAACCCTTAAACCCTAAACCCTAAACTCCTATACCCCTTACCCTATACATTGGGCCCTCAACCCAATACCCTAAACCCTCAACCCTATACCCTCAATTCTTAACCCTCTACTATATACATTGGATCCTCAACTCTCATCTATCTTTCTACTTCCCTCCTCTTCTCTCCTTCTCTCTATCTCACTTCTCCCTCCATCTCTCCCTCCCTCCATCCCTTCCTCTCTATACCCTCATCCCTCAACCATATACCCTCAACCCTTAAACCTTAAACCCTTAAACCCTCAACCCTCAACCCTTAAACCCTCTACCCTCTAACCCTTAAACCCTCTACCCTCTACCCTTTTGAACCAATACCCTAAACCCTCAACCTGTAATCCCTAAACCAAGCTTAATCCCTCAACCCTTAAACCCTAAACCCTCAACCCTTAATCCCTCAACCCTCAACCCTTAAAACCTAAACCATCAACCCCTATACCCTCTATCCTATACATTGGACACTCAACCCTATATCCTCAACTATCTACCCTCAACCCAATACCATAGACCCTATACCCTCAATTCTCAACCCTCTACCCTATACATTGGATCCTCAATCCTCATCTATATTTCTCCTTCCCTCCTATTCTCTCCTTCTCTCTATCTCACTTATCCCTCCATCTCTCCATTCCTTCCTCCATCCCTCTCTACCCTAATCCCTAAACCACAAACCCTCAAACCTTAATCCCTCAACCCTTAAACCTTAAACCCTCAACCCTAAACCCTCAACCCTTAAACCCTCAACCCTCAACCCTTAAACCCTCTACCCTCAACCAAATAACCTCTACCCTTAACCCTAATCCCTCAACCCTATACCATCAACCATTAAACCCTTAAACCTTTAAACTCTCTACTATAAACCCTCAACCCTCAACTCTCAACCCCTAATCCCTCAACCCTCAACCCTATACATTAAATTGTGAACCCTCAATTCTCAACCCTCAACCCTATACATTGGATCCTAAACCATAATCCCTCAACCCTAATCCCTCAATCCTAAAACCTTAAACCATCAACCTCATCCCTCAACTCTTAAACCCTTAAACCCTCAACCCTTAACCCTCAACCCTTAAATGCTTAAACCCTCTACCCTATACATTGGACCCTCAACCCTAATCCCTCAATTATATACCCTCAACCCCTATCTCTCTCTCTGTCTCTATCTATCTCACCTCCCTCTCCCCCCCTCTCCCCCACACTCTCTAACTGTCTCTATCTATCATCTCCCTCTTTCTACGTACCCATCACTCAATCTCTCTCTCTCTCCTTAAAACCTTAAACCCTCAACCATAAACCTTCAACCCTAATCCTCAAACCTAAAACCTCAACCCTTAAACCATTAATCCCTCTACCCTAAACCCTCAACCCTTAATCCATCAACCCTAATCCCTAAACCCTCAACCCTTGAACCCTAAACCCTCAAACCTTAATCCCTCAACGCTAAAGCCATCAACCCACCCTCTACCCTATATAACCCTCAACCATAATCCCTCAACCCTATACCCTCAATCCTATACCCTCAATTACCAACCCTCTACCCTATAAATTGGATCCTCAACCCTCATCTATCTTTCTCCTTTCCTCCTATTCTCTCCTCTCTATCTCACTTCTCCCTCCATCTCTCCCTCCCTCACTCCCTCACTCTCTACCCTAATCCCTCAACCCTATACCCTCAACCCTTAAACCCTTAAACCCTCAACCCTTCAACCCTCAACCCTCAACCCTCAACCCTCTACCCAATACCCTAAACCATCAACCCTAATCCTTGAACCCTATACCCTCAACCCTTAAAATATCTACCTAAACCCTCACCCTCAACCCTTAATCCTCACCCTAATCCCTCCTTTAAACCATAATCCCTCAACCCTTAATCCCTCAACCCTCAATCAAAACCCTCAACTCTTATCCCTCAACTCTAATCCCTCAAACCTTAAACAACCCTAATCCATCAACTCTAGACCATAACCCTATCTCTCAACCCTAAACCCTTAAAACCCCACCACATACATTAAACCCAGACCTCAATTCTCAACCCTCACCCTACACATTGGATCCTCAACCACAATCCCTCACCCTATACCTAAAACCTATATACTCAACCTATACCCTAATCCCTCCCCTAAACCCTCAAACCCTCAACCTCATCCCTCAACTCTTAAACCCCGACCTCAACCATAACCCTAAACCCATTAAACCCTACTACATGAAATCCTCTACCACATACATTGGACCCTCAAACCACCTCAACCCTATCCCTCTCTCTATCTATCTATCTCACCTCTCTCTCCTCCTCCTAATTGTCTCTATCTCTCTCCACTCCACTCTCTCTCTCCTCTATCTCTCTCACCCCATCTCCATCCTCCCTCTCTCTCACACTCCTCTCTCCTATCTTTGAGGTCTCTCCCTCCCACCCTCTCTCTCTCTCTCAGGTCTCTCTCTCTCTCTCCCTCTCTCTCCACTCCTCTCTCTCCTATCTCCCAACTCTCTCCTTCTCACCCTCTCCTCCCTCTCAAGTCTCTCCCTCTAACACCTACCTACATAACCTCTCTCTCTCTCTCTCTCTCCCCTCTCCCCTCTCTCTCTTAGGTCTCTCTCCCCAACCTCCTCTCTCTCTCTCCTCTATCCCCCCTACCTACATAGATAGTCCTCTCCTCCAACCCATTCTCTCCTACTCCCTTTCCCTTAGGTCTCTCCCTTCCACCCCTCTCCCTCTCTCAGGTCTCTCTTTCACTACCTCTCTACCTCTCTCTCTCTCAGGTCTCTCCTTGCCTCTCTCCCTCCCACCCTACCTAGATAACTCTCTCTTTCTTTCTCTTAAAATTCTCCCTCCCTCTAAAGACATACATACATGCATACAAGCATGCATACATATTTACATACAATCTTACATACATTGATACATACATACATACATGCATGCATGCATACATACAGACAGGCATACATACATACATACAAACAAGCATACATACATATGTATACATGTCATACAAACATAGATACATACAAACATACAAATATATATGCATACATTTAATATACTAGCATTTAACACAAAGCAAGACATAACACAAGTGTGTTATAATGCACTCGAGTTATGTCTTGTTAGGCAACTCTTGGGCATAAATGCAAAAAAAATGTCAAAACTATGAAATAATGTGAGCACATTATAATGCGCTCATATTATTTCTTGCTTTGGGAATCCACAAGCCTTAGGCTTGGTATTTGCTTTGCAATACCAACCCAAAGACTTGGAGTTCCTTCCCAATGTCCAAAGACATGTTTTTGCAAATTCTTCAATATTTCTCATAATTGTGTTTGTGCTAAGCATCAAGTTTGCACATGTTTCAAGGTTGAACAAATTGAACACCTGGGTAATGTTAGGCTCTCTCTTAGCTATCTAACAATGTAAATTTTTTCACATTTTGACAATGTTAAGCCTTTGATCTTTAATTTCTTTTGTAACTTGTGTGTTTATTTTTTGGCAAAAACTAGTGTTTGGTATTTTTTCTGTATATATTAACTATTCATGTCAAAATTTCAAATAAATCACATTTTTAGAAATTGGACTCCATTCCACACATATTAAAAAAAATGATTTTCAAATTAGTTTTCAAAATTTATAGGGGTACAACACGGCCAAAATTTTATTTTTCAAGAAGTTTCCACTTTGAAAATTAGTAAAAAAATCAAATATTCATTATTTAAAAATTATCAGAAAAATTGAGCATAAACTACATCTTGTTAGCTAATTTCTCATTGAAGCGATTTTAAAAATACCAAAACAAAATTAACCTTTTGAGAGAGCCACAAAAGTCGCTATGTTATGTTTTCTTGACAAAAACAACACCAATTTCTGTGGCTCCCTCTTTTGAATCCCTTAATCTCTACCATTTAAAAAAAAATATTAGTTTAGAAGGAAGACTCAGAGCACTACGATCCTTGTTTTTGTTGCATCTAAATTTTTTGAGTGTAACTATCCTTAATTTCACATCCAAGTTCAGTATCTCTTTTGATTTCAGAAAAAAAGTGGCCACTTAAAACCCATTTTTGGATTCCCATCTTTTTGCACTTACCCTAATATAGTAAACCCTACACTCATATAAGGTAGTTAGTACCTAATATAGTAATGCTAGGCATATTTGCCACTAACTCTTAATATATATTATCATTTTTTGAAATGTGAAACTTGAATACATTAAAACAACACATAAATATATGTTATTATTTTCTTAATATGGAATTAAAATGAATTAAAATAACCATTAAAACATATGTTATATCATTTTTAATGAATGTGGAATAAGAATAAATTAAAGTAATACAAATATATGTCACATTATTTTTTTGGAATTTAGAACCTAGATAAATTAAAGTAGCACTCAAAGCTATTTGTCATTTTTTGTTCAATGTGAATTAGAATAAATTAAAGTAACGTTTAGTTATTCTATCATGTCATTTTTATTGTAATGTGAAAAATGAATAAATTAAAGTAACACTCAAGGGTATATGCACTTTTCTAATTTCAATGTGAACTAAAATGAATTAAATTAATCTTTAGTTATTCTATCATGTTATTTTTCTTGTAATGTGAAAAACGAATAGATTAAAGTAACACTCAAGGGTATATGTCATTTTTCTTGTAATGTGAAAAAGGAATAAATGAAAGCAACACTCTAAGGTATATGCCATTTTTCGTTCAATGTGAAGTAAAATAAATTAAAGTAACCATTAGTTATTCTATCATGTCATTTTTCTTATAATGTGAAAAAAGAAAAAATTAAGTAACACTATGAAATATATGTGACTTTTTGTGAATATAGAATTAGAATAAACTAAAGTAATACTCAAAGATATATGTATCTTTTTCTTGAATGTGAAAGTAAAATAAATTAAATGTCTTTTCTCTTGAAACGTGAAAAAGAAAAAGAAATAGAAATAAATTAGACTATATTAAAGTAACCCTTAGTTATTTTATATGTCCTTTTTCTTGGGCCGTGAAAAAGAATAAATTAAAGTAACACTGAAGACCTTGTCAGTCATTGCTCCCTCAGAAAGGTCGACTCAAATCTAGGGTCGCCATAGTTTGTGCTGTATAGTTTTGCTCCGTATGGACGGCTAAATGAAATTTGGGTTTATGAATTTGATATATATTGAGCAATCATCCCTCGATCACATTCTGCAGGAGGTGTAGGCCATGAGATCCACATAACTAGTCTAAGACTCAGATTCATTCAATGGGAAGAAATGTTGTACTCAATTGTTTAAGTTGCCAGTGCTTTTCATCGGGAACTCGTGCTCCCTCGTCTTCTGATAAGGGTTATGCTTCTCCCTCGGCAGACACCGCTTCTTCTCCTGATTCTCAAGTCCATCAAAGTAGAATACAACATGAAGTTCCATCCTGCAAATTAGTGCCTCTCCCTGCTATCTTAGTTTATTTAACTTATCGAGTCGTCGATTTGCATGTAATAATGAACTATTAAATATTAATTTAGTAAGCAGTTGGAATAGATGTCAATAGTGTAATTCGGCTTCTGGAATGGGAGAACAAACAAATGTAGCGGTAGCAGTTATTTTACACGGTTTCGGCGGGACGGGGAAAACAACCGTTGCAGATACAGTCGTCGCCAGACTCGATATTCAAGGATGGAAGTATTCTACGTATGTGCCGTTTCGAAGCAAGGACGACCAAGGAGAGATACAAGACGTGTTTGAAAACGAGCAAGTATTCATTTTCATCGACAATGTCATGAAGCGAGGGGAACATCTTCAGAAGCTTTTACCCAAGTCCTGCAAAAAGCTCGGACTTCTTCTCACTGTTTGAGATGAAATGGTTGCAGATGTGATCTGAAGCTGTGGGATCCATACTCACGTCTACCCTGTCAGACCCCTCCATTCCCAGGATGCCATGGAACTCTTGTGCAGCAAACTGGGAGTAGCCGGCAGGATGCAAGTACCTCGGCATCACATGTCTCAGATCAACGAAATCTTGAATGATATGTGACGGCGTTCCGGTTGTTCTGGAGCGGATAGGATCATACATATGTCAAACCCCAGACAAGGATGATGCTTACAGGCAAGTAATTGAGTGGAGTAAGGATGGAAAGCCTTTTAGGAAGAGTATAGCATAGAAAAGAAGGGCCTTCTCTTTGACTTGTAGGAACTTCCAGTCTCTGCAAAGGAACCTTTTCTGGACATCTGCTCTTTCTTCAATTGTTGGGATTGGGATAAGGTTTCCTGTATAATAGGAGAGGATGAACTGAATATCCTCAGAAAGAGAGCTCTGTTGTTGAAGAAAGAAGAACATGAAAACAAGGTGATGGTCCGTCCTATTATTTTAACACTCGGCCGCAACATGACAAAGGGAAAACGATTCACAAGTGCGCACGAGTTGAGTAAGGTGCTGGAGGAAACAATCTGGTAAGGAAATGTATGATTCCTCAAAACCTGCCTTTACTTGTTATAGTATATTTGCTCTGATAACGCATTTATATGTGCTATCAGGATGACATCGGAGGCATCAAAGGGATCTGGTTGCAAGACAACATATCTGAACCTTTCTTTATGTCGGCCAAAAAACTTGATTTAATGCACAACTCCCTTAGAGTTCTTTCCCCTGGAGACATGACGATAATAGTGGACGGGCAAAATTGCATGCAGAAGTTCAAACAGATTATATATTTTGAGGCTGGATTAATTCCATACATTCCATTCCATCCTACAACATTGCAAGAGCTAAGGTTTTTGGATTGCAGAGTAGCTCATAACAAAAATGATTTGCAACTAACCAAGACAAGTTGTCTGTTGATCTATTCTTTTAAACTTGTTCGTGAAACTCCTAATTAGCCTCAATTCTATGAAGGTTTGCCCTTGATTATGGTCTATTGCCTTGCAGATGTCCTCAAAATTGAAAATGTTATACTTGAACGGGGGTCGATTTGAGACTGGAAGTGCTTTTGGGAGGTAGACGGGTTTAAGAACATTAAAGTTGACAGAGTTTAACAGCTTGAAGATAACCGCCTCAAGGAATTGGCAGAAACACCACAGGATAGTAATGTGAAGTTGCTGAGAGCATTGTTCGATACTGCAGAATCAAGAGAAAGTGCCATCTTCCTCAGGAACTACACAGAAAATGTAAGATGTTTTTAGATATCAATAATCTTGATAGCTACATCACTCCAACCAAATTACTATTTATACCAATGTTTCATTTGTTTGACAACTGGAGATAGGAGTTGATCAATTACATGGAAAGACTGTTTTGCTTTTCATCAGTGTGGATGAACATCTTTTCATGTCTTTGAGAGAAATATATTCTAAAGCAAAGAGCAACGATGACATGGAAATTATTTCGATTCCAATCCCTGCTGAAGTTCGAGGCCAACAGCAGTGGGCACGAGGTTCTTATCTGGTTGGGTTCGAGAGCATTTTAAGAAATGTGCCATGGCCTGTACTACGAAATCTCTGGTTGTTGAAGACAGAGGTGTACTACTTTTTGGTAGGAGAGTACTGGGGTTGCGCGTATTATAGCATATTAGTGGTAGTGGACCCAAATGGAAGAATTTGCAATAAAAATGCACTGCCATTGGTAAAGAGATGGGGGGCAGAAATCTATCCATTCACTGATGAGAAAATGATGCAGAGCATCTACCAAAAACCATCAGACCATCAAGGGTACTTCTGACCCTAAACATAACTTGAGAAGATCAATTCACAAATCACCAAAAATTCATTCGTCTTTTCACCAAATTCCATCAAATTTACTTGTCATTCACAAGGCTATCAAACTCCAAAATCACCCAATCAGCATTCCAGGCCTTTATCAGGCTTAACATACCATATAACCAGCATCAAAATGACTGAGCCAAATCAAAATCACCATTAGAAACACTGAACCAACCAATTCTTTCATTATTCACCAAACACACCCCTTTGCAACTAAAATCAATACAAGCAAAAGACAACCAAACTGCCAAACTTGCTTCAAGGATCTCAACAGACCTTAAAATGATTTCATCCACATTGCCTTGATTGAAACAAGCAACTATCAGATCAGAAAACTCTTGTATCCAACCATTCTTCAACATGCACCAATGTACTCCTCAATGCAACTTACTCTACAGAGAAAATTAACAACAAACCATGCATTCCTACTTCCAAACTGTCACCAGACTTCCAAGACATCTTGATTATCATGTTTCTGATTGAAATAAACCAACAACATGTTCACATAATACTGATTTATTAGATTCATTGATTCTTACAGTCAAATCACCATTTGCACATAGGGACCATATTGCTCAAACACACCAAATCAACAAGTACTGTATCCAGACCTCTCCCAAAATATAGATACACCTTTAACCACATTGTTTAAGAAATTTGAACACAAAATCACACACTTTTGTCTCTATTTTCTCATAATTACACTTTCTTGCAAACATAGACCAAAACCCTAGTAGCATAGTAACTTGGCCAAAATGGGTACACCAACAAATCCACATTGAATTACCATAGACTATTCATTGTTTCAAGAACCCTTTTTGACATACAATTACATGCCTCAATTTCAAATACACTTGTTGTAAAAGAATAACTGCAAACATGACTATACCGTTGCCCAAATACACCAAATTAGGTCAATTTTCCAAAGTAGATACCAATAAATCAACCTCTAGACACCCAACAACCCTAGGCAGCATTGTATCAAGCCTCAAAACCTTCAAATCTTCCATTTTTACAAATTAAAAGTCTCAAAATAACATCAGTATCAAAACCCTCATTTCTGCCTCTCAACATAAACAAAACAGGGTTTAAGGAAATCAACGTTCTAATCATATACCAATGGCAGAGGCTCCCACCCTGTATACCTACAAAACTATAAAATCCATAATCCAACCTTCATACATTCTTTGCATCAAAGCCACCTTGGACATATCTAGAAGGAAACTCTGTTTTCCTTAGGAACAACAACATCAACTATGTCTTAACAATGAAGGTCGAATTGCTTACAATGAGCAGGCATGTAGGAAAAGCAATATTTTGAATCTTTGAACAATGGAACAGACCATGGAGAAGTATCTGAGAATCTGGGAGAATGCAAGTCTCGAGTGGAAACAAAAGTAAGATGACTCAAATGAGAAGGATGCAGAAATATATTTAGGCGGACACAGAGGAAGGTTACCCAACCTGTGCACCCTAGGGATTTGGTGGAGGGACAGAAAGGTGATAAATCTGTTGATGTGGTGGGGGCCGCTAGAGGTGGAGGGGTTAAACGTAAACCATGGTCTTCTCTGTTTGGAGTTAAGCCTAATGGGAAATCCGTTTTCCCTCCAGTGCACATTTTATCTAATCTAGGTAGAGGTAAGTGTGCCATCTCTGTGCCTGATCCGATTATTGATCATAATATAGCCTTAATGGACAGTGCGCTGGTTGGAAAATTTATGGGTCCTAGACCAAACATTGAAGTGGTTAGGGAGTTTCTCAAGAATAAATGGAGAACAAATGGAAAAGTTATTGTTGTTGCACTTCCTAAAGGTTTCTTTGCTTTTGAATTTACATGCAAGGAGGATTTGATGGCTATCAAGAGTGGTGGTCCCTAGATTATAGGGAAATCCTCTTTGGCCCTTAAGAAATGGACTTTGAATCTGGACCTTTTTCACTCCATCTTTGAGAATGTTCCTATATGGGCTAGACTCCCAAGTCTTCCTTTGGAATACTAGAATGAGGATGTCTTCAAGGGCATTGCTAACTCTTTTGGAGAACTTTCATCTATAGATCCTATGACAATGGCTAGAAAAAGGCTTGTGTTCACCAAAATTTGTGTGGGAGTATCCCAAAATGCCAATCTACCTACCTCTATTGAAATCTAGTCAAAGTTGGAGATCTGGATGCAAACTATTGAGTTTGAGTTGGTTCCTTTTGCTTGCTTCAAATGCAAAAAATCTAGGCATTAGGCTAAGAAATTCCCTCTTAATGCTAGTAAGGAGAAAGACAAAGCCACACCCATTATGACCTATCGGGAGAAAGAAGCACGAAGAGGAGGATAAAGGAAATAAGAACTCCATTAAGAAGAGTCTGGGGGTTTAAAACATGATGATGAGAATGTCCCAGAACCTAATAAGTGGTGGGTCTCAAAGAAAATACAGTTGTCCAAGAGCTACAAGAAACGAGCATGAAATAAATTTGGAATAAGGAGAATGGTGAGCATGTTCAAATTGGTAATGGTTAGTTGAATCGGATTTTCTAGCAATCCATTTGACTGAAATGGAGTTGAGGGACCAAACTCAGATGATATCCCTATCCAGGATTTACGCCAGACTTTGGTGCCTCCCCTCCTTTTCCCTCTGAGGCATTAGCCCCTCATATGTGGACTATTTTCTAAATTAGGAATGCCTGGATTTTATCAAGAACCTTTGAGGATTTGAGTACGACTCAAGAGCTTTCAGTGAAAACTCATCAAGTGCAACAATAGTTAATGGACCCACCTCGTGGATCAGGATGTTAGACAGAGTCGGGACTAAATTAGAGAAATCCAGAAAGAGGAAGAAATAGATGAGAGAAGCCAACTCACTCAAAGAAAAAAAAAAAGTTAAATACTTCAAGTGGAGTGACCACAGAGCTAGAGCTAAAGGTTGTGGGCTTCCAAGAGAAACCAAGGAACAGATTAGAAAAGTGGTTGAGGGAACATGGTTTTCAGAATATTGGGATGGTGTTAAGAAGACCATCAGAAGATTCTCAATACATGGTAAGATAGGAAGATAATCTCTTGGAATATAAGGGGACTAAATAGCCCCCATAAGTAGGACGTGTTGCATAACTTTGTTAGGGACCACAAACCAAACATATTACTTGTTCAAGAATCCAAAATGCCGAAGGAGAAGGTGGAAAAGATCAAGATGTTTCAATTTTTTGGTGTCCATGGAAATAGTTTAGCTGGTACTCTTGGAGGTATTGTAACATTTTGGAACTAGAATCTCATTAAAGGAGAACCCTTATTGGAAAGCTCTAATCATGTGGCCACAATATTTACCCATATAAGGGACATTTTTTGCTGGATTCAGTCTAACATCTACGCCCCTAATGGGATAGGTGCTAGAAGATTGTTTTGGAAGGAGCTTGCTGCCTTTCATAGGATTTTAAATAATGAATCTTGGGTGGTTATGGGAGACTGTAACACTCCTCTTCAGGATGATGAGAAGTTTGGAGGTTCTCAAGCTAACTTGGAAAGTAGAATGGATCTTTTAGATTTCATCAACAACCAGGCGCTGATTGATTTAGATCTGTAGGGAGCCACTTTTACTTGGTTGAATTGAAGAATTGGCATGGACTTGATCCAAGTACGGTTAGATAGAATGCTTATTTCTAACCAGTGGTTCTTAAATTATTTTTGTTCCCTAAAAGCTCTATCTAGGGTGGGTTCAGATCACTTTCCTATAAGTTTTGTGGCAGATCCGGTTAAGGGGAAGAGAAACTTTCCCTTTAGATTTGAAAGAATGTGGCTTTCCCATCCTCAAATTTTGAGGAAATAAGGAACTGGTGGAATATAGATGTTTCTGGGACCGCCATGTTCAAAGTGGCTAAGAAATTAAGGGAAGTTAAATGCAAAATAAGAAAATGGGAAAAAGAAACCTTTGGAAACATCTTTGGAATTAAATCCAAGCTTCAAATGGAGCTGGAGGAGATTCAGGATAAAATCCAGAGGGAAGGGTATATTGATGATTACAAGGAAAAAGAAAATGAGGTGCTTGTCAAAATGCATGAAATCATTGCTAGAGAGGACTTTTGGAGACATAGATCTAGAGCTCTTTGGTTGTCAGTTGGGGATAAAAACACTAAATATTTTCATTTGTTTGCATCAAAACACAGGGTGGCCAATAGAATCTCTCACATTGAAAGCAATGGCATTCAATTTGAGGAGGAGGATGATATTAGAAGACAAGTTGTCCTTTTCTTTAGTAATCTCCTCTTAGCTAATGAAGGAATTTACACTAAAGAGCAAGATTACCTCTTAGAGGCCATCCCTAGTTTAATCAAGGAGGAAGACAATATTAGGTTAGCTACTATCCATTCAAGGGAAGAAATTAAAAAAGCTATTTTTTCCTTTGAGGGTAACAAGGCCCCTGGCCCCGATGGTTTTCCCATCTTCTTCTTTCAATGGTTTTAGGATATTGTTGAAGATGAGGTTATAAATGCAGTCAAAGAATTTTTTGGATCATGAAGTCTTCTAAAGGAACCGAATGCTACTTTCTTGGTCCTTATCCCCAAGAAACCTAGAGTGGAAAAATTTGAAGCCTTTAGGCCTATAAGTCTCTATAATTCTTTCTATAAGATCATCTCTAAGAATTTGACCTCGAGAATTCTCTTACTCCTTCCCTCTCTGATCTCTCCCCAAAAAATGGTTTTGTCCCTGGTCGACAGATTCTCAACTCTATTGTCACCATCCATGAGAACATCCACTCCCTTGTGGAATCCAAAACTGAAGGTTTTCTTTTAAAGTTGGATATTGTGAAAGCCTATGACTGTGTGGAATGGAAATTCCTACTCAAGATCATGAGAAAGTTTGGTTTCATCATTAGAGTTCTTCAGATGGTTGAGCAACTTGTTTCTACTGCATCCATCTTTTTTATGGTGAATGGATCCCCCTCTCATTTTTTCCAGAATTCGAGAGATTTAAGACAAGGAGATCCTATATCCCCTATTCTATTCACTATTATGGCTAAGTGTCTTGGGCGTAATCTAAAAAGATTGATTGACCAAGGTTCTTTTATGGGTCTAAGGCCCTCTTCTAGTAATCTGATCTGCTCTCATCAACAATTTGTTGATGATACTATGTTGATGAGGAGATCCATAGTGACTAAAGCTAAGAATCTAAAAAGAATTTTAGATGAGTATGAGAGAGCTTATGGTTAGTTAGTTAATAGATTGAAGAGTTCTCTTTTCTTCTTCAATACTCTTGATCATAGACAGGTCAAGATTGCAAGAATTCTGGGTTGTAGAGTGGACTCCTTACCTTCCATTTATCTTGGTCTTCCATTAGGCCTTAAACCTCCCAAGTCTTTCTGGTGCTCATTGGTGGATAGGTTTAGCAAAAAGCTGGCTGGATAGAAAGGAGCCCTTCTTAGTCAAGTAGGAAAAATATAGCTTCTTAAAGCCTCTCTTCAGAGTCTTCCGATTTATGCCCTAAGTCTTTTCAAAATTCTTGCTAAATTTGTTGATGCTATTGAAAAAATCCAAAAAATATTTCTTTGGTCTGGGGTTAAAGATAGAAAGACAATTCCTCTTATTGGATAGAACAGATTGTCTGTAGGCCAAAGAAGTTGGGTGGCCTAGGTCTAAGAAAGATCAAAATGATGAATAAAATGCTTCTTACTAAGAAAATATGGAGATCATTTTCATCTAATGGGGAATGGAAAGACATTTTAAAAAGTAAATATATAGCTAATTATGGATCTCTTAAGGATCTTCTAGACTCTCCATCTTTGCCCTATGGATCAACATGCTGGAATGATATGATTACTAGGAGAAAGATTGTGGATTTAGGTATGGGATGGAATATAAGAAGCAGAAATCAAGCTAAGTTCTAGGAGGATAGATGGCTGCTGAGATATCCCCTCATTAATAATGAGAGATCTAATAGGTGGGCTGATACCTGCAAAAGGACTTTTGGAACTCAAGTTAAGGACTATTGGCGTGATGGGTGTTGGGTGGACTTACGCCTGCTCAACCCAGAGCTTTCTCCAATCCACTCATCTCTATTGGCTATTAGGATGGGTTCAAGTCAGTAGGATGACATCTTAGTCTGGAAAGATAATCCTTCGGGAAATTTCTCTATTTCTTCGACTGTTTCTTTGTTGTCCTTTTCTGAATCCCCCGTTCCCTTCTAGGCTAGAGCTTGGATTAAACATTTGACTCCCAAATTCAATATCTTCTTCTGGATCCTTCTTCAAAGTAAAGTGCTCATAGTTGACAATCTTTGCAAGCATGGATTCCAAATACCTAATAGGTGTTATCTATGCAAGAATGAAGCAGAGTCTGCAAATCACTAGTTTCTCCACTATCCATTTACTACCATCATATGGAGTAAGTTTTTGACTCTCTGGAATATCTCGTGGGTGTTTCCATATACTATTGAAGACCTCTTCTGTCAATGGAAATTTCCCTCTTTGAATCCTTCTATTTGAAGATTATGGGCTTTCACTTTCCCCTATATAGCTCGGGGTGTGTGGAAAGAACGAAATAATATAATTTTTAGAGATAAGGAAATGTCGGAGAACAATGTTTTTGAAAAAACCTTCAGATTAATTATGGAAAACTATAATATCATTCCTCAACAAGAGAATAAAAAAGAGGCTGTGGTGTGCACTCTATATGATTTAAAGATAGCCAAGGAGTGGAAGATTAAAAATGATGTGTTAAGGGCTTTTAAACCTACAAAAAAGGACCGAACTGGGGTGAGCTGGAGTTTTCCTCCGTGTGACTAGTTTAAAGCTAATTTTGATGGTGTAGCGAAGGGAAACCCGAGATTGGCTAGAAGTGGAGGTGTGATCAGGGATTCTAATGGTAATTTTCTGGCAATGGTGGCTATTCCCATTGGTTCTCAAACTAATCATGTGGCTAAAGCTATTGGAGCCTTTCATGTGATTAACTTGGCTATTAAAAGGAATATTAAATATTTATGGCTTGAAGGAGACTCTAAAAACATTATTGATTACCTCCTAGGGAAGTCCCTTCCTTCATGGTCTATCAAGAGTTGGATAGAAGAGGCTAAGTCCCTCCTTGCTAATTTTGACAAAGTTAAAATTACTCATGCGTTTAAGGAAGCCAATAGTGTGGCTGATTTCTTTGCTAACGAAGGGGTTAAACAATCTGAGATGGTCATGTGGCAGAACCTCAGTGATCTTGGTGTTGACGTCAAGGCTTTAATTAATTATGATATCATGCATTGGAAAACAATGACTTATTTTGATGATGAGAGTAAGTAGGGCCAAGTACTTCAACATCATTAGATTTGATGGTTCTGCTTTTAATATCTTAATTGGCAGTAAGAGGCAGCACATTTTTTGGGTTCTCTGGTCTAGCTGCAGTAGTTCATCTTAGACTTTTTGCTCTAGTTGTGAGGTGGTTGTGACAATCGGAGGTGACAGGAAAAGGGTTGAGCCTAAAACCTACAAAATGCATAAGAGGAATCTGTAGGTCTGGGAAAAAATTGAACATGGTGGTCTGCTCCCATTCATTGAGAAGCTTCATGGGCCTGATTTGAAGGCAACCAAGTACTTTGAGAAAAAATGGAACAATGGGGAAATATTTTTGTTTGGTAGGTAGGTCAAGGTGGATGAGAACCTTATCGGAGAAGTGACTAGCATGTCTATCGAGGGAACGAAATTCTTTCATGACAGAAGGTTCTCTGATGAAGCGGTTATCAGATTCCCTAGGAAAGAGAAAGAAAATACCAAGCTGATAAAAGTCTCCAACAACTACTTTGAAGCAATTACGATTAAATCGCTATGGAGGAAGGTGCTTAGAGTCATCATGGAATACATTACTTTGGATGGTAGATTCACCAGGGTTTATGGCTACCACTTCGCCTTTCTCAACCATTTCCATCACAAGGTAAGGGTTTTTTAACCTTATTACTTGTACTGTTCTATGATTAATAGCCTGGAGGATCATAGTAAGGATCCTAAGAAATACCCTATTTTTCATTCTGGCCTTATTAGGCTCATTTATGAACACTTTCAAAATATGCCAGCCTTATCCAGCCCTATCCTAGCCTCACCCTCAGATGATGAGGATACTGAGGATAGTGTGTCAGAGGATGGTAAGGAGCTTGACCCTGAGTGGAATGTTGAAAGTCCCCTAACCCCTAATTTTGGTAAGAAAACCCAGTAGGGTAAACCCATGCCCATGAATCCTAGTATTGCCAAAAATCCCAGCTGCTCTGCTCCAAAAGCTAAAAACCCTAGCTTCTTTGGTCAAAATTTCAAGCCCACCCAGAAAGAGTCCCCTAATAACAAACTAGTATCTTACTCTGAGGATTCCCAGGAGGACTTTCGGAGGCCCTTAATGCTATCCAGAACTATCACTCATCCTTCCTTGCTTTGGATAGAAAAAATAGACCGAAATTCCCCAGAGACCTAAACCTTGAGGACCACTATTTTAAACCGGATCATAGTTTCCTGGGGATATCCTAACAATTTCCAGGAATGGTGTTGTGGATTACTTCAGAATAATGAAATGGGATTTTCATGAAATTAAAGACCTTAATCTTAGAAATAAAGCCCTCAATGGCAAGTTGGAGGAGTTGGAAGGTAAGGTTAGCTCCCTTATAACTGCAGAGTGTGGGAGGAAGGAGGATAGAATGAGAACGGAGGTCGAGGAAAATGAAGGAAAATTCAAATGTCTAGAAGATGAAATAGGTAAAATGAAAAACACTATGAGAACTATTATGGAGCAAAATCACAGAATGGCAAAACATAATGCCATCATCATTAGTGCAATGTTTGAGAAACTGGAGAACTCACATTAGGGTTCTCTGGTTGTGGATTTGGTTGTGGAAAAGGACAAGAACAATACTGAAGATGTTGGTATTTCCAAGCAGGCAAGAGCCACTATGAAGAGGAAGACTCCTCCTACGCCCCAGATGGTTCAGGTCTTGAAGAAGGGCATTCAAGATATGCACAATCTCAAAGTTGAGGCTGCTAAAGCTCTTAAGTTCTCAGGTTAGTTGGGGGTTTCTTGCTGGATTTTTTGTTTGGGTCTTTTGGTGGCCCTTGCTGGCCTTGGGTTGGTGGTTGTTGTGTCTCTTGGGATTTATTTTGATGCAACTTTTTTTTCTTTGCTAACTTTAATGCTTATTCTTACTCTCTGTAAACTCCATGGTTTCGAGTCCCTACAAAACCCATTTTTTCCTTTATCAAAAACAACATCTAACTATAATCTCACCTTCCCCTGCACATATCAACACACAAAAACCTCAAAAAATTCTAACTTAACCTACTCCATTGATCTATAGGTCCTAATTTGGTGGAGTAGTCATTACAAACTTGTTAGACACTCAAAACCCCAATATTGAGAGTTTTAGACTGAGTTAAGGAAAATCAATTCAAACAATTGATGTACTCAATGGATTCCCCTCAAAAAAGATGTAAATGAAAGTTAATTCCCTGTGCTACTTGAAACAACAAGATCTAAGGCCTAAAACTAATATGCAGACCATACAACTACAAATCAATAGAAAGAAATTCTAAATTTACTAAAGCAGAGTACTTTTATTGACAAAAATTCTTCAAGATTACAATGAATGATCATTTGCTCACCCACTACAATCTTTATAAAGAGGTTCCCAATAGTTACCAACTTCCTTTTCAGCTTCTTTTACCGACCAACAACCTTCTAAATCAAGGTGACTCTTCATCTTCTGATTTTTTGCAACTTTGCACTTTTTTTACATCTTTTACAACTAATAGACAACTTTTGCATTTTTTACATCCTTGACCACGTAAAGACCTATTTGAGACTTAATACATTAAAATTGATCCCAACATGACTCTTTTACACACTTTTACATTTGAAAACTCAAATCTTACAATTTTTCCTTTTGAAGGAATTTTGTGAACAAGGTGCTCCTCCACCAAAAAATGAGGCAACATGAACAACTAGACAACCTTGAGTAGTGTTGGTAAAATAGTCTTAGAATATATTTTTAGATTGTAGATTAAATTATTTATTTAGCATTTGTTTTTAACATGTTTTGCCAAAATTAATGAAACATATAGGTGTTTTTTTTTAATTTTAGAATAGCTTGAAGTCACTAGCTAAAGAACAGTTACTAGTGGCTAGTACTTGTTTTGATAGCAATTAAATAATTCTAACATTCTCATTGTTCTAATTCAAATAATTTTCAATGTTTTAATTACAAGTGAAATAATTTATGATTTCATCACATAGAAAAAAAAAAATTATTTTTAACAAAAAGATATTGTCCCTTTGATATAACAATATTCCAACTTTCTCATTTCATCTCAACGAAAGGTTACAATCTTTCCAAAGTATTGATTTCATTCTCAATATAACATGTCACATTTTACAAAATTCCACATAATGGATACAAAGATACATACAAGGTTAGCTGAGCTTCATAAGCAATAGGTACAAATAGTCTAGGAAATCCCCCTCAAATCTCGGTTTCCAACTGATGAGTAGAAGCATCACTCAAGCGCTTTTCCACCAACCACGGACTTAAATGCGGTCCCTTGCACATTTGCCACATATCGCAAGATGGCCCTATCCTTTGACGAAGAGATTGTTTGGATAACCCCATAACAAATAGTCTTCATAAGATAAGTGTTGTGTCTGACAAACTAGAAATTAATCATACAATAGCTTCTACCACGAGTATGACAATCTTGAACTAGAATGTCTAAATGGATCATAGTGAACTAACAATGTAAATAGTGGCTACTTACACTACTTTGGCCAAAGTTTCATATATAAAAGTGTCATCTCTTCACCAACTACCCTAGCTTGATTTGGTTTTTAACCATTCATATACTATGCATAGGAAAATCCCCTTCTTAATGTAATCTTTAACCCCAAAAACAACCTATTTCCTTTATATAACTATAACATTCCTAACAAGTAAACACTACCCATGATCTATTTCCTTCATTGGATAATCTAATCCCATGGCTCAATATTATGAATAACTTCATAATTTATAGTATAGCTACATAAGATTCATTTTATCATAAAATAAACACTCATCATACAATGACTCCACTCAAGAACATATCACATCAACAAATGACTCAAAAGTATATCCTTGTTAATAAATTACCTTAGTTCAAAGGTATGACCTCAACAATAAATGGCCTTAATCAAAAGAATAATCATATCAATAAATGACTCAATCAGATGTTTAGTCTCAACAACAAAGGACTCTTATTTAAGATTGCAGTAATCTCATCAATAAAAAGCTATTCAAAAGGTAGAATCATGTCAATAAAGTTACATCATGTCAAGAGTATAAAACAACCAACTTAGTAGGGTAATCCCACCTATGGCTCCAAACAAATAGTAATTCAAAAATTCAATTGATGAACTTAATCACATAGGATAATTTGATCCTTAGTTTACCCTAATCTCAAGATAAAATCGGCAATCAACGATTAGATCGATCATGTAACTGTTATTCTCAACCTAGGGTTCCAATCAATAATCAAGTAAAGTAATGATCAAGTGATCGTTCAAGTATTGACTAACAATATGGTTTTCATGATGTTACAACCTATCAACAATGACATGTCTCTTAAACTATCATTTTTTTTATAGATCTCTTAAACTATCATTATTGTTGTATTGCTAACCTCATTAACCACTTGGGTTTACCTAGCATAATATACTATCAAATACAAGTTACTCCCCCCAAGTTGTTGATGTAATCTATTTCTCTCATTTCAATATAAGTATAGTATAGACTAGTTACATAAAGTCCATAAAGAAACACATATAAAATCCCATATAGGGTATATAAAAGCATCAACCTAATAGATAGGTTCCATAAAAAAAAAAACTAAAATATTCAAGCATCACTGAAACATTCCAAGGTCAAACAAATATAAGGGAGTAAGATACAACATGCCTATAAGTATAAGCTTTGATTGATCTAGTTGGTTTCCAATCCTAGCCTCCACAAAATAGCTTGCAACTTGGAAACAAAACTCTTCTACAATTTTCCAAACCCACACACATAAATTCCATAAAGAAACATAATAGTTATGTAAAGTCCATAATATACCCTATATAAGGTATATTGCATCAACCTAATAGTTACGTAAAGTCCATTATAAAGAAAAACATCAAATAAAATCCCATATAGGGTATAGAAAAGCATCAACCTAATAGATAGGTTCCATTAAAAAAAAATCTAAAATATTCAAGCAGCACAGAAACATTCCAATGTCAAACAAACATAAGGGAGTAAGATACAACATGCTATAAATATAAGCTCTGATTGATCTAGTTGGTTTCCAATCCTAGCCTCCATAAAATAGCTTGCAGCTTGGAAACAAAACTCTTCTACTATTCTCCAAACCCACACACATAAATTCTCTCAATGATTCTCTCATCTTTTCTCACAAACAAACTGGTAGCTCAAAATACTAATATCACAGAAAAAAAGTAGCAAAATGAAAGTGAATTGTGCATCCAAATGAGGAAATTATCTCGCCTATTTATATAGAAATATGAGACTTTGCTGCCTACAAGAAAGCTATGCTAAATGACACTTCTTAGCTCTTAAGATCGACTCAGAAAATAATCTCAGTAGGTGGCAACATTAAAACTTAATACTTAGCAAAACAGAAAAGCATGTCGTTTTAAAACAAAGACAACAAGAATGTGTTTTAGAAATGCAAGGTGAATGATCAAACAGGTTGACTCAAATCATGCCAGCTTCTACTTGACTCATTCTCCATTTTACTTTTTCTTCCATCTCTAGACAGAGCTTACAAATTAGACTTCTAATGCAATGCAACTTTTCATAATTTCGCGCCACATAATCCTTCATACGTGCTTTTTGTGTTTACAAATTTATGACCAAGTCAATTATTTTGAATGCATTTAAATATCTTTCAATACTTCTTGACTAAGTCTTATATCCTTCCCATGCCCTTCAATATATAATGCATTCTATTTGCAAGTTTAATGACTCATATTAAATGCCTTTAGCACTACCATAGAGCACACATTATTTTTGCACCAAGACTTATATGCATTGCACACTATATACCATATAGTTTACAATTAGTAATTTAAAACATCAACACTTTATTTATAAATAACACTTTATTCAAACACTACACTCTATCAATAATATATACATATCCACCAACTCATACAATAATAAATATACATCATTCAATATTTTGAATGCATATATCCATGTAATCATTTTATAAATAATGTCATATGTATATACCTATACTCACATATATGTATATATCCATATATCTCATATATACATTTACTTACCAATCACCTACGTTCACTATAGCTTATTTATATACATATACATAATCAATATGTGAATTTTATTTATATTCTCATGTGGATATATTTAATATATTATATACATATATCAATATCTCCATATACAAGTATACATGTTTATATATACATATGTTAAAATATTTATACACACAAACACACACACACACACACATATATATGAATATTAATATATATATACATACGTTACGTTAACGTAACAACTTACATATACATTAATTGAATGCCTTTATTAATTTTGTCGAGATTTCAATTGAAATAAGCCTTGGGATCCAAAATAAAGGGTCTTAGAGGCCTATTAGTGATGATTTAAAGGGTCATGAATGTAGGGGTACTAAAATAGGTCCAAATTAAGTGTGAAATTGTGCCATCTCTAAGAAGAGCGTACAATTTTCTACACTACAAAGGGTTATGCAAGAGTATGCAGGTTGTAGGTTGTATAGCACGTAGTGTTTTCCAACATCCAATTATACATAGAGTATGGTTGTAATGAAAATATTGTGTTTTTAAAACATTAAGAATTTAATGAAAGGAACCTACAAAATTTATAACAACTCTTGGGCAGACTGAATTTTGGGTTTCAATTTCATCATATGATGGTAAAAAAATGCACTAAATAATTGCAGGTTGGAAAACACAGTGTGGGATGTCAGTAGATGCTTTTATGAAACCTGCACAGATTCCAAACATCTCCTCATTTATTCAATAAGATGTAAGTTGATAGAATTCTCCCTTCTCCAAGTACAAGGGCCATGGTATCAAATCCCAGTATGTGTGGAATTTTGTGGTAAATAAAACACAACTGGACAAACCATTGGAAAGATATGATGTTGACTAGGGTGTATACCCCATCAGTGGCATCTTTACACATTCCTTGCTTCAATCATCCTCAAATATGAGGTGTGTAAGACCAAATTTTACTAATAGCCTACAAGATGATGGTCCTGGTTTTTTCAACCATGCAATGCAATTGCATGGTCATGTAGTGGAGCCACATGTTGAAGAAGATATATGGGGGGTGTTTCCTACCCTTCGCACACTAATAGACCACCTCGTGCCAATGCAAATAAGAGATCAAAATCTTATTCAAAATATTTTCTTAGGATTCCCCCGCTATTTGGATCAGGCCAAAAATGAAAATGCATAATCTAATTAAGATCAATCAGATGTTTGCAAAGACTAATGTCTAATGAAAGATAACAACTTTAAATTGTATTTTGTATTACTTTTTTGAAAGACTAATGTTCAATGAAAGATAACAACTTTAAATCGTATATTGTAATACTATTTTTTACTTGCAACTACTGTTTCATCCACTACTTCAGAAAATAAATAAATATCAAAGTGTATTTATGAAAACAAAAGGTCTTAGTTACATGAATACTATTTTATAAAACTACAGATTGGAAAACACTAGGTGTTATAAAAACTGTAACCCACTTACTATTGTAAAACCATATCTAAGTGTAGAAAAAGAGAATAAGTTGGGTGGAGGCATGAAATTATTATCTGAAACATATGAATTATGTAATCATAAATACACTCTCAAAGTTGGGAAAAATCAGCTACAAAGGTAGATAAAAGTATTCAATAAATTCAAAACTCTATCCCTTTTTCTACAACAAATCAGACAAAAACCCAAAAAAAATTGTTATGAGAATTCTATGAGATGCTAGTAATAAAAAATAAGAGTATGCACTAGAAAGCATGTAATGAAAATGGAAACTACTCTAAAAACACTTGGGAAGAAGCAAACCAAAGTGAATGAGATAGATAATGTATTGACTGAAGAGGTTCTTCCTACCCATGAGAAGTTGAGGAAGGAGCATGTGCAGTATGTACAAGGGGAAAATAGCAATGTAGAAGTGGATTAACTCAAAAGGTTTTGTATTGCATATGAATTTGTGCAAGAAAAGAAAGAGAGAGATGATGCTATAAGTGGAGTTGAACAAATGAATCCAAACATTCTTGAAGTTAGCAATTCCATGGAATAAATACAACTAGAAATGGATGATAAGGAAAAGGAAAAAATATATCTAAGTGTAGAAAAAGAGAATCAGTTGGGTGGAGGCATGAAAGTCTTAGCTGAAAAGATAGAAAATTTCTATAATGAGCTTGTCAAAAGAAACATTTTCATACTCTAATGATAAATACACTGCAAAAACTCCCCTAAAAGTAGTTGCAAAGGCACATAAAAGTATTCAAGCAATTCCAAACTCTATCCAAGAAAGGGATGCTATTGTCCTAAGGGATGATGAGGGAGCATCTTATCTAAAGCTTGAAGAAAAATATATAAAAAAGAAGTTAGAAGATCATGAAAAGGAATAGCAGGGGGTGTTAAGAGGTAAGAGTAGTGGTGACGAGGAATGTAACATGCCAACCCTTCAGTGTAGTAAAAATTTCTAAATTTACACCATATGAGTAAGTAAATTAGGTAACAAGTCATTGCAATAAAAAAATTTCTTTCTTTTATTGAGAATATACAAACAAGATGCCATATCATATTACAATGAAGATTCCACTTCATTACAATAACTTCATAAGTTACAACAAAATAAGAATGCATACACTTACATAGCTCCAATGAGCTTTAGAACAAATAGTTGTAAGATGATCCAGGATCTTCCCTTTCAAATCTTGGTTCTTCTATCACTTGTTGTGGAGGAGAAGCATCACTCAGGAACTTTTCCACCAACCACAGACTCTTAATGCAATCCCCCGCACATCTATCATTCGATAGATGGCGCTTCCCTTCAACGAAGAGATTGGTAGAGTAAATGATAACCAAAACCAACTGAGCATATTGTTGTTTCCTACATAACTAGAACCTTGTAATCCCACAATCCTGAACTAGCATGTAATACCAGATCACGGTGAACTGACAATGTAGTCTCAGTAGTCACACAACTAAGTGGAGTCTCGTACATTCACACTACTTTGATCAAAGAGTTTTCATTTAGTACTTTGAATGAATTCATCTATCACATACACTACTCAGGGTCGATTTGACTTAAGACTATCTTAAGCTACACATAGGCATATCCTCCAATGGATAGTCTTTCATCCCATATAACCTATAACCATATAATCTACTTGGAATAAACCTACTTAAATAGCAAGTACACAAGCTAGGCATATCCTTCAATGGATAGTCTATCATCCCAAATAACCTATCTTCAAAACAATCTACTTGGTATAAACCTATAGTTTAACTAGTAAGTATACAAGTTAGGTATATCCTTCTATGGATATTCCATCATTCCAAAGATAACCTATATACTGGAATAACCCTACTTATATGTAAGTATATTAAACCCTCTCCCATATTGGATGACCTCTCCTAGGAGAAAACACAAGCTTTCCCAATTAAATCAATAACTTAGCTAAGTGTACCATATGTGCTTTTCATGTTCAATCATACCTAGGATAAAATACTT
Source organism: Sequoia sempervirens (assembly GCA_007258455.2). Lineage (NCBI taxonomy): Eukaryota > Viridiplantae > Streptophyta > Pinopsida > Cupressales > Cupressaceae > Sequoia > Sequoia sempervirens. The sequence goes on from VDFB02075321.1 coordinate 371,781,576, forward strand.
AGGATAAACACCCATCTCCTACTATGGATTAAATATAAACACATTGCATAGCATGTTCAAACATATCTGGTATAATTAAATACCTATGTTTTACCACATGTAACATAATTAAATACTTATGTCAAGCAATCTCTTCGACATATCTAGTATAATTAAATATTTTTGTCAAGCAACCTCTCCTATCATGGAGTACTTAAAAACACAATATAAAAATAGCCTAAAAGATTCAATTCCCTTGTTCAAATAAATTATCAATTACTTCTATTGCACATAGTGAAAAGACATTCCAGGAAAACATAGAAATTCATAATAATTCTACTTGTAAATAACAAGAAGAAGATATCCTCGTGCCTATTATTGTTTATCCCAATTAATGGTAGCAATGCAACCTTCAACAATAGTAACTAGCTTGAATTCAGCTTCTCACAACAACTATCTCTCTGACTTGTTGATAGCTCACTTCTCTCAATCAATAATGATATCTCTTACTCACAATAGATCACTCTATTTCTCACTCATAAAGCAGAACAATATGGTTGGTAATAACTCAGAAGCAATGACTGTAAAAGACATATTTCTTGGGTAAAATGCGTCTCTCTCAAGTGAATGGAAGAATGAAAATAATGATCACGAAAGAATGTGTTTCAAGTGAAATGGAATGACTATTTATAGAGAAACCCAACATCATAAATCCTTCATTCTAGGCATGAAGAGTGACAACTAGTTTCATGCAAAGCAAGTCAGCATAAAGGTGGTGATGAATAAAACTCAGACTCAACAAAACCATCAAAAAATTGACTTCCTCATTGACAACAATTTAAAGACCATTTCAAACAGCACATGGAGAATTTGAATTCTTCTCCATTAATGAAATCTATAGGAAAATGTTATAAGGGGTGGCGCCAAAGCCTCTTTTCCACAACCAAGTTGGCACAATTTTAGGAGTGAAATGGTCAATCCCATTTTTGCAACAATTAGCAAGTATCGACTAAAATAAAGGATGAGTCAATTCAGCCAATTAAGACATTGGACTAAGTCCACGTAGCTTCTCATTCACTTTGTCGACCAAGTCAAAGTTTATAGATTAAAACGTATTGATATTTTTCCATATGCATGTCTTGGTGAGTGATACGTGGCTTACATACATAGCTGTGTATATTTCCAAATCGACTTCCAATTTGATGACTATCATCAACCCTTATTAGCCATGGTCATTTAACATCAAAAGTGACCTTAATAAATTGACTCAAGTTTCAGCTAAATGTACTACATACGTGGCCTTAAAATTTCCCCTATCTTTTGCGCATTCATTTCCATTATGTCTTAGATGCCACGGTGTTGTCTCAACATTCTCATCTTTCGTTCCATGCTCACGTGTGGCCTATTCTATCAATCAAAGGTAACGAAGCTAAGTATTTGCAGCACTATGTAATACAATACTCTCCTAATATTGTGTGCTTCACACACACACATATATATATATATATATTGTTTATACAGTACATATATATATATAGTTACGATATACATAATATATAATTATTACTTTTCCAAGGGTTGATAAATATATCAATATATCAAATGCACTCATACATATATATGTATGCGATATATGAAAATTTGGTGATATGATGTATCCGTACATGGTATGTGAAAGTACTCCTATTTTTGTATTAACATGTACATTTATATCATTATACACGAATACCATTTCTATTGAACAATATACGCGTGCATATAAATATATTTATATCCTATATGTCAAACAAATAGGTATACATTCAATAGAAAAAAGAATAAAAATGAGTAACCATTCACACATAATAATAATAAATTACATATATAAATATATATATGTATATACACAATCCTCTATTAAGCTTTCACACTTGTGTGTATTTGTACATATATACAAACATATATATATTATATAGCAATTATGTTAGTTGAATGATCCATTCCAATCCAAATGATCATGACATCATGATTATACTCACACAAACACCATAACATACATATGCCATCATACTCGTATGGACATCCCATTATATCCATCATATGCGTATACTGACATATGCATGTATATGCATATATGCATATATCCCAAAACTCATTCACCCACACAGTAAAGCATAGTAAAATAAGAAAGGTCTCAAAAGCTCAAACAGATAAACATCACCCAATAAGGCATGCAGTAGTAAACAAGATTATCAAATGTAGACCAATTAATTAAGGATGACTTACCTATTACCCACAAATTGACTCAACTCAATCATTCTAATGTGGTGTGTGTTTATGCTATGATAATTTACTTTTATCTATTACCTGACCAAGATCTTCTCCTGAGTGATACTTCCCCTCCCCCTAGAGAAATGAACATTTACCTGCAACCACTAAAACATGCCTACAACAATTAATTGTTCATAACATATGTAATATACATAAACATTTCCAAAGTTAGAATAATAATAATTCAATAACCTTCCATCACATATATCCAGTATTTCACCATGAATAACATCAACTGAGGTAATATCAAATGAGATAACATTCATAGTGATAACAAGGTACAATAATAATCTATTCATCTCCATAATTCACATTACATTCATATTTGCACCCTATGTAGTAATAGTAAATAGTAACTACACAACTAGGGTGTAACAAGGAAAAACATATTGATGATCAATTTGTAGATGCAAAATAAATAGTTGGAAGTGCTTAAAGTGGAGCAAAACAATTGAAGACTAAAATTAACCAATTAGAAAAGCAATTAAAAGACAAGAAGAAGTTGTCACGGTCAAAAGAATAGGAGCTTAACATTGTTCAGAGAGAGTTGCAATCTAAAAGACAAGAATTTGAGAAAAAAAAAGATAGCAATGGAAGGTGTTGCCCATGAAGAAGGGCACATGGAGACATTAGAAAATGATTGTTTTCAAGAATCTAACACAATTCCCAAGTAGAAGGATGATATCAGGCTCCTCGAGGCTCAATTAGGAAATGTTCAATTTACCTATAATGGTCTTGTGAAGCATTTTGATAGGGAAAAAGGCAAAGGTGTCGTTGCACAAATTATAAAAGTTAAATATGGCACAACAATAGTTGTATTGGAGGTTGGTGGAGAAGGGAATTTTTGTAATGTGGTAGTGGATACAAAATAGACAGGAAAGCTCCCACTTCAAATAGGACATCTACATAGAAGAGTAACGATTATCCCTTTAAACAAAATCCAAGCCCATACCATTTCATCAACAACTCAACAATCAATAGCCAAATTGGTGAGCAATGGAAACGTAAGGCTAACACTATCTCTTGTTGCATATGAAGATGAAATTGAAGCAGCTGTGCAATTTGAATTTCATAGTGCATAAGTTTGCAGCAATTTAGATGTTGCAAAGGAGATTCCTTATCGTTGAGATATGTGATCTCCAACTATAACTCTTAAAGGCAACATCTTTCAACCAAGTGGTCTTCTTACTAGTGGAAGTCATAGGTGAGGAGGTGAATTGTTAAGGCACCTTCATGCATTGTCTGAGGTAGAGTCTCAACATGTTATGCATCAAAACATGCTAGCAAGAATTGAAGTAGAAATTGCAACATGGTTTCCATTGGAAAAGAGGCTTTCACATTTGAAATCTCACCTACACCTGAAGTCCTATGATCTTTCTCTCTTTGAAAATAGACATCACAAAAATGAGCACCATACATTGATTGAATTGGTTTCTAGAGTGGGAAAAAGGCTACAAATATGCAAGCTCAAAGCGTTAACAAAAGATGAATATCACAATACACTTGTTCCTTAACTTGTTGCCCTTCAAAAGACAATGGAATTACAATTTCATTTCAAATATTAATATTTGCAAATTGTTGGAATTAACATATCAAAGGTAATGCTTTACATAAGAATAAGAGAGAGGTAGCTAGGATTTTATACCATGGACCTTATACTGGGAGAAGGAAATAATATGTCAACTTCCATCATATTGAATAAATGAGGAGATGTTTGGAATCTATGCAAGTTTCATAAAAGCATCTACTAACATCCCACACTGTGTTTTCCAACTTGCAATTATTCAATGCGTGTTTTTTTACCTTCATATGTTTGAAACTCCACCTCGAACTCTACACCCTTGAGCATTCAACAAGAATTGAGAAGTGAGTCACAACCCACTATGTTTTCCAACCTACAACTATTATGTGCATTTTGTGTTCCAAATGTATGGAGATATTCAAATGTAATGTTTACTCAAACTAAGAGTTGTTATAAAATATGAAGGTGAACTTGAATACATTGTATTGTTACAGTCAACATAATAGAAAGTGCTCATTGAACAAGAATTGAGAAGTGAGTCACAACCCACTGTGTTTTCCATCTTGCAACTATTTTGTGCAATTTTTGTTCCAAACAAATGAAGATATTGAAATGCAATGATTTCTAAAACTAAGGGTTGTTATAAAATCTAAAGGTGAACTTGAATACATTGTTTTGTTACAATCTATAGAACAAAAAGTGTTCATTGAACAAGAATTGAGAAGTGAGTCACAACCCACTGTATTTTCCATCTTGCAACTATTTTGTGCATTTTTTGTTCCAAACATATGAAGATATTGAAATGGAATTTTTTATTAAACTAAGGGTTGTTATAAAATATGAAGGTGAACTTAAATACATTGTTTTGTTACAGTCTACAAAACAGAAAGTGCTCATTGAACAAGAATTGAGAAGTGAATCACAACCGACTGTTTTTTCCATCTTGCAACTATTTTGTGCAATTTTTTGTTCCAAATATATGAAGTTATTGAAATGGAATGTTTTCTCAAACTAAGGTTTGTTATAAAATATGAAGGCGAACTTCAATACATTGTTTTGTTACAGTCTACATAATAGAAAATGCTCATTGAAATAGAAATGAGAAGTGAGTCACAACCCACCATGTTTTCAGAATTGAAAAATGCCTCTTTTGATCAAAACACACACCCTCTGATGAAAATTTTAGAATTGTAGGCTTCAATGTGCCCACAAACCACTCTAAACACAAAATGGAAATTTTAAGAAAAATTTCAAACTCCAAACAAAATTTAGGCAAAAAAATTATTTGGATCTCCTCAGTAGAAACTTTCTAGGAAGGTGAGTAGGAGGAGGAGCTCTGATACCATGTAGGAGATGGCAGCTCCTTCCTAGGATCCTCAACCTACAATAGCAAACCACCCTCACAAATACATGAGAGAAACACAAAGATTATTCTGCCAAAATATCAAAGATGATATTTAGAAAATGAGATGAGATAATACATAATGTACATGCCTTTTAAAGGTGTGATAAATAAGATGGGTGAAAAACTACCCGATATGGGAAAACTAATTAAAATAATTATCTCGAAGTTAAACTTAACACTAACAAAATATTGCTTCTCTGATTTTTTTTAAATGATAGGTCTTGTGCAGTATTTCTATCATGCCACTTTAGAGCTCTGGACACAATTAGACCACCACTATTTTAGGTAGCATTTCTATCATGCCACTTCAACCTTGAGACTATTCTCATGGAGCAGTACAACCAATACTTTTCATATGATCCATAATTGTGATGGGCATGAGAATTGGTCTTTGGTGGAGTAGTAAGACCAATACTTGTCATATGATCCATAATTGTGATTGGCATGAGACTTGGTCTCTAGTGGAGAAGTATGACCAATACTTGTCATATGATCCAATTTCCATATTAGATGGGCATGGAAATTACTATTTTTTCTTTGGAGCAGTACGACCAATACTTGTCTATGACCCATAATAAATTACCATAATTGTGATGGGCATGGGAATTACTATTTTTTTCTCTAATAGATCAGTACGACCAATACTTTTCATATGATCCATAATTGTGATTGGCATGAGAATTGGTCTCTATTGGAGTAGTACGACCAATACTTGTCATATGACCCATAATTGTGATGGGAATGAGAATTGGTCTCTAATGGAGTAGTATGACCAATACTTGCCATATGAACCATAATTGTGATTGGAATGAGAATTGATCTCTGGTAGAGTAGTGAACCAATAATTGTCATATGATCCAATTTCCATGCCCCATGCTTGTAATTTCTAATTGGAAATTACTGAATTTTTCTTTGGAGTAGTACAACCAATACTCAAGTCATACGAACCATAATAAATTCCCATAATTGTGATGGGCAATGGAATTGAACCATATGACAAGTATTGGTCGTACTACTCCACCAAAGACTAATTTGCATGCCCATCACAATTATGGATTATATGAAAATTATTGGTTGTACCATAATATCAAAACTATTTTAGGGAAAAAACGGCAAACCAAAAGTATAAGATTTTTTGAAAAAATCAGGAAAATATCATATTTTAAAAAAATGTAAAAAATTGTAGAACAAGAGATAAAAACTTTTTTTTTTTTGAAATTGAAAGGCATTTCCATAGCATAGAGAGAAAATAAAATAAATAATTTAACTAATGAATTGTAAAAAATAGATTTTTGTAGTTTATATTCAAATCATTGATCACATTGCATTGCACATATTTCAAACTCAAAGAATTACTTCACATTACGTAACTAATAACTAGATGCTGATAGATGACAAAATTTCAATTACAATATAGTTTTACAAAGTTAGCCTTAGTAGTTATACAATTACTTCACATTACATAACTAATAACTAAGAGCAGCTGCCAATTGCATTTTCTTGTCATGGCATTCCATGAGACCAAATTTCTTTGAGGCATTTTTTTAGATAGTTCATTTCCTTGTCTATGCTACCACATTTTTCATACATGTTTACAAAAGCATTCTATCAAATAGTTCACTGCCTTGCTGCTATGGCTAAAATTTGTGCTTTTCATGGCATTCCATCACCATGAGACCACATTTCTATGAGGCATTTTTTAAAATAGGTGCTTTCGAACATAGCTGCTTTGAAAAAATCTATCAAAACATAATAGTAAGCAATAGCATAGACAAGGAAGTGAACTATTTGAAATCATGCCTCAAAGAAACGTGGTCTCATGTACTTGTCATGACATTCCATCACCATGAGACCACATTTCTTTGAGGCATTTTTTCAAAAAATTCACTGCCTTTTATAATGCAAGTAATCAAAGCACCATTACAAACTTCCAACAATCACTCCATAGACTTGTTGACATCAATGACAACACAAGCTATTCATACTTCCAACAATTATATCCTAAATGAGTTTACTTAAAAGTTAATGCAAACACAAAAAAGATTATCTACCAACTAAATAATTTTTTTTTTCTTTTTAGTTAGATTGCTTAACATGTCTTAAATAAACTAAATTCTTTCTCTAAATGAGATTCAGTTGTGAAATTATAAAAAAATAAGAAATTGGTTGATTTACTAGCAATTAAATTTATGAGTGACAAGATTGTTTAGAGACAGTTAAAAGGTAATAAGAATGAAAGATGTAAACTAGATAAGTTAATCACAAGATCATGAATTAAATCATACATATTGTTGATAACTCTTAAATGGTACTAAAGTATTATAGTAAAGCTTGGTAATAACAAAAATATATGATATTTTTATTATTAAGAAAATTTATAAGTGTGAGTATTAGGAATAGGAGCATCTCATAGTGTGAGAAATTGACTTTTATTAAAAATATATTTAATAGGTTATATTATATTTAAATTTTTATCAATGTGAAATTTGTATATTTATATTGAATTTCATGTAGCTTTAGGATTTTTCTGATGTGATGTCTTAGTAAAATTACATAGTGATAAATGGTACATTCTTACATTAAGTTTGACTCATTCTTCAAATTTTTATCCATCTTTATTTGTACATATTTCTATATATTGACCTTATTTTATTTTTGTATTTTGTTATTATTAATCATTTGTTGCACTTATCATCACATTCATATTAATACTTTCATTCCCCATCTTGATCTATTTGTCCCTTCTTGTTTTTTTCTAATCACATAGTACTCAAGATCAATCTCAAGTTGCTTGAGATTCAAGCCTAAATTTTAGTCAAATGTTGGCCTTTTTCACTAATTATTGAGAGTTAACTTGGTGCCCATTTGTGTGAGATTTGTTATGTCTTAGAATTGAAGGCACAAAGGCATTTGTTTGTGCATTTAATAGTATTTGGGAATAATAAATAATATTCAAGTGTTCACATTATAAGAGTATTCATCTCAAGAAAACTTTAATTTGGAGTAATAAAACTAATGCATGTACATCAATATTTGCAGATGGCCCACTACATCCTCGAGTTCAAGTTGTATTTAACCATTAATTGAGGTCATAAGTTTTGTCTAGTAAGGGATTTAATTAAAGAGAACTTGACCCTTGAAATTCAATAGCTTCCCTAAGCTATTTGTAAATATTGTTTGTCCTTGTGTACCCCTAGATACCAAAAATAGAGTTGACATAGTTTGTAGTTTGATTGATCCCACAAATTACTAGGATATATATGCACCTTAGAGGTTAGTTTCGTGATACTTGAGATCAATATTGAGCCATTTAAAATCAACCCATAGTTTTTTTGAGTTTGTTACAATTTTGAAACAATGAGCACATTGCCAAATTTATTATGCCACACGTATTAGCATTATTCTTCATCGTTGTTCCAAGAGCTAAGTACCCTAATTCTCTCACATTTAATATTCAATAAGAATGTTTTAATTTATCAATTCCCATATTTAATTAATTTAAGTTAATTGTGTTTTAATTTTTTCATTCATTTATTTAGCCTTAGATTAATTCATGTAAAACATTTTATTTTCATTATTAGTGAACTCATCTATACTTGCACCTTGGGATGATACCTTCATTCTTTTAAGGTTTTTAAGTTGGATAGAATTTTAATTTCATCATTTTCTTTCAAATTTCCTAAGGTTTGGATTTATCTTTTTTCACATATGCTTATCATACTTTAGTTAGTGTTTGAGCAAAAATACATGCTAATTTTTGAAAATGTATCCATCCAAAATTCTTGGTTTGAGGGAGACGGTTCAAGTTTACAAGTGAAATACAAATTTTTGGGCTCATTTATGGAAAGGCCTCCCTCCCTTCTCATGGAAGATGTATGGGTGTAAGGTTGAATATTATTTAGAAGGGAAAGATACTATGTATGATAAAGAAGGGTTGGAAATATTTTAGAAATGCTCCAATTCCTCAAGCTCAAAAGTTAAATTTGTAGAGGAATTAGGAAAGAAAAGACTAATTATTAGTTGGTAGAAAATGATAGGAGGGTTCAACTAAAAAAACTCTCATTGTCAATAGGAGAAGCAGAGTCCAATTTTAATATAAGAATTTTGGGATACCTGAAAAATGCAACCATGCCATTATTACATGCATTTTTTTAGAAAAAGGTTAAAAAATTAAGTGTGCTAAAAATATGAAAAAATGAAAAATAGAATGATGATGTAGAATTCAAAATAATTCATGCCCCTTATTTGTGCTTCCACATTATGCTTACATCTCTCTACTAGAGCAATTGCAACTACAACATCTAATAAAATTTCTCTATGTTTTATGCTTTGATGGATATCCATACCCTGTTCGAAAGCTCCCATTTTGGCATAGGCTAAGAGGATGCTGACAAAAATTGTACTAGAGTCTAGATTTACATCTTCCAATTGAATTTGCTTGAAATTTCCTAAATTATTTATAGGATATCAATTTTGTGAGAAATATTCAATTAGGGCATTCTGTGAGAACATGTTTCTTTGAGGCATTCTATTGAAAAATTGACGCGCCTTGTCTATGCTTCCAAATTCTGCATATCCTAGTTGCAATCATGAAAATCTATTTGATTACATTTCTTTGAAGTATTCTATCAAACAGTTCATGCCCCTTTTCTATGATTCCACATTTTGCATACATGTCTATAAGGGTAGTTGCAGCTACAACATCCGATGAAATTCCCATCCTCCTTTGATGGATTCCATACCCTGTTAACAAAATACCATTTTGGCATAAGCATGGAGGCTGCTAAAAATGGTTGCAAAGTTTGGCTTTACACCTACTAATTGCATTTTCTTGAAAGTTCCTAAATCCTTTTCAACAAATCCACTTTGTGTAAATCTCACATTCCATGAGACCAGATTTCTTTCAGTCACTCGAGCCAACAACTCACATGCCTTGTCCTTTCATTTTCTACTATAACTATATTCACCAAAAGGAAATCTATTTATTTTATCCATTCAAACTTCTTGAGCGCAAAACAATGATTTGAATTTGGTTTTGTATCTTGGCTTATGCGCGGGAATCACATGGCTGACTGCTATGGTTTACGAGACTATTTAAAATGGAAAAAAGAGTTAGTGAAAGCAATAGACAACATGGGCCCCACACCATCCACCTAAGTGGTCAACGCTTAGTGTGATGGTTAAGCCCTTGTCGAGGGCATCATGATTTGCATGGTCACCTTCATCAAGACATGGTGGAGACACAATCAGGTTGTGCAACAAACCTAGTAGATGATGATCTTGTTCATCTGGTACCTATTGCTACTGTTGTAGTTGTTGCTATTGTTGTGGTTGTGGCTACGGTTGTTGTTGTTGTTGTAGCTAGGATGACCAATTTTCCATATCATATTTGAAAGGGTAGAACTTGGACCAAGATTTCACTAGAACTTTGAAAAGATATCTCTCGACATCATGAGATAAGTTGAGCTCCAATGCAAGTAGCTTTTAAAGAACGATCAAGGGGATTTGATTTTCAAGAATCAAAATGTCATTCAGTATATCAAATCTAGTATAGTCAATCTTATTTCTCTCAATAATAGGTTCCTAGAAATTACTCGCTTGTTGTACGGGGAATTCTTCATTACCTAGAGCCCTCAATATTTCCAGAATGAAGCAACTGTCCAAACTTAGCACCTGGGTGAGGGTCTCTACATCGTAATCAATTTTTTATTTGTAGGTCTCCCTTATTTGGTCATCCAACGTCAAGATCACCACTTTTGTATGAGAGGAGAATTATTTATCAATTCAATTTATGTCATGGTTAACATTGTACCTCATTATCATTCTATTGAGGGCTCTTCCTTTATGCCTGTTCATTGGAGAAAGTTGTGGTTTAGTGTGATGGTATGGACCCAATGTGTAAAAATAGGCCCAAAACACTATAAAATCACTATAACAACTGTTTCTAAATAGGATAAAATTGGGGAAAAAATAGAGCATAAACAAGGATATGTATTTGGAAACAACAATAATATATTAATCTAACTTGCTTACATTCATCCAACACTCCAATACTTTCTAATACTTTCTAATGCTTTCTAATGCTTAGTTTTCTTGCATAGTACATATTTATAAATGCAATACAAAATTTGAAACTCCTTATTTCTAGAATATTCTACATCTTTAGAATGTTCTACTTTCAATCTAGATTGTTCTATGGAAGACTCTAGAAAGTCTCATCTTCTAGATAATCTTAACTTCCTAACATCTCGCCTTATTATTGGCTAGAAGAATACAAAGAAAATACAAAAGAGAGGGGAACATTAAGTTACTATCCCCCCTTAATGTTCAGCTCAATCATGCCTAGCATACCCCGTAATTTCATAAATTTGGCCTCAAGCATACTCTTAGTAAATATATTTTTTGCTTGGTCTTCACTTGGACAAAATTGGATATTAACAAAATTTTCTTGAAAAAGGTCTCAGATATAGTGAACATCAATCTCAATGTGCTTTGTTTTAGCATGGAAAACATGATTGTTTGCAATTTGTATAGCACTTTGATTATCACAATACAAAGTAGTAGTTGAAATTTGTGCAAAACCAAGCTCAAATAAAAGATTTCGAATCCAAACTGCTTCCTTTCCAGCTTCTTTTGTTTCTCTATATTTTGCTTCGTGCATGAATACAATGATGTAGTTGTTTTTTTTTTGCTGCTCCATATAATTGGACCCAACCCAAGCTGAAAAATATAACCACTAGTAGATTTTTTGTCATTTATATCACCTCCCCAATCTAAATCTATAAATCCAATCAAAGAAACTGAGGACTTGTAGTTATAATGTATTCCATAGTAGATGGTTCCATGAATGTATCACAAAATCCTCTTGGTAGCCAACCAATGACTTTCTTTCAGTTCCTGCATAAATCTTGATACCATATTAACTGCAAAATAAATGTCTATTCTAGAATGGGTTAGATAAACCAAGCTATCTATATAAATTAGCATCCACCTTCTTGGAGGTACATTCCTTAGTAAGCTTAACTCCAAATTGGAAAGGAGTAGAGGCTAGCTTGCATTCAAGCATTTTAATTTTTTCTAAAAAATTCAAAGCATATTTTGTTTGAGAGATAAACAACCCATCATTAATCCTACTAATTTGTAAGCCAAGAAAATAATTTAGTTCACCCAAATCTCTCATATGAAATTCCCCTTTAAGATCTGATTTCAAATAATTAATTAGCCCAATATTTGGTCCAACTATGAGTAAATCATCTACATAAACTGCAACAAGAATAATTTTATTTTGCACTCTCTTCACATAAAGATTTGGATCTGATTTACATTTTTTAAACTCATGAAGCTGAAAATACCTATCAATATTCTCATTCCATGCTCGTGGTGCTTGTTTAAGACCATAAAGTGACTTCTTTAATCTGCAAACAAGATTAGGATTTTGCTGATCTACAAAACCCGGTGGTTGATCCATATATATTTCTTCATATAAATCTCCATTTAAGAAATAATTTTTGAAATCCATTTGATGAACATGCCACCCAAGACTTGCATCCAAAGAAATAATAATTCTAACTGTATTCATTTTATTGACAGGAGCAAATATTTCTTCATAATCAACACCCTCTTTTTGATTGAATCCCTTAGCAACCAATCTAGCTTTAAATTTTTCTATAACACCATCTGATTTAAATTTTGTTTTATAAACCCATTTTCAACCAATCACATTCTTACCTTTGGGAAGTGGCACAAGTTCCCAAGTTTTATTCTTCACTAAAGCATCATATTCTTCTTTCATAGCTTTCTCCCATTCTTTCTTCCCTCTAGCTTTCTCATATAAGGTTGGGTCATTTACTTGTAATACTTTGGCCATGAGAGCACTACCATTCCTTCCTTGGATGTTTGAGCCTTGTCTATATATTTCTTCAATACGCCTTATACTCCTTATCTTTTTTCTACCTAAAAATTCATCTTCTTCATCATCAATACCTACATAAAATGGCTGATTACAGGCATTAGTTGTTTCATTTTCAATAATACTAGTAGTACACACCTCATCCTCATCAATGTAGTCTCCATTTCTTTCTAAAATATTAGAAAAATGAGAGGCATTTGTTGTTGTAGAGTGAGAGGAAGTGGCTATAAGTTGTGAATGCTCATCAAACTTTACATCTCTACTAACAAAGACCTTGTTTGTTGTCAAATCATATAACTTGTAAGCCTTTGATTCTTTACTATAACCCATAAACAAACACTTATGACTCTTTGGTTCTAACTTTTCCCTCTTTTCATTAGGAATGTGTTCCCAAGCAATACACCCAAATACTTTAAAATACCCAATGTGGGGCTTTCTACCACTCCAAGCTTCTTCAGGGGTGATATTTGTGAGGGCTTTGGTGGGGATTCTATTCACAATATATGTAGCACAAGAAACAACCAAACCCCAAAATTTATTATGCAAACTTTTAAAATGCAACATACAATGAGCCATTTCTAAAAGAGTTATATTCATTTGTTCAACTACCCCATTTTTTTGAGGAGTATAAGGAACTATTCTTTGCACCTTAATACCATAATTTTGACAAAATGACTTAAATGCATAATTGCAATATTCACCCCTATTATCCGTTCTTAAGCATTTAATTCTTTTTCGCTTTGATTTTCAACTAAGGAATTAAACTTTTGAAAAACTTCAAATACTTCTTCATTTTTCATTTCAAGAAAATAAACCCATACTCTCCTATTGTAATCATCAATAAAAGTGAGAAGGTACCTGGCACCTAAAAGCGAAAGATAGCTTGGTTCACATAAATCACTATGAATGAGTTGCAGCGGATGATTAGCTCTCCATGCTTTACCTAAATCAAAAGGATCTCGATGATGTTTCCCTAACACACATCCTTCACAAACACCTTTAGAGGCTGAATTTTTTGTTAATCCTCTAACCATGTCCATTCTAATCATGTCTTGTAATTTTCTATAATTTATATGTCCAAGTCTAGCATGACAAAGTTTTGACATATAATCAGTCTGAGTAATAAAAGCATGAGAGAGTGTGTATTCATCATCAACAAACCCCACAAATTTAAATAAGACTCTCTTCATGATCAACTCTACCAATAGCAATTATATTGCTTGGGTATTTTCTATCTCTAACAATAACTTGATTAGTAGTGACAACAAATTCATATCCAACTTGAACTATTTTATATACTGAAATAAGATTCACCCCTAATCCTTCAACCAGTAAAACATTTTTCAAAGACCCATTTGTTACATTAGCAGTCCCTATTCCTAAATCTGAAAGTTTCATTTTATTGCCAATAGTAATTTCTTGATCTGAATTCTTTCCTTCATAAAAATCAATAAACAAAGATCTATCCCAAGTCATGTGAGATGATGCCCTTCAATCTAAAATCCATTCTTTATTATAATTTGAAGCAAAGTATCCCCCCTTAACACTAGATTTACTCTCAAGTGTAGCAATTACCTCCTCATTTGATTTATCTTTCCTTTTTAGGGAGATGTCTATGAAGTTATGTCTATCCTTCTTTCCATCCTTAAACCTTTCTTTCTTGGGATTATATTTCTACCTTTCATTGTCCCTCTTCTTCAAACAAAATTTCTCCATGTGATTCTCACCTCCACAATACCTGCAAATAATGGGTTTTCTTCCAACTTGCTTTTCTGCACCATCATTTCTAGAAAAAATGGTTAGAACCTTCATTATTTTGAAATTTATTATTTCCTTTCCAATTCTTCTTTCCATCATTTCTAGAAAATTTAGTTTTAGTTGCATATGCATGATTCTTTTTAATATATCCTTCTTTAATAAGCTAAACTTCTTCATCTAAAATAGACTTGCAAAATTGATCAAAATTATGTTGGGGGGTATTGGGATTTAGTTGAACCCTTTTCCTCGATTCCTTAAATACCTTGTATGGCTGGGGAAGCTTACTTTCAACCATTGCAATCAACTGAAAATATTTTTTTGCATATTCAACACCTATTTTCTTCAGGTGAGCATTTAAAAAGTAACTTCATTGAAGTAATCAGTCATTTTTCCAAAATCATATGGATCTAAGTTCACCAATTTTTCTTCTATACTAAACATGTTGGAAATATCTATATCTTTATAATATTTTTCAAAATTCTCCCACAACTCTATTGGATTATCAATATCAAAAAATCTTATATTGAGATTGGGGCTTAAAGCTTTACTAATAATACCTATAGCTTGCTCCAACTTGCATTTTCAGAACTCTTTTTCTTTTTCAATTTGGAGTTCTCCAATTTCCTTATTCACTATCCTCCATAGAGCCTTTTCTCGAGCAAAGAATTCTTGACTACAATATTCCAATATGCAAAAACACTTCCATCAAATATTGGAAACACTTCATTTGTAGAGCCCATGTTAGCCACAAAAAAATTAGTCTTCAAATATTGCTCCAGCAATATAACAACCCTACAAACAAATCACTCTAGCAATATATTTCTAGTTGAACTTGGCTTTGATACCATGTAAAAACAAGCCCAAAACACTATAAAAATCATTGTAACAGTGCTGAAAATAAGATAAAAAAGGGAAAAAAATAGAGCATAAACATAGATATGTATTTGGAAAAAACAATAATATATTAATCTAACTTGCTTACAGCCATCCAACACTCCAATACTTTCTAATGCTTATTTTTCTTGCATAGTACATATTTATAAATGCAATACAAAATCTGGAAACTCCTTATTTCTAGAATATTCTACATCTTTAGAATGTTCTACTTTCAATCTGGATTGTTCTATGGAAGACTCTAGAAAGTATCATCTTCTAGATAATCTTAACTTCCTAACACAATGAACTGATATTAAGAATATACACTCCTTCTCTTGATTGTCTTAGGAACATTGAATATGGACACATCCAACGACGATCGTAGAATATTAGCAACTGAATTCTCCTCAATATTAATTCTCCATTCTTCTTCATTCATCCATTCTCACCATTCTCTACCTCTAGGAAACTATACCTATAGCTTCGACACTCACCTTTTTATTCTTTACTATCACGTAATCTTAGCATTGAATTCGATGACTAATAACATTCGATATCAAGCACATTTTCCATAATCTTGACAAAACACAAGTTTCAGAAGAATGCACACATAAAGACCAGATTCTCCTTGCACACCCAATAACCTTCAAATGATGTCCTCGAAAGGTAGAAATATAGCGTGGAGAATAGAGGGAAATATTTATCTTGAAAAACAACTAGTTTCCAACTTTCGAGAGAGACTAGAGTGTGAATCATCTTAACAAAAAAATTCATTGAGACCAAATGAAAAAGATTAAACATTTAGTTTTTCTAATTTTAATTTAAAAATAGACCTTCCCATTGAGATAGCATCACTACTGAATTTGACACCATTTTCTGACGGCCGTTCGTCGGTCATTCGACAAATCTTTGTTGAAAACGTGACGAAATGGCAAAAATATTTGCGTCATTTTTTCGTCGAAAGGCCGACGATGAATTAAACGTCGAAATAACGGCGGAGAATCGTCGATCATCGGCATCATGAAATGGCTTGTACTTTCATCAGAATATCGACGAACACTTTGTGTATCCACTGACGAATTACACCAGAAGTTCATCACCAGTTCGACGAAATGGGTAAGGAGTAGCATCGAAACAACACTAGACATTCATCACCATTTCGACGAAATGGGCAAGGAGTAGCATCGAAACAACACCAAAAGTTCTTTGAACATGTGACAAAATAGGAAAGTAGTAGCGTCGAAACAACACCAAGAGTTCGTCGACTTTGCGACAAAAATAGCAAGGAGTAGCGTCGGAAGAACACCAAAAGTTCGTCGAAAGTGCAACAAAATGGGAAAGGAGTAGCGTGGAAACAACGCCAAAAGTTCATCGAAATTGCGATGAAATGGGCAAGGACTTACGACGAAACCTTCGTCACAGCTATAGAAACTTCGTCGAACCTTTCTGTTGATTTGTCGGTGGTTTTCGTTGAAATTGCGACGAAGCATCAATTTTTTTTAAAAAAAATATATTCATAGAAATGTACCATTGCAAAGACTGATGACTGATCATACATACAGACTACATATTGGTTTGATGCTTCAAACGATGCATTTCTTATATTGAAAAGTGCATTA